>VDFB02373365.1:80634044-80688344 GCA_007258455.2 Sequoia sempervirens
AAAGATAATCCGCTTGAATGTGTGCCACAAATTCCTTCATGGACCTCATGTAAAGCAGAAGCAGATTTGTTATGTTCTAAACAATGCATAAGAGTACCATCTAGGCCTCGACGGTAAAGGGTGTTAACAATAATGGTATGTTTGGCGGATTGGCGTATGAAGTTGCGCTTTTGGTTGCGAGAAAGATCTGGTGGTAAGATATTATCTTTTAGGTAAGTATAAATGTCTCCATAAATGGAAGATTGGGCACTATCCAAAAGGCTTATGGTTTGGGATTTGGGGTTTGCGTATGTAAGATTTGATACTTGTTCCACAATAAATTGATAACGATCTTGTGTTTCAGGCATTTGTAGAAGAGATGCTATTGTAGCCATGGCATCTATTGCTTTATTCTCTGATCTTGGTATCTGCTCAAATTTGATATCTATGAAGCATTTCCTTAGATCATCTACCAGTCTTTTGTATAAAATTAGTGTGTCATCCTTAGTTTGGTAATCATTGTTGACTTGATAGATGATTAACTGAGAGTCTCCATACACCTGTAGTTTTGTGATTCTCCAGTCAATAGCCACTTTAATTCCAAGGATTAAAGCTTCATATTCTGCCACATTGTTAGTGCAACGGAAGGTAAGCCTGTAAGATGGTGGAATTGTGTGCCCAAGAGGTGTGACAAATAAAATTCCTGCCCCTGATCCATGTTGTGTGTAGGATCCATCGAAGTAGAGTTGCCATGGTTGTGTTGTAACATTGAGGATATCCGCATCAGGGAATTCCATGGTCATAGGATGACTGTCTGATAATGGAGCTTCTGCTAATTGGTCAGCAATGACTTGTCCTTTGATAGCTCGCCTTTCAACATACTGAATGTCAAACTCACTGAGGAGCATGACCCACTTTGCCAACCTTCCTGTTAAAGCTGCTTTGCTCAGCAAATACTTGAGGGGATCGATTTTTGCGACAAGCTTGACAGTGTGAGTGAGCATATAGTGTCACAATTTTTGTGTTGCAAATACTACTGCTAAGCATGATTTTTCAATGAAGGTGTAGTTTACCTCATGTCCATTGAGTGTCCTACTGATATAGTATATTTCATGTTCCTTTCCTTCTCTATCCTCTTGTGCCAGCAAGGCTCCTAAAGAGATATCTGTTGTTGCGATATATAGCAACAATGGCTTGTCTTTACTGGGTGGCACCAAGATTGGTGGTGTCATTAAATAATGCTTGATTTGATTGAAAGTACTCTCACACTGTTCATCCCATTTAAAAGACACATTTTTATGCAAAAGATGGTTGAATGGATGACACCGATCTGCTAGTTGAGAGATGAATCTTCTGATGGACTGTAGTCGGCCTTGTAGAGATCTTAAGGTACTGATATTCTTAGGAGGTAACATTTCCACAATGGCTTTAACTTTTGTTGGATCTACTTCAATTCCTTTTGTAGAAACTATGTATCCAAGGAGTTTTGTTGATGTTACTCCAAAGGCACATTTCTTGGGATTTAATCTGACTTTAAATTTCTCCAACCTGTCAAATATTTTGGCAAGTATCTCTAGATGTCCTTCTCTAGTGTGAGATTTGGCTAAGATATCGTCCACATAGTCCTCCATGAAGGTGTGCATCATGTCATGGAAGATTGTTGTCATAGCTCACTGGTATGTAGCTCCTGCATTCTTTAACCCAAAGGGCATGACGTTCCAGCAGAAGGTGCCCCATGGACATGTAAATGCTATCTTTTCTTGGTCTTCAGGAGCTATTTTGATTTGATTGTATCCTAAAAATCCATCCATGAGTGATAGCATTTGATGGCCAGCTGTTAAATCTACAATCATGTCTATGTTTGGCAAAGGAAAATCATCCTTTGGACATGCTCTATTTAAATCCCGGAAATCTATACATATTTTGATGGTGTGATCTGGTTTTGAAATAGGTACAATGTTGGATATCCATTCAGCATAATCAATAGATCTGATAAATCCAGCATCTAGTAGTTTCTTCAAATCATTTTTTACCAATAATGCAACATGTGGATGCATCTTTCTCAGTTTCTGCTTTACTGGTTTAGTGCCAGCTGGTAAAGATAAGTGATGCATAATAAGATCTGTGTCTAAGCCTGGCATGTCAGAGTATGACCAAGCAAAATCGATGCATCGTTCTTCAAATAATTTGATAAAATCTGGCTTTTATGTATATGTCATGGATGCTGCCAGGTGTAGTATTCTTACTTTCTCTGTTGTGCCAATATCAATAGACTGTGTGGGTTCTATCAATACTGATGATCTTTCATGGTAATGTTGTGGGAGGATGTCAAGCCTTCCATCCTTTGGCGCCTCAATGAGGTTTTCACCATTGGATGCGTTCTTTGTTTTTACTATTTTGGGATCAAATACTGCCATAGAATGGTTTTCACCATTAGATCCATTATTTATTTCCATACTTTTGCAACTGAAAGGCTTGGCACCCTCCTGCCTAAAAGCATCATTAAAAGAAGCATTGGTAGAACAAGTATCGGATTCTGCATAGCAAAGGTAGTTAATAATAGTGGAGTCATTGTCAAAAATAGGGAGATTGATGGGATGTTGGGGTTCCCACTTGATAAGCTTGGGATGCAGTAAAGGCAATGAATCATTAGATGGGTTGAGGTCAGTGATTGTGAAAGTCGAATGGAAATGTCGTCAAAGTTGTTAGTGGTTATGTCGAGGCCTACGAAGGTATTTTCCTCTACATCATTTATCTCATTCGATGTCTGTTCGTCTTCACTTGAGTCATCGAAATTTTGTGATTCAAAGATAATAGGATTAAAACTCGAGCTTTGACCTTCCTCACGTTTAGGTGTATACTTTTTGATAACATCAATATGAATATCTTCATAGGAAACATCTGATAAGTTGTCCCACTCATATTCATTTGAATCTGTTTCAGAGTTATCTCTTATTTGAAGGATACGCTCCACAGTTCTATTGGTGAGTTCTGCTCTTGCTTCTTCTGTGTATCCTAGCCCATTTGTGTTATTATGTTGAATTGTGAGAACTTGGATTGGTTCTGTTACACTTTGTTCCCCTCGTTCAAGAAGTCCTTGTCCTGCTGTATATCCTATTCCAGATTTATCCTTATGTTGGAGTGTGAGTGGCTGGATTGGTTCTGTTATGCCTTATTTCCTTAACCCAAGAGGTCCCTGTCCTGAATATCCCATCTTTTCCAGAATAGTTTTTCTCTTTCCATACTGATTTGTTTCTATGATATCACTTGTGGAAGTGGAAGTTTCCTCATCCCTATAAAGCCAATTTAGTATAGCCTTGTCTTCTGATTCTTCATCTAAGTTTCCAGCTTTTACAAATCTGCCATCTAATGTTGTTGTAGATTGTGCTGATTTTTGTGTGGTTGTAGATGGCTGTCCATACATTTGTAAGGAGGGTAACATCTGTGATAGATGGAAAGACTGTCTGACACCATATTCACTTATTCCTTTGTCACTTATCTGTACTTTGTTGGTGAATTGGTGTGAGAGTGAAGCCAATTGTTCTTCAACATTTGAAGGGTTAGATTGTGCCACCTTGATCTCTTGTGATTTTTCTTGTTTTGGAAGCCACTTTGATATGAAGCTTTGCTATTTCTCACTATTAGATTAATCTGATGTGCTAACTTCTCTATTGTGAGGTATTAATGTATCTTGAGATGTTTTCAATGTATGACAAGCTTGGGTGTCATTATAGTCTGCTGTGATTGTTACCTCCTGTCCATTGACGGAAAATTTTAGGCATTGATGGTAGGTGGAAGGTACTGCTTGCATATCATGGATCCAAGGACGTCCCAACAGTATGTTGTATGTCAGTTCCCTATCTAAGACTTGACAAACCACATTTTGGACAATAGGTCCCACTTGAATGGGTAATATGATCAATCATTTAGAGGATCTTTCTTCCTCATCATATGCTTTGATTGTGATTTTTCTTCTTGTATCAATGGCTTCATTTGAGTATCCTAGTGCACAAATCAGCTTTAAGGTACAAATATTTAAACTAGCCCCTCCATCTATCAGGACACGCTTTACACGGTGTTTATGGATGAGGACTTCAATGTGAAGGGCGGAATTATGTGGTTGGGTGAGTGATACATCATCATGTTCGGAAAATGAAAGGCAATGAGGTGTAGATAGATGTTCCACCATAGCTTGAAATTGACATACATCCAAATTGTTAGGTACCGTGGTTGATACAAGAGCTTGCTCAAGAACCTCTTTGTGTGATGGGGAGATCTTTAACAGTTCCAAGATAGATATTTGCGCCGGTATTTTCTGTAATTGATCGATGAGATTATATTGATTGGAGGGAGGATCTACGGATTGGGATGATAATGATGCTCCTTTCAATATAACTTTGGATTGTGCCCTTGTTGTGGCATTAACCGGTTGGTGCTCTTGTTTCCCTTTGAGTGTGATTACATTAATTTGGTTTTCAGATTTGTCCATATGTTGTACCAAATTAGTAGGTGTAATGTCATTGTTTCGATTGATTTGATTGCATAACTCCTCATCCTCCTTGGCAGCGGAAAGACAAAGGATCGTTGTGTCATAAACATAACCAACATTCTTACCTTTGCTGTTTGCGGAAGAGGATTCTCCCTTCTGATAATTGGGTAGAGGATTTTTGAATGTTGTATGATCTTTGTTTGTTTGGTGCCCCTCTACAAATACTTTCTTTTGATCTATAAGGTCTTGTACCGCATGTTTTAACTGCCAACAATTTTCAGTCATGTGGCCTTTATTTTGATGGTAGTGACAGTAATGTGAGTCATTCCACCATGATGGTTTGACTTGAGGGTCCCAATTTCTAGCCTCTTGTACTTGAATAATTTTTTCATCTAAAAGTTCTTTGAGGACTGATTCCAATGATTTCCCTAATGGTGTGAATTTTCGTTTATTGGATGGTCGTTGGAATGATTGGATTTTTGTTTCTCCACTGTTTTGATTATTTCCTTGATCACTACTTTGTTTGACATTAAGACCATTGTTTTGTTTGTTTGTAGTTGTTGGCGTCAAGGTGAATACTGGTTTGGATATGTGTGCATCGATAATGGTATCGATATTTTTATTCTTTTGCCAAAATCTTGGCTTTTCACTGTTGTTGTTAGAGGAATTGGTATTGTTTGAACCTTCGATGAAGTGTTTGATTGTTCCTCTTTTGATTAGAGCCTCTTCGATTTTGAGTCCCTTTTTGATAACTTGCTCAAATGTAGATGGACATTGCAAGTCCAATCTATAATTCATTTCATCCACTAGGTTATCAATGAACATCTCTATCTTCTCCTCTTTAGGAATAGATCTAGGGTATTTAGCAAATAACCTTCTCCATCGTTGGAGAAAGGAAAGAAACTTTTCACCCTTTGCTTGTTTGGTGTTGTAGAGTTCTTTTAAGGTCACCCCATGTTGGATGTTGAATGAGAAGTGTGTTATGAACCTATTGATCAGTTCTTCAAAAGATTGGATCCCGGGTTCCATTTTAGAGAACCACTCCATGCAAGTGTTTCCTAAGCTTCTTGGAAATAATCATAGTAAGTAAGAGTCCTCGTGTGTGAACTCTATGCTCATGGCTCTAAATTCCCTTACGTGATCAAATAGATCGGTTCTTCCATTGTATTTGTTGTACATCGGGTATTCACAATACCGTGGAAATGGTATCATGTTAATGCTTTGGTCAAATGGATAAGGGAAAATGTCTTGTAAGGAATATCTTTTTGTTGGCCCTTGTTGGATATTTTGGAACTGCAATTGTAATTGTTGGATTTGTCTTGTTAAAGCATCTATTTTATTTGGATTTTCCATACTAGTTGTCTGAGGTGTGGTCGTTTCCTTGACTTGGTTGACATCAAAGTCTTTAGGAAGCTTAGCACCTTTGTCAGCTAATAATAAAAGATACTTTTCCATATCTTGCTCTAACATCTTTTCCATAAATTTATGGAAATGAGGGTCTTGTTGAACTTTCTCGATTTCTTCTGCAGTTATTTCTTTCTCTTGTGAATTAGTGAGAGGATCAGTGTTGTTGTATCATCCCCAAGGGTTTTCTTCAGCCATGGCTGCTATTCTTTCATTTTCTTCTTGTTGTTGTCTTTGATACGCTGATCGTGTGAAAATAGGTATACAAACTTTAAAGTTTTACTCTAGACTTTGATCTTGGATTTTTGATTTGATAAGTGTCGAAGTTTTTGATTTAAAATCTGATTTAGTGGTGTCTAGTTTCGTGATGGAAGGATGATAAAATCCTTGATAGGGAAATTTTGACACAAAAATCTCAGATTTGGTGATGATTGATGAGGACACTTTGCAAGATGTTTCAAGATCTAGGCGTAATAGTAAAGTTTTATTTTTGTATGATTCAAGTGTTTTGGACTATGAAAAAAAATGTTTTGGATTGATGAAAACCTTGTTTTTGATGTTGGCAATTTGACAAACTGTCCTACTAACTCTCTATTTTTATGACTTTCTGGGGCACTAAAACAGAGCCGTGACGCGCTAAAACAGAGAGATGATGCGCTAAAATAGAGCCGTGACATGCTAAAATAGAGACGCGACTCGCTAAAACAGAGCCGTGGCGCGCTAAAATAGAGACGTGACGCGCTAAAACAAAGAGACGACATGCTAAAACAGAGTTCTGATGTGCTACAGAATGTTTTTGGGGTGCTACAAGAAACTATCTTACTCTATGAAATTCACTTGGTCTTGTATCATATTGTATGGCAGGTTGTGGGATGTATTCTAGATGAATTTGTTGACTGTGATTGTGGTGTTGTCTAAGAGCCCTTCTTTGATAAAATGCTTGTGAATCTAAGGGAGCTACAACATAGTCGTCCGTATAACCTCTAGAGAAATCGTGATATCTATGAATAAAGGTCCTATGTTGGAGTAGAACTTTTTTGCTTTGATATAAAAATCGTTGCTTTCTCAAGAGTTGTTTGTATGTAAGTGTTTTCTTTGGCTTTCTGATTCATTTGATAAGAGACTTCTTGACAAATTTGGTGGATACCCAATCTTGAATCATGAGAATTTCACAAGTGTTTGATTTGAAGATTTTTGTGATGATCTTATCTGAATTTAATGAAGGAAAACACAAGCAAGAATAGAATAGTTTAAAATCCTAGAATCTAAACAGATAGTGTATGTTCTAAGAACCAAACATGATTCTTCTTGATTTTCACCGGTTTGATAACAAAATAAGACAATTCAAATAGACTCACTCTTAGAGACAAAAGGTCATTGTTATATACTCGAACGGCCCACAGCTTGGAATTGCATCGACTCACATAGCCATGTCACCCCCTAGAGGGCGCCCGTGTTTTTGTCTTTTCCAGGTGCGTACTCAGAGTGATGGAAGTGGATACTGGATCCCCTAAGCAAACAATCCTTGGAAATTATATGGTGAGTGCTTGAGGGTAGATTCTTCCCTGCCCCTGCACTGCCAAGTATTACAATGTTCGGGAACTAACAAGCGTGCTTCTATTTCTAGGTTCTTAGATAAGGTTTTCGTTCAGAGTGGCAAATGGATAAACTCCCTCGAGAGACCTCCCAATCTTTAGAACAAAGATTTTGGGGATGGTTATCCTACACACTTCCATTGAAAGAGGGTTTCCCCAAATTCACATAAATTTTAAAGAGGGTTGGAATGCCATGGCTTTTGGTTGTCCCCACTCAGGTCGTTCCCGTAGGGTGAGTACTTTTTCCCACTACGGCAGGCCTGTCTAAAGGTTTTAATGAAAGCTTGAAAATACGCAAAGTAAAAGTGAGTCTGGTATTTTGATGCACCCAGTCAAGGGGAGAGCATAAACCTATCACCCAATCACAGCAAAAAAGTTTGTTCACTTTTTAAAACCCAAAAGACAAATTAGCTAATCTATATGGAGATATTGCTCCATAAAAAGCATGATGTTCAATTTTAATCCCACAAGAAATGATGAAGTTTCTATCCTAGGATTGATCAATTTTTATCCATTTGCTATCCTAGGATTGATAAATTTTAACCCGTTTTCTATCCTAGGATTGATAAATTTTAACCAAAAAGAGACTAAAGAACAAAATTTGGCCGCGATGCGTCAGATCCAGATAAAAGATATTTAAAGAACAAAGAGTTGAAGCGCTAAAATAGTGGATTGAGGTGCTAAAACAGTTGTGAGGTGCACTAAAACAATTGTGTGGTGAGCTAAAACAGTTGTACGACACGCTATAGTTTTCCTCCGATGCACTACAAAATCTAGCCGGCGCGCTATAAAAAACCACGATTCCGCTAAAACAAACACGCCGATACCTGTAAGACACTTTTCACAAAATTTTTGCAGAATATGGGGTTACGCCCCACGGTGGGCACCAAAATGGAAGTGTAAGAATGAGATAAACAAATTCAGTATGCATCTACACTTCTAAATAAGACATTGTATCTAAGATTCAAGAGATTTAAACTATTTTAAACATAGGAACCTTCAGAAATCTGTCCTATTGCTCTCTAACTTTAAATATTTCTCTCATATACTTTGCTCTCAGATAAATAAGCTAATAGATTGTTGAAATGACACTTAAAGAATGAGAATTAAGCTATTATGATTCCTAAATGCAACTAAGATGATTCTACAGTAAAACTTATGAGAAAGAAACTACTGTAAACAGCCATGATTGATGAACTAAAATGCTTGATTGCTTGATGATTGCTTCTATTTGCTTGATTGCTTGAATGCTTGATCACCTAGAATACCTGCAGAGTAAGATTGCACAAATTAGGATCCTTTTCTTGTAGCTAGAAACCTATATTTATAGATTTCACGGCACTCATTTGTGAAGGGGCAACACAACAGAGGTTGAGATTCAATCTGGAGAATTGAATGGTATGAGATGAGAAGGTGGAGCTGATCATGGAGGATTGTTCCTCCCCATGAAAACACCAGGTAAGATGAGAGGAAAGATTTGAGGTAGAAGATTGAGAGGATTTCCTGCAAGTTTGTCCCTGAGGCTCTTCTCGTGAATGGCAGTTGAATTAATTAGATTTAAAAAATCTAATTTTATTGGTGAGTGAATAGAGGGATATGATTTTTGCATTAATTTAAATATTTTTGTTTTATTTAAATTTAGCAAAAGAGGAATAAATAATTTAATAAAACAAACTATAGAAGTTGTTTATTAAATTAAAATAAAAGGAATATGATAATTAAATTAAAGATTCTAGGATATCTTTATTTAATTAAGAAGAAATGTGATGAGGTAATTAAATAACACAAATTATTGAAGCTGTGTATTTAATTTAAGATAGAATTAATGGATAAAGTATAGAAGAAATAATAATGATAATAATTAAATAAAACAAAGTATTTAATTTTGTTTATTTAATTAAGAGATAAATAATATGATAAAATGAAGAATTAATAATGATAATAATTAAATAAAACAAAGTATTTAATTTCATTTATTTAATTAAGAGAGAAATAATATGATAAAATAAAAAATTAATAATGAACTTAATATAAATAAATATTTCTATTTATTTACTAAGTAGATGAATTTAAGATTAATTAATCCAATAAGTATTTAATTAATTAGATTCTCCACCATTTTTAGTGTCTACAATATCTCTTCCAAACAAGGTATATATTCATGTCGTATAATGGATCATATTTAATATGGGCTTGACGAAATTAAGGATATATTCAACATGATCCCACCAAATATCATTTAGGATCACTTGCTTAATATTTTATACCTTTGTAGTGCTAGATTGTTTCTATATGGACCAATTTGGGTTGACAACCATGTTAAATAGTGTCTCCCAATCCTTCATAAGTTGTCTCAAGACAATTGTGTTGAAGGAAAAATGGTTCTTAACAACCTCTTTGAAAATTAAAATAAAAAAATATTTCTTTTACTAAAATGAAACATATTTAGTAGAATAAATCTTATTGTTTTACTTACTTTCAACATGTCTAATTTTGAGATGTTCTATATATGCCTTATGACATATGGTGGTTGGTTGTGAAAATTTGATTCTCTTCAGCCTCAACATACATTTGTTTGATCTAATCAATTTTTGTGTTGTTGAAGTTGATAAACCAACCTCATAGAACCTAGTGAACACCTACAAGCAAATAATCTATCATGTGGAAGAGATAACGAAACACAACAATGGTGCTCTGCAAGTTGAAGCAAAAAAATGCATAATCACGAATTGAATAATTACAAAGAGATCAATCCTTAAGAAAGGAGATTGAAACCCTAAAGTGAAAACCCTAAGATGAAATTAGTTATTAAAGGGCCTAAGTTTAGCTTAAGTGAAATAAAGTAAAGGCAACTTAATTAATTAATAAATATGATTAAATTAATTAAGTAAACAACCTATTACTCTAACACCCCCCCTTAAGATGAACTTAGGGAGAAGCTAAAAAACTAAGGATAGATTCCCTTAGCATCCAAAATATGCCAAAAAAGATTCCCATTTGGCCAAAAAAAATCATCGATGCCAGAAAGTTTGAAATCATTGGAAAATTCTTGGTTCGTTGCTTTGAAAGTGATAGTGAGCCAAGAAAGGTCAAATTTGCCACTAGGAAACCAGGAGACAAAGGGCGCTGGAAAAAGTAAAGTTGTTGGTTAGAAAAAAAACCGCCAACTGACCTTAAATGAGGGGCCTACAAGGGTATGAGATCCGCAGGGGTCTAGTATCGCGTGAGTAACCCCCATAAATTCCCCACTAAAACCAAAAATTCTGCCCCAAAAAATATAAACACCTACACAAATTTTTTAAAGTTTTTTTTTAATTTTTAAAATTTCAAAATGAAATTTAGAAAAAAAAGAAGCTAACCAATAAATTTTGTTATTTTTTTCTCGAACGGTGTGCAAGAATTCATACAGGGGTTGTACAGGCCCTTGTACAAAAAAAAATTTCCTCGGAAACTCCCGACGTGGATTTTAGTGATTTGACAAACAATATTAAGGTTTTTAGGCCTTTTGAGCACAATAAAAACCTCCGTTTTGGCTCAAAATGCACCAAAAATACATCTACCCTCTAGATCTAGAAAAAAAACTACTTTAAACCTTCATAGATCTAGTGTTAGGAACCCAAATTAGGCAAAACAAAAGCCAAATTTGACTTTCTCGGTGGCTCTAAATCCAATGGTGAAGTTATTTTTTTGTGAAAATGCACCTACAATCTCCCACCTCCAAGATTTGCAAAAAGGGAAAGGGGATTCAGATCTAAAGCCTGAACCCTTGTTGAAGAAAAAACCTCATAAATCGATAAGGGGTTCATTGAATCCACACTGATACCATGTTAAAATTGTGAAACAAGCACAAAACCATGAGCCACAAGATCAAACAAAAAACAAATACACCTTCCATGAAAGAGATTTGCAAACAATTTATGCAATATTCATCAACAAGAAAAAGCTACAGAAGCAAGAGACTCTCAAGAAGATATGAAAGCTCAAGATATTCTCCAAATAATTACAATGAGGGTTGAGTGTTTATAAGAGAAAATCCCTAAATGAGAAAGGGATCAGATCATGAAAATTTTCAACATCACATGAGATGAGACATAATGATCTAATATTAGATCAAACTAATAAAGCATTAAAACACTCCTAAGTTTAGCTTAAGTGCATGATAATAAATTAGAATAATAATCAATTAAAGATTAATTAAATACTATTAGCTAATCCATGATAACTCTAACATGTGCTACTATTTTGTGTTGAGGGAGTAGGCAACACAAGGTGTCCAAAAGACATGTGACTAATACTTTACAACTAATGAACTAGCTGCTTGACAATTTTTGGTATTGTAACTTGTTATGACTTGAACAATGTTTCAATTCTCCACTTCCTCAATGGTTGTCATAAGAATGTTAGTAGTAAATGCACCATCCTTCACCTCCCTTGCATAATCTACTTCTCTAAAAAAAATTACTCATTTAGGGGACATTGCAATAACGTTGATCAATGACCAATTTTTCATCCATCCATCCATTAGAAATAATGGACATCCCTATTTTGGCCATTTGTGGGCTTCAATGACTCCTCTATGAAATTCACCTCTTTTTCCAATGAGGTGCTAGCACTTTCTCAAAACTAAGGCCTTTTTACCATTTAGAGTCTAATTAATTGTTTTTCTAATATGGTGAGCGAACTACATTGAAATTCAATCCATTTGTATAGAGAGATCTCACTATATGTTGATTGGAAATATCTCAAAACTCATTCTAAACTGTTATTTCCAAGGGTCCCTTTGATCTCTTGTGTGTAAAGTTTGTGGGTTTTTTACTAGGAGTGACAAAAAATGGGTGGTTTTGTACATGTTGAAGATTAAAAGGAAATGGATGGGGCTTCATTCTTCAAGATCCTTTTTTAAGAAAGGATTATTTGATTTGCAGTCTACTAATTGATCCAATTTTCCTACTCATTATTATATGCTATGATTTTTTCTTCTAGAATGGGTACATTTTTTCTTAGAGAAGCTTTGATGCCTAGTCCAAAGATGTTGCACAAATGGCCTTTTACCTAACTATATGAGCTTCAATACTTGACACCAAACCCATATAAACTCCAAATATAATCCCCAATGCCTAAAATTTGTATCATATCAACATATTTCTATAGAGTATAATTTGAGTCTCTTTTGAAGTTTGGTTAGCCCATGGAGCTAGAAATAGTTGTCATTACAATCCCTAAGACAACAGGTTCAATAAACAACATATTTGAATATTCAAAACAAATGGAAACAAAATAGACATATACAACATAACTCATTTTAAAAAATTAAGCATGTGAACTATAGAGTCATAGAAGAATGAAAATAAAACAAGAGAGATAATTTGTAAAAAAACAAAATTAAAAGAAAAAACCAAAAACTTGAAAAAAACCCACCTCTTTTGTAAAAATATTCCTCTACAATCTCCTTAGAAAAAAGTGGCTTTTACAAATGTGTAGGAATAGCAAGCCAACCACTTTGGAACTGTTACACCCCCTTGTGTTATTACCTATTTACTTTTAGCTTGATGGGTTAAAAATTCTTTAATATATATTTTTATGATTGTGTTTTGAATATGAATCTTGATGGAAATATGATGAATGTATGTTTAATCAAGTTGATATTTCCTAATTTTGAAAATAAAATATATGATGCATATGAATGTATTGTTTGAATAGCTAACTACTATTATGATATACTAAGCTGGATGCAAGAACAAGTTCAAACCTCTAGAAGAGAGGGTGAGTATCACTCAAGAGAAGAACTTGGTTTAGTAACCCTGATGAACCTAATTGAGCATACACACACTCACACCCTAGTTGGTCTAAGTTGAGTCAAGTCAATTTGGGTAAATGGTAAGTGATCTTCAATTTTGGTTGTGAATGTTTATATTGGGTTATGATCTTGTTCCATGAATGCTTTGATTGAGGAATGCGATTAAGTCTTTATGTCGAGTGGAAGTCCTTGCTTGTGTGTTTATATTTATATCGATTGAATATATACATAAAATGTATATATGTATATATGTACGTGTCTACAATAAATGGATTACTCATATGCATGGGAATAATTACGTATATGCATATATATTATGTATATATTGGTGTATATCTATAATTATTATTTTGATATATGTTTATATACTTATTAATTGGCAAGTAAAGCATTTGATAATCTTGAGATTATATATATATATATGTATGTATATATATATATATATTAAAGATATGATATATATATATACATAGATGTATTAGATATATATTATATATAATGTTAAAGTGTTTGAAATATATAAAGCATATTGTTATAGCACAAAAGTTGATAAGTCTAAAGAACTTTAAGTAATTCCAAGCGCATTAAAGCACTGCCTCATATGCATTACTATGGTTAGAACTGAGCATAAAGAAAACTATGAATAAGTCAGTACAAACTTATAAGCCATGCATGGGAATGGGATTATAGTTTATACATTGCAAATTGAATAAATGTAGATTTAACAAATATTGAACAAGTCTTGACCGTGCTCTTATAAAGGGTGCTAATATATGAATATGTGGTGCCAAACTTTGTGGAAAGTAGAAAAGAATAAGGAGTCTTAAACCTGTACCATGTATAGGAAATCCATGAGATTAGCATGTAACTCAGTCAAAGCATAGATGATAGAGTTTTGAGAGGGTAGTCGACATGCAAACCATATAGGAAACCTCTAGCTATGTATTACTATGCTTGACCTAGTACAAGGAAGTCTTGTTGTCACAAGCATGAGGTCAACTCAACCATTCCATGTAATTGGAAATATGAGGACTGTTATATGTTGCAATTTGAGAGATTATTTAGCTGACTTTTGCATGTGAGTGTAAGGTGGAAAAATTCTAGCTTGTTTATAGCCTTTGGAAGCTCAAGATTTAGTATATATAGATTTTTTCTTTTTGTCATTTGCTACACTTCTCATTTTTATTTCTCCATTTCTATTCTATTGTATTTTTTGCGCAAGTGAATTAGAGATCTTGAGAGTGTATTGCTTTGTTATTTTGCAATTGTATTATTGAGAGAATTGTTAAGAGCATAGAGTTTTGAGAAGTAGCATTTGTGGTGGTAAAGGCTAAGGTTGGAAAGCAACATTATCAATTTGGAACTTAATAACTAGGCATGTTGATTTCTATTCCTCCATTATCTATGTTTAAAAGGTTATTTGATTGTAAATACCTTTGATTGGAAAAGATTGCTTTTTGGAAATGCATGATATGCTTGATCTTATGAACTCAGTTATTTCCTAGTTTTGGAATAATCTTTGAATGCATGATATTCTTGTTCTTATGAACTTAGTTATTTCCTAGTATGGAATATTCTTGTGTGATTTTTGATTGAGTCTTGAATTAGTAGAACCCTATTATTTGGGATTACATTTATACAATGTTAAAGTATGTATGGCTTAAATTCTATTAGAACTATAATTAGTTTGTTAGTCTATATGGATATTGCATGAAAAGTGAAATAAGGAATACGTTTCTATCCTATAGTGCTTTATGAATATGTCAATTTGAACATAAGGCGTTAGTAGGGTTATTCTTGGGGTTAGTGGAATCCATGGGAAAGGGGATAACCTAGCTAGACACTAGTATGTGTTTGTATATGGTTAGTGTGATTATACATGGGTTTAGAGGAATCCATGGGTAAGGGTGTGAAACATAGAAAAATACGATTAGGGAATTTCCCAAAATGGAAAAGTGGATCCAAAAAGGGAAAAGGGGTCCTATTCTTCTATTTTTAGTAGGAAATGAGATCCACACCAAGAATTGACCAACAACCCTTAGGTGAGTCAACCCAAGATGTGAATCTCCAAATTTCCCTTTTTATGCAAGGATGAAGGTATGATTCAGATAGCACTTTGGGGAGAGAGACTAAAATCATCAAATAAACTCTAAAATACAAGCTATAAAATGCAAATGAAGTATAGTACTCAAAACTGACAGAAACATCAATTAAAATGCAAATTTGGAAAGGGGAGGATAATGTGTACAGTCATCAAAAGTCACTTTTTTAAGCTCACTAAGGACTCATTCATCCTATGGAAATTGGGTCCTAGCTAGGGTTCTTTGAAATATGTTTTTGGGTTCTCTTCTTCTGTGTTTGTACTCCCAAATTCTCAATTTTCACTATTAGACAACCAAAAAAAAATATGTAGAAGAGTTTCTATTAAATGAAAACTTTTCTTGCAACTTTGAAAACTTTGCAAATTTCTCCATTTTTTCTCTTCAAAGGATCTTCAACCTAAAATATGCAATCGCACATCAAAGAGAGAAAAATGTTGTTTGTTGGGTGAATGGGGTTTTCCTTGGTCAAACCCCATTTTGGTAATCAAACCTTGAAATGAAATAGAAAAACATGAAGGAATGATGAATGAACAACTCTATATAACAACTAACCAAACCTTTGTTTGAACCTTGGATCGTAGATTTGTAACTAGCATGCATTGGCTTCAATGGATGTAGATCTTGATCATGAAACTTGTCTTGGAACAATGATTTTGAATGCTTGAATAGATCTTGAACTCTACATCACCATATTATCTCAAACAACATGCATGATGTAAGAAATATTTGACATGGCAATGGAATCTTGATTGTTGTAATAATATTCTACAAATATGCCCTTGAATGCCTTGAAATTCTCTTGAATTGCTCTTGATAATGCTCTAGATTGATCTTATGAAATCACATAAAAGTTCTAGGATGAAACATAGTGAAATGACATATTATTTATGCATATGTTAAGATTAATTCCCAAAATTCAAATATCACATGAAGTCAACATCTGAATATATACATTTAAAATCATTGAAATACTACCAACAACATAATTTGAATTTAGGTCCTAGGTGTAAGTGAGGACCCATTCGCCCTATGGCGATTGGGTCCTAGGTCACTTACCTAGGACACACATTGCTCAATGTTAAATATTATGTTATGGAATTTATGAATGTTGGATTTTATCCCTTGAAAATTACAATTAATTAGGCTTTGATTTGAATTAAAGGGGACAATTAAGGAAAATTAACCTTGATTAATTAATAAAGCCCTAGATGAGTGTGAAAATGTAAATAAATACACCTTACAACACCACATTGAGGAACAATTAAGTCCATTTTAACTAATAGGGCCCTAAACTCAATGTGAATATGTAAAATACATATTACAACACTAAATTAAGGAATCATTTAGCTCATTTTATTATTAATATTTATTCTCAAATTAAGTGTGAAAAAGGGATACTTTTTCCTACACTATAGGGTGTAACTTAGATAATCAATTTTTTATAGACTTGGGTATTCCGGGGATTGGGGTAATCCATGGATAAGGGAATTACCTTGTTGAATATTTTATTATATCATCACCTTGGAGTGAATGTGTGTTATGTTTATGGCCAATACTAAATTGAGCTTAAGGGTGGGTGGACAGATGACTCTCACTCAAAGTACTGGTTATTGAATTCTTTGGCCAAAGTAGTGTAAGTAGCCACTATTTATATTGTCAATTCATTGTGATCCATGATTGCATTGTAGGTAGGGAAACCAATGTATGGTAGCTCTAGATATGTAGGACATAATACTATGATCAGAAAGGTCAATATTATGGGGTTACCAAACCAATCTCTTCATCAAAGGGTAGGGCCATCTTACCAGTTAGGTAGTTGTGGGGGGGACCGCAGTAAGTCCATGGTTGGAAAAAAAGTGCTTGAGTGATGCTCTCCCTCATACAGTTAGTGACTAGTATTTGAGGATGCAGTGCCAATTGGGGACACCTAGTATGTATGCACCAGTGATGGGGACATCTAGGAGGTATGCACCAATATCGGGGACATCTAGATCATTGTATTTTGTTTGTAAATCTATATCATTGAGCTCATGGAACCTATAGATATAAACATGCATCTCTATTCTTATTGATAATTGTAAATGAGAAATATCATCATGATGAAACCATGTAATGTGAAATCGTTCCTTGAATTATTGAAATGATTATTTGTTATGCAATGGGAAGGTTTGAAATGGTTATGTTTCAAATGTGCATCTTTTATTCATATGAAAATGAAAAAATTCTATTACTCATAACGTTAGTAGCATAAATTGCTCACTTGTGAGTAAAAAATAGTAAAAAAAATGGGTAGAACAATGGGCATATTACACATGGTATTAGAGCTACCAAGTTCAAACTAGGACCTATGTGCTTCCTATGCTTTCCTCCAACATTATATGAGTCTAAGGTTTCAAATTCTTGTGTTAGGGTGGTGTGTCTCAAGATGACTACAAGAAAGTAATTGGGAATGAGTGCTACCTAAAGGCCAAGAAGGAAAGGGAAGCCACTGTTCAAACCATAGAGGTTAGAAATTATGACAATTCTATTTGGTTGAGTGACACTAAGACTTCCAGTCATGCCCTATCATGAATCAATCAAGAGAGGAGAAGGATGTTTGAGGATGTCAATTATGTACCTCTTGTCTCTCTTGTCAAGTCAAACTCTTTATCACTTTCTAGGGATATTCTCTCAAAATGTAGTGTTAGTCTAGAAATGATATTTATGGAACCTCATGTTCTTCCTATGGAAAAATTTATTATAATAGACTCAAGTGGTGAATAGGAGGGATATGTCCCCTGAAACTATGTATTTGAGGATAGGTCAGAGGGTTATTTCCCTTTTGATTATGTATTTGAACAAATATCCAAGGGGTATACTCCACGTAGTTATATATCAGAGAGTGAATGTGAGGGATACTCTCCCCTTGACTATTTGAATAGTCATTTCATGTAAATTCTAGGATATTGAAATCCTATTAATATAAATGAAAATCATGTTTTGGAAAAAATTATGTATGATTTCTTCTTTTAATCTTCATGTATATCAATTTTTGTTCCTTGGAAATTTTTTAAGTGATATGTAAACATTCCAAGAATCTAATTAAAAAGAAACCTCCAAGTGTAAAATTTCTTATCAAAATGGTTAGAACTAGAACTAACCTTGGGGAAAGCCAAGAAGTTGGCCAAGGAGATGAAAATTTAGGAGCTAAACTGAATCATCTTTAAGCCATGATGGATGAAACAAGAGCAAGAATAGGAAACCTCGAGCAAGAGGCAAGGTGAAAAGAAAGGGAGGAACAGGAAGTTCCTAATAATGATGAAGGGGAAATTTTCACGATCATAATTAGTCTAGTGAATATGAGGATGATGAGTCACATTTGAGATCAGAGGGAAGAAAACAAAAACAACTTGCTAGTGAGCTATCTTGAGACATGAGAAAGGCCATTCCTCCAAATTTTGAAGGAAGTACTGTGGGGATGTGGTTGAGGCCTGGCTAATAGAGATGGAAAAGTACTTTGAAATTAGGAATTACTCTAAGGTCACAAAAGTCATTTGGGGAGCATTCCAATTGGTTGGAGAAGCATCCAATAGGTGGATGAATAAAAAGATGGAGCTAGGGATAAGTTCCTTAAGGCTTACTTGGATTGAGTTTGTGGATATTTTTTAGAAATGATGGTTACTTCAACTCTTCTATGATCAAAATCTTACCAACTTATAGAACTTGAGGCAAGGAGATTCCTCAGTTAACTAACTTTGGGATAAATTCACTCGTCTCCTAAGGTACGCACCCATGTACCAAAAGGATGAGTGGTTTTACATAAGGAAGTTCATCATGGGCCTCAATGCCTAAATAGGTGGTGAGGTAGACGTGCACGGTCCTGCTACCATGGACTTAGTGTACAAGAAAGATATTAAGTAGGAACAAAGGCTTAAGTCTATCTCAAATTACTATGAAAGGATTCATAAGAAGTTGAATTGGTCACAAGCTAATTAAGCTTCGAAGAAGCCTAGTGAAGGGAAAGATTACCAAAGGAAAGGGGACAAAGGATCCTATAGTAGGTAGAATAATGCAAGAAGAGATAGTAGGGGAAAAACCAACATCAATAACAACAATGTTGGTAGGAATGAAAGAAGTTTAGTAAGGCTTGCAACAAGGATTGGACCATTGAAAGGATGTTATACTTGTGGTGGAGATCACTTTACAAATTAGTGTCCCAAAAAACTACCAGGGATGCAACCACAAGGGAATCCAATACCTTTTGTAGTGTAGGAAAATGCATACCCTTTCATTTTCACACTTGTTTGGGCCTACCTTGCTTTGTTTATCCTTATTTATGTCTTAATTGGTCCTATTTTGCATCCAAAAGCCTAATAAATTGCATCTTTTTGTGGCTAATCTCGACAAAAATCAATGGATAAATGATAATTTAATGATTATGGACATGTTTCCTTGATTTTTGGATTGGGAATAATAAGAAACCTAGGGTATCTTTCTCCCCCAAAGGTCTTGGGACCCCGATTTCAAGTGTTCCTTAAATGGGCCCCTTTTTGGAGTCTGTGCCATGAGTTTCATGCATCGGGACTAATAAGACACCTAGGGAATCTTAGTCCTCCTTAGGTGATTTTCGAGATCTAATTTCAAATCTTGGCGAGATTTAGCCTCCTTTAATTAATGAATTCATATGTCAGTTTGGTGTGGTATAATTTCAGGATATTAAGTATGGATAAGTATAAATACAAGGTTCCTTTCTCTCATTTTCATATCTAAGCACTCTAAACATCCAAGCATTCAATTATTTGAGCATTCAAGAGCATTTCATCAAGCATTTTGGATCCATCATCAAGATTCAAGAATCATATCAAAGATCTTATTGCATCATGTGTGTTTTTGAGCTAACATTTGTGATGTAGGGTTTTGATTCAAGAAAACAATTCAAGTCAATATCTATCAAGTACTCCATTGATTCAAGATCTACATTCAAGCTATCCACTTCACACAAGTTTGTAGATTTCACGACAAGGGTTTGGTGAGTTGCAACATAGCATTTTGTTCATTCATCATTTCCCCCCTTTATTTCATTTCATTTCAAGGTTTAATTACCAATAAGGGGTTTGACCAAGGCAAACCCCATTTAACAATCAACAAGTTTTTTCCTCTCTTGTGGGCTTGTGATTGCAGATTTAGGTTGAATACTTGAAGATCATTTGAAGTGCAAAGTTGCAAAGTTGTCATCTTCACAGAATCTCACCTACAGGCCAAATCTAGAAGTTTTAGGACCTAAGATCTGAGAAGGAAGTGCATATTTGAGCCTCAGAACCACATTCAGAGATTCCAAAAATTTAGATCAAGACTAAGATGGTAGCAAAGGCGTTTTAGTCCTCTCGAGGGTATTTTTCAAAAATTCTTTCAGATTTGGTTCCGACATCCAAAGATTCTACATCTACCCCAAAAAACAATAGTGGGACTAATAAAATAGTAAAGGTGTCTTAGTCCTCCATAAAATATTTTGACAGCTTCTTTGCATTTCAAGAATCCTTGTCACATTTCCAAACTTCCCAGGTACACATATCATAACTTGTTGTTGCATTATTTCATCATTTGCACCCTTCATTTAGCTTGCATTACAAGTTTTTGTGAGTTGAATGTTTACTTTTCTTTTCCAAGCTTTTTTGTGGTGGTGAACCCTTCAAAGCTTGAAGAACCCCCTCCTAGGTCTTCCTTATTGAGAATTGACTCACCTTAGAGGTTTATAGTCAATCCAATTTGGGATCCTAGGACCCTTATTGAATGAAAATTGGAGAATAGGGGTGTTCTATGACCTAGGTTATAAAGCATCCCCTTTTCCCTATTGTTCACCTTCTCAACGAGAAGCATTCTAACAAAATATTCATTCTACATTGGAAAACTGACAAGCTTAGTACCAAATCAATCATGTGGAAATATCAGGTACTTTGTTTGGTACACCTATTTCCATTCTTATTGATATTGGTTCCACTGAAAAAAAAAATTCACCGAGAATAGCTTGTAAAATATCTAGAAAATTTGGCTATATGGAAAAGTCATGGATGGTTGAATATGCCAACCAAACAAGAGCTAAGGTGGAGCAATTTCTATTTGAGGCAAGGGTTGAACTTCCAAGTTTCTCCTCGAGAGTGAATTTATATGTAGCACCCCTAGGTTCCTATGGTGTCATTTAGGGATGAATTGGTTGTGGAAACATAGAGAAAAAGTAGATTTTCATGCAAAAAAAATGGAATGTTTAGACGATCTAGGTAATTGGGTGTTCATGCAAGGAACACCAAGAGAAGTTAAGCTACGATAGATATCCGTTGTAGAAATGTATAGGGTGAAGAAGAAAGGTTGTCAACTCTTCATTATGAAAATGGAGAAACTTGAGGAATGTAATGAGTTCATCTCTCAAGATGATGTTGTATATTATGGACCTTAAGACCCCAAGATGCTAAGAAAGTGAGGTAGTGGAATCTAAAAAAATGGATATGGAGAAATACCCTTTCCTGTAGAAATATGTGGATGTATTTTTAGATGAGCTACCTAGATTACCTCCCAAAAGAGTGTTTTATTTCTCCATCCACATAGTTCTAGGGTCAGAGCCTATATCCAAGGTGCCTGATAGGATGACCAAAACAAAATTAATGGAGTTTAAAGCTCAATTAGAGGAATTATTGTCCAGGGGATTGCTTAGAACCATTGTTTCACCTTGGGGAATGCTGGTAAACTTCATGAAGAAGGAAGATGGAATACTACACTTGTGCATTGATTATCATTTGCTTAATAAGAAAATGATAAAGAATAAGTATTTTTTTCCACGTATCAATGATCTCTTTGATTATATGTGAGAAGCAACAATATTTTCAAAAATTGATCTACGATCAGGTCATCATCAACTGAGGATCAAGGATGAAGATATATCTAAAACAACTTTCAGGACAATGTTGGTCATTATGAGTTCATAGTCCTACCTTTTGGACTGACGAATGCACCAAAAACATTCATGAACCTAATGAATAATGTATTCAAAGACTGCTTGGATAAATTTTTGTTGGTCTTTTTAGATGATATTCTTATTTATTCCAAAAATAAAGAGGAGAATCTCAAGCATCTAGGCATTGTTATATATCTATTAAGAGAGCATAAGTTGTATGGAGAAATATCTAAGTGTACATTATTTCAAAATCAAGTACAATATGTGGGTCATGTGATTTCAGCGAATGGGATTGTGGTTGATCTAGCTAAAATAAAAGAAATTCTTGAATGGCCAGTGCCTAAGAATGTGCCGATAGTAAGAAGTTTTATGGGATTGGCTAGTTACTATTGGAAGTTTGTTGAAAAATTTTCCAATATAGCTTTTCCCATTACCTCCTTATAAAGAAAAGGGAAGAATCTTGAGTGGACAGAGAAATGTCAAGCGACATTTGATCTACTCAAGGAGAAGTTGACCACAACTCTGATACTAAAGGTACTAGATCTAGATGGTAACTTTATTGTTATCATTGTTGCATCAATAGAAGGTTTGGGTGGAGTTTTGATGTAGGATGGGTGATTTATAGCCTATTAATCAAGGAAGATTAAGCCTTATGAACAAAATTATGCTTCACATTATTTGGAATTAGCGGTTGTTGTTCATGCATTATAAATGTGGAGAAACCATTTGTTGGGAAAACCATTTGAATTGAAGACTGGACATCATGGTCTAAAGTACTTGTTTACTCAACCAAATTTGAATGCAAGGTAAAGGTGGTTGGAATTGATATATGACTATGATTTTAACATCAACTATATCAAGGTAAAGGAGAATTGGGTTGCATATGCCTTAATTTTTAGGACCTGCATATCTCCTCCATGATATCAATTCAAATCGATTTTAAGGGTTGAGTGTTGCAAGAGTCTGAGGGTGACAAATATTATGAAAAAGTCAAGCAAGCACTCTTAGATAATTCACAAGACCCAAGGTATGAGAGATTTCACTTTGAACCTAATGGTTTGCTAAGGTTTAAAGGAAGAATCTACACACCTAATTCTGTGGAATTAAGGAATTTAGTGTGGAAAGAAGTTTATATGACACCATACTCTGGACATCTCAATGTGACTAAGATGTTGGCTGATGTGAAGCCATTATATTTCTAGAAGGTAATGAAAGGGGATGCTACAAGATTTGTGGCAAGCTATTTAGAATGTTAGAGGGTGAAGGCAGAGCATCATCACCATGCCAGTCTTTTATATCCTGATGAAGTTCCAAAAAGTAAATGGAAAATCATTAGTATGGATTTTGCGCAAGGTCTTCCAATGTCAAGGAATAAACACAATGCAATTTTGGTAGTAGTGGATAGGCTTACAAACGTTGCTCACTTTATACTAGATAATTTGAGGGATGGAGCTCCTATTATAGCTCGAAAGTTCATTCAAAAGGTATTTAGGTTGCATGGAATTCCCAAGAAGATTATATTGGATAGGGATGCTCATGTGACTTGTAGGTTTTGGAAAACCATGTTTTCTTTGCTTGGAACTCAGTTGAACATAAGTTTAGTATATCATCTAGAAACAGATGGAAAAATTGAGAGAGTGAACCAAGTGTTATAGGATCTATTGAGGATGTATTGCATGGATCAACAATACAAGTAGGAGGATTACCTACCTTTGGTTGAATTTGCATACAACTCTTATCATTTTACAATCAAGATGGCTCTATTTGAAACATTGTATGGTAGAACTCCTATAAGCTAGAATAACCTAGAAGATAGGATAAGCCTTGGGCTAGAAATGTTGTTAGAAATGGAGGATCAAGTTGGTATTATTAAGCAGGGGCTAGCAGAAGCCAATGATAGGCAAAAGAGTTATGAAAATTCCAAGTGGGTACCCAAACATTTCTCAGTAGGAGAGAAGGTTTTGTTGAGAGTTAAACCTCACAAGATTTCTATCAGGATTGGAAATTCATACAAACTAGCTCCCCGTTATGTAGGTCCTTTTGAGGTTCTCGAGGAAGTCAACTGTGTTGTGTATAGAATTTATTTTTTTCCAACTCTTTCCAAAATGCATAATGTTTTCCATGTGTCATACCTAAAGAATTACATGCCAAGGGATAACTATGTGATTGATTGGAAAGCTTTACAGGTACAAGAACCAGGAGTGTTAACGATCAAACCTCTCAAGGTGCTTGAAACACATAAGAATCACTTACATAATAGAGAGATTTTACAATGCAAGGTCTAGTGGGATGAGTATGTAGAAGATTCTGCTACTTGGGGAGACTATGTTGAGATGAAGAAGAAGTTTCCTCAAGTCATGCTATATTTTGAAAACTCTTGAAAAATAATGATGTTTTATGATGGTATGTTTTGTGTTTTATGCCATGTCCATGTTGATACTTAATAATCATTGGGGATGATGATTCACAAGGGGGAGAATATGTTACATCCCATTTTGTCATTACCTATTTAATTTTACCTTGATGGGTTAAAAATGCTTTAATATATATATGTTTATAATTGTGTTTTGAATACAAATATTGATAGAAATATGATAAATGAATGTTTAATAAAGTTGATATTTTATAATGTTTTGAAGATAAAATATATGATGCATATGAATGTATTGTTTCAGCTACCTACTATTATGATATACTAAGCTAGATGTAGGAACAAGTTTGAGCCTCCAGAAGAGGGGGAGTATCACTCAAGAGAAGAACTTGGTTTGGTAACCCTGATGAACCTAACTAAGCATACACACACTCACACCCTAGTTGGTCTAAGTTGATTCAAGTCAGCTTGGGTAAATGGTAAGTGATCTTTAGTTTTGGTTGTTATAGTGTAGAAAAATGTATCCCTTTACATTTTCACACTTGTTTGGGCCCTCCCTGCTAAAATTGGGCTTCTTTATGCCTTATTTGGTCCTATTTTGCATCCACAAGCCCTATTTAATGCATCTTTTTGTAGATAATCCTGACACATATCTAATAACCAATCATAATTTACTGATTTTGGGTTGTGTCCTAGATTTAGTGATTTGGGACTCATATGCCACCTTGGGTGTACGGGTCCCACCTAAGTTTCAGGGCTTGATCCTGAATTTGGCATAGAACTTAACATTTCTTGAAATTTGTGTCCCAAGCTTAGCCTACTGGGACTCATATGCCCCAATTGGGGTATGAGTCCCACTTAGCTTGGACCTATTTTGAATTCAATTCTTGGCGGGATTTTATTCTCTTAGATCTGATGTCATCTTGTAGTGTAGTAATTTCAGGAAATTTGGTTTAAACAAGTATAAATACAAGGTTATTTCACATATTTTCTCCTAGCAAGTTTAAAATTCATCTAGCAAGTTGATGAAATCATTCCTATAGCAATTTTATGAGATCAATATCATTC
Organism: Sequoia sempervirens; assembly: GCA_007258455.2. Lineage (NCBI taxonomy): Eukaryota > Viridiplantae > Streptophyta > Pinopsida > Cupressales > Cupressaceae > Sequoia > Sequoia sempervirens. The sequence continues at coordinate 80,659,775 of VDFB02373365.1, forward strand.
AAGAGCATTCAAGAGTTGATTATCAAGCATTTTGGAGCTACATTCAAGATTCAAGCATCATGTCAAAGTCATCATGCATCATGTTTGTTTTTGAGCTAACATTTGTGATGTAGGTTTTCATGATTCAAGCAAGCATTCAAGTCAGGATCCATAGAATTCAATCAAGAGTCAAGATATACATTCATGTTAGCCATTTCATACAAGATTGCAGCCTTTGTTACTAGTGTTTGGTGAGTTGCAACATAGCATATTTTTCCATTCATCATTCCTTCATTCTATTTGATTTGGTTTCAAGGTTTGATTACCAAAATGGGGTTCGACCAAGGAAAACCCCTATCCACTAAATAAAAAACATTTTTCTCTTCTCTAGATGTGTGATTGTAGATTTAGGTGTTTTAGATTTGAAGATCCTTTAAAGACTAAGTTGCAAGATTGAAGAAAGTTGTCAAAAATGTCAAGAAAATGTCATCTTCATAGAAAGTCACCTATAGGTCAGAATTCAAAGTTTCAAACTCAGAGATAAGAGAGGAGAGAAGCTACAGAAGATCAATAGAGGATATAATTTTTTTAGAAAAACCCTGATACTAGGACTAAACTTCCACCTTGGGCGTATGAGTCATAGTATACCAGTTTTCAGACATTTCCCATAGATCTTGGTTTACCAATTGTAGATTCTATATTCAGCCCAGAACCCTAAACTGGGATGAAATCGCCCAAACTGGCATATGAATCCCAGTGTGCATCAAAAGTCATAATTTTGGGATTGTGGACCTTGTTTCAGCTCCAATTTTGCAAGTGCACCTTTGTTCATTCATAATTTATTATTCTGATTTTGAGTTTCATTTCCTAACTTAAGTAGCTAGATTTGCATATCATTTATATTTCCTTCTTTTTAATCCTTTTCTTAGTGGTGAAACCCCTTTTTTCTTTAATCACACCCAAGGATACCTTGTAGTAACCCCTTCCCTTAATTGAATCCATTAGATTGAGATCTCCAAGGTTTCCTTGAATGAAGCATAGTGAAATAGGAAAGAAGGTGGGATCCCATCATTCCTATCCTTTGCCCCCTATTTCCTAGTGTTCATTTTGGTGAACCTAGCCTTTGGAAACATTATTTATGATATGGAGTGCATCATAGTCCTGGATCTATCTTACATTAACTTTGCATTAGATCTTTCATTAGTTAATTTGCATTTAGGGATTCTAAATCTTGCATTAGTGAAAGTACATATAGTTTGCATTTTTGCATCTTGCATCATTCAATTTAATTTAAAATATGTAATTGCACATAGTCAAGACAACATACAAACCAAAAAACCCAACATTCACTTAGAATTTGCTGAATTTAGTGTCAAAACCCTAATCTGGGACATATACACCCCTCTGGGCAATTTAGTCCCTATATAGGATGTTATACTTGATTTCTGGGAAATTAGTGGTGACTATTACTCACTATTTTAACCCTTAAAAAAACCTAACTAAGACTCATACACCCCTATGGGTGATTTAATCTTGTGTTAGATCTGAATCTGCATTTTATAGCATTAAAAACTTCATTTTTGTTCTTTTGTTCGTTGTTATCAGATTACTATTTTAGTTTGCTGATTTTTTGTTTCACTCATTTCATTAAATCTAGCTTAAATTGATTTCATTTCAAGTACATGTTTCAATTGCAGATAGAATTATATTATTGCACTCTTGTTTCATTTCTAGCATTAGTTCATAGTTTCATAATATTAGATTACATTTGGCATTCATTAGAAAAAAAAAACAAAAAACAAACAAAAAATGGTCAACCTTGGAGAAAGAATATCATTCAAACCCTTTAGTTGTGATGAATTTGATATGTTAGATGAAGCCCTTGAGGAATTCATCTCACCTAGATCATCCATTAAATATTTTAAACAAGACAATACAAACATAAACAATCATGACAATCATAATTTTTCTTATCCCGATACCTCTCCTATTAGTGGCAAAGGTATCTTGGTGAAAGAAGATGCAATCATTGAGAATAATGAAAGTATTGTTTGTCCTTATCCTCCTCCCCCTTGGGAAGATATTATGACATAAGAAGATTAGATCATTTCCACTACCTTACCTAATCTCCATTAATCTCCCAACACTTCCCCTACTTGTGAGAATGCTTTAGTGAAAAAGGAAATAATAGTGAGTGATCATGAAAAGCACATTTGTGTGGAGGATATGTTGATATTAAGAGATCCAATGATTGAGAGATATGATGATCCTACCTTTCCTACTTGGGGAGACATTATAGGACATGGGGATGTAATTGTAGATAACCATGATAATCACATTTGTTCTTCTCCTAATATCTTTCCTAGTTGTGAAGAAGATAGTTTAGTGTTAGAAGATACACTTATTGACAATCATTAGAATCTTGTTCATCCCTTTCCTAATGCTCCTACCATTTGGAAAGACCTATTTGAACAAAAAATTCCAATCATTGGTAACCATGAAACTCATAGTTGTTCCTGTCTTGATACCTCCCTTATTTGTGATGAATCTAATTTACAAAGTCTAACCATGGAATGTGATGAACCTATTTTTTGTTACTTTCCTAAAATCTCTCCTACTAGGATAGATATTATGGAACAAAGGAATGAGACCTTAGAAAAAAAGGATTAAATCATGGACAATCATAACAATCAAGTTTGGCCTTCTCCTAATATCTCTCCTACTTGTGAAGATGATCTTTTGGTGTTAGAAGATGAGAGTCATGAGAATCCTATTTTTCTCTCTTCCCCTAGGGAAAATATTATTGAACAAGAAAATGCAATCATTGATAAGCAATAATTTCCAACCATTGATGATTCCCCTACTTTTGATGAAGTTATCTTACAAGAACCAACCTTTTAATATCATGAAAAACTAGTTTGTTGCTCTCCTAAAAACTCTCCTCCTAGGGATGATATCATGGTGGAAGAAATTGAGAACATTGACACAAATTTATTTCAAATAATAGTAATATGGCTTCCTTAGATGAAGAAGATAAAGTGAAATGAGACTCCTCTTCACTAAGAGACCATGAAAATAAGGATAAGTCTTTTGAAGTTATGCACATTAGATATCCCTTGACACCAACCACACATTCAAAACCTGTACAAGAAAAAGAGAAAGAAAAGCATATTGAAAAAGTCACAAAGTTATTGGAAGATGCTTGGGAAACCTTTGATTTCATACCTACATTCATGGGAGAATACAAGATCATAACAAAAGAGTCTAAAAAGGGAAAGGAAAAAGTAGTAATGTCAATACAAAATTCAAAAGCACCCGCTTGAACAGCTTTAAAAGAAAGGACAACATACTCAACAAACTCTAATGAAGTTGATTATGAACAACCACCAAATCTAAAAGAAGTGAAAAATATTTATGGAAGAGTTTATGAACTTATGAAACAACTTGGGTATAGTCGAAAAGGATGTGGTGCTAGAGAACAAGGTATTTTTGTCCCTATAGAGCCTAAAACACAAGAAATGACTAATGTTCTTGGTTATTGTCCCTCGAAATAAATAAACAAGTCTTCACTCAATGTGAATACTCTTAAAAGATTCTTCCAAGAAAAATTTAACTTTGGTGCATTTTAAACTGATAGATCTATCTCATTATACTTGCATCAAGATGATACTTTGTTTACTCATCATAATCAATAACAATAGTTGTTTATCCTTTCCATGTAATAGTTGTAGGATCATAGCATACTCACTATTGCATGTTTTACACTCATTGCAAACAATTTCCTTTTTGCGAGGAGCAACATAGCATCATCCATTCTTGGCTCACTCTTGTCCTGCACTAAGTGGGGGAAGAGGTTAGGTAGTCTTGTCCTCATATGCCACTTTTCATTTTCTCTTTTTTCTAGTTGATTTCCTTCTATGTATATCTAAGAGCAAGATTGGGATGTGGATGACATGCCTTAAGTTGGCTCGCATGTGATGTAATGAGTTATGTTTAGTATTTCATTTTGGGGGCAACCCCTTTTCATGACGTAGATTTATTTGGAAACATATGTCTTGGCATAGGGCTTTCCAAATAAGCTGTCATGTCCTTTTTATTGTTAGCATTTATCACTTGGTACTTTAAAGTAATTCCTCATAACGTGGTGCTTAGCAATTTCCTTAAAGTGGGGGCATACATTGGCATTATTCTTTTTGCATTTCTCATGTTTCATTGTGTAGTCTTCTTACTTCATGCAATGCATCTTTATCTTTGTGGTGACATTGGGTGTGATGTCCTTCAAGAGCGTGATTTCTCTTAGCATATTATATTCCTCTTAGTGGCTTGATGCGACACACTGCATCCCCTAAGTTGTGAATCTTCTATTCTTCGATTGGTTTTCTCTTGGAGACATTAGGCATGATGTTCCCTAATTTAATACCTTACATGAACTAAGAAAAACTCCTTTGAATGTACCTTACACTATTTTGCATTTACAATATCTATTATATGGCCACCTTGCATAACACACTTTTCTTTCCTGTGGTGCCATCTTGTTTATTCATGAGTATCAAGCATACAAAGTTTTTCTTGCCTCATGAATCCTATTGTTCTTGTTGTGTGGTGCCTTATCAAAGTTATTAGGAGGTATAGCTTTGGTATGGATAGTGTATGGGATCTGACTTAGGTGTGAATTTCCCATAGCCAAGTGTTGCTTGTCTGTGTGAGAGCATACTGGTTGTGTGCATATGTGTCTCATTGGGAGCTCACCTAGTGGATGGCTTGAGGTTCTACTAGCCTATGTGAGAATGCATTTGGTTTGCATAGATGACATCACGTTCCACATGTAAATATTTTGGACAAACAACTTAGATTTGATCCACATCATGTTGGACAAACGGTCAAGGCTCGATCCACCCCCTTTTTGTTTTTATTTCTTCTTTATCTTTGACAATGTATGCATGTGCCTTTTTGTTTCTCCTTACAATATTCAGATGTGTGTTCTCTTGTTCCTATGTTGGTTTTCCATAGGATCTTGATCTTGGGAGCTTGCATGACCTTCTTGATCATTGTCATCCTATCTTATTAGCATTGGTACACTTGGATCCTTCTTGATGTGATTTTGTCTACTTTAGTGTGAGTTTGAATCAAGTTCCTCCTCTCACTAAAGTGGGGGCTAAATGTAGTGTAGAAAAATGTATCCCTTTACATTTTGACACTTGTTTGGGCCCTCACTACAAAAATTGGGCTTCTTTATGCCTTATTTAATGCATCCTACCGAGGATAATCCTGACACATATCTAATAACCAACCATAATTTAATTATTTTGGGTTATGTGTCACAAATTTAGTGATCTGGGACTCATACACCACCTTGGGCGTATGGGTCCTACCTAATTTTTGGGGCCTGATCCTAAATTTAGCATAGAACTTAACATTTCTTAAAATTTGTGTCCCAAGCTTAGCCTATTGGGACTCATACGCCCCAATTGGTGTATGATTCTTGCTTAGCTTGGACCTATTTTGAATTCAATTCTTGGTGGGATTTTATTCTCCTAGATTTGATGTCAGCTTGTAGTGTAATTTTGGAAAATTTGGTTTAAACAATTATAAATACAAGGGTGTTTCACATATTTTCTCCTAGCAAGTTTACAAGTCATCTAGCAAGTTGATGAAAGCATTCCTATAGCAAGTTTATGAGATCAAGATCATTCAAGAGTTGATTATCAAGCATTTTGGAGCTACATTCAAGATTCAAGCATCATGTCAAATTCATCATGCATCATGTTTGTTTTTGAGCTAACATTTGTGATGTAGGCTTTCATGATTCAAGTAAGCATTCAAGTCAAGATCCATAACATTTAATCAAGAGTCAAGATCTACATTCATGCTAGCCACTTCATACAATATTTTCACCTTTGTTACAAGGGTTTGGTGAGTTGAAACATAGCATATTTGTTGATTCATCATTCATTCATTCTATTTGATTTCATTTCAAGGTTTGATTATCAAAATGGGGTTTGACCAAGGAAAACCCCTATCCACTAAAATAAAAACATTTTTCTCTTCTCTACATGTGTGATCTTGTTGATCTAGGTGTTTTATATTTGAAGATCCTTTGAAGACTAAGTTGTGAGATTGAAGAAAGTTGTCAAAGTTGTCATCTTCATGGAATGTCACCTACAGGTCAGAATTCAAAGTTTTAGACTCAGAGATTAGAGAGGAGAGAAGTTGCAGAAGATCACTAGAGAATATTAGAGTTTCAACAAAACCCTGATATTGGGAGTAAATCGCCACCTTGGGCATATGGGTCCTAGTATACCAATTTTCAAAAATTTCCAGTAGATCATGGTTTACCAGTTGCAGATTCTAGATTCTACCCAAAAAAAATTGCCCCAACTGGCGTATGAGTCCTAGTGTGCATCAGAAGTCATAATTTCAGGATTTTAAACCTTGTTTCAGCTATCTCCAGTTTTCCAAGTGTACCTCTATTCATTCATAGTTTATTATTCTTATTTTGAGTTTCATTTCCTAGCTTACATAGCTAGATTTGCATATCATTTACATTTCCTTCATTTTAAGCCTTTGCTTAGTGGTGAACCCCCATTTTTCTTTAATCACACCCAAGGAGACCTGGTAGCAACCCCTTCCCCCAATTGAATCTATCAGATTGAGATCTCTAGGGTTTCCTTGAATGAACCATAGTGATATAGGAAAGAAGGTGGGATCCCATCATTCTCATCCTTTGCCCCCTATTTCCTAGTGTTCAGTTGTGAATGTTTATATTGGGTTATGATCTTGTTCCATGAATGTTTTTATTGAGGAATTTTATTAAGTCTTTATGTCAAGTGAAATTCCTTCCTTGTGTGTTCATATATAGATTGATGGAATATATACATAATATATACATAATATATATATATATATATGTATATACGTATGCATGTATGTATGTATGTATGTATTGTGTCGCCAAAAAATGTATAGCTGACATTTTTGTGCTCACTTGAGTCTTTCTTATGGACTTTGGATTGATTTTTCCTAGATTTAATGTTGTAATGTGGCCAACACATTCATATTAGGTCTTGGACCCTTGAGAATCATTAAGACTTCTAGGATGTCTTGTAAAAGTTTTGTGAAGTGTTGTAACCCACTTTCACACTTTTTTAGGATCCTTTCATTATAATTCACTTAAATATCTCCTTTTTATCACTTACCAAGTCTTATTTCAAATATTTGTAAAGATTTGTAACAAACTCTCATGCTTTTCTAGACTTGTCATCACTAATTCAACCCTTTCCCAAGTTTTAATGACCCCTTAATGCACTTTCCAACCATATTTAAGTGTATTTTTGAGGATATTCCCGTTAGACCTTATTTAATGCACTTTAATTTTTGAAACCCAATGAAATTTCCCTAGTGGGACCAAGTCGCCACCTGGGGAGACTTAATCCCATCGGGCACAAAAATCAAAATAATTTTAATTTCTTGGTAGGATTTTATTCTCTTACCCTTGAGGTCAACTTGTGATGTGTTATTTTTAGGAAATTTAGGAAAATCAAGTATAAATAAGGGTTTTTCTCCACATTTTTCATCTACTAATCTCCTACAATGTCCTAATTTATCAAGCATTCAAGCACTCTAAGCATAATCAAGTAATCCATTGGAGCACTTCATTGCATATCTTCAAATTTCAACATCAAGGGTTTGGTAAGTTTATGACATTGCATGTTTATTTATCATTCTCTTCTCATTTGAACATTTCATTTCATAGGGTTTGATTACCAAAGTTGGGTTTGACCAAGGCAAACCCCTATACTCTAACCCTCAACCATTTTTCCCCTCTTTGCATACCTTGTATGCAGATTTGTCAAAGATTTTGGTGTCAAAAAGTGGTCAACAATCCATCAAAGTCAACATAACCCTAATTGAAGCTTGGAGACTCTTTTCATCCCGTTTTCTGCAAATTCAGATTCAGACACCCACCAAGAAGAGAAGTGCAGACTGAGAGCTACAAAATTATACCCCAAAATTCCCAAAATTTCTAGGTGGACTAAGTTGCTGTCTATGGAAAATTAGTCCCATTGCCAGGCTTGAAAATTGATTTTTACATTTTTGAGTACCCATTTGGCAGATTCCTATTTTGGCAGATTTTCTCCAAAACTGGACTAAGTCGCCCTGCTTGGCATAAGTGTCCCACTCAACATTTATAGTCAACTTTGCGGGATTCTAGATCCCTTCTACATCAAATTCCAAATTCTAGGTGCACCTCTCTAGTTTTGTTTAATTTTTTCATCATTTACTTGAATTCTTAGGTGTTTTTGCATACAACACCGTGTTTTCCAACACTTCACATTTCTTAGTTTTAGCATCAATAAATCATTTCTTTTTCAGTTTATTGCATTTAGACATCATAATTAGATATATTTCATTTATATTTACATTATTTTTGAGTGTAGGCATTAGCATTTTGGGCCCATTTCTCTTCTTTTAGGTGAAAAACCTAGAAGAGTTAGAGTACCCTTGGGTTACCAAAATCATTGTCCACATGTATATATGTACACATCTACAATAAATTCATAAATATGAGTAAATAGGTTCATGAGTATACGTAGGTAGACATATCTACACATTCTCATGGATGGATTGCCCATATGCATGGGAATATCACTTGGTCGAAAAGTGACATTTATATACACTTCATGTATATATGTCAATCGATGAAAATGCAAGTATATGTGTTTATATAAGGATATTAAAGTAATGTTATACATATACGTAACATATATATATTAATATGTATGTATATAATTATGTATATACATATATATGTATATATGTATATAGTGGTGTATATATAATTATTATTTTGATATATGTTTATACACTTATTAATTGGCAAGTAAAGCATTTGATAATCTTGAGATTATATATATATATATAATATGTATATATATTATAATCGTAAAGTGCTTGAAATATATAAAGTGCATTGTTATATTGTAGAAGTTGATAAGTCTAAAGCACTTTAAGTAATGCCAAGTGCATTAAAGCGCTACCTCATATGCATTGCTATGGTTAAAAATGCGCATAAAACAAACTATGAATAATTCAATACATACTTATAAGCCACACATGGAAATGGGAGTATAGTTTATATGTTGCAAATGGAATAAATGCAAATTTAACAAATATTGAACAAGTCTTGACTGCACTGCTATAAAGGGCACTGATATATGAATATGTGGTGCCAAACTTTGTGGAAAAAAAAGAAAGAATAAGAAGTCTTAGACTCGCACCATGTTACGGGAAATCCATGAGATTAGAATGTAACTCATTCAAAGCATGGATGAAAGAATTTTAAGAGGGTAGTTGACTTGTAATCCATATAGGAAACTTGTAGTTGGGTATTGCTATGCTTGACCTAGTAAAAGGAAGTCTTGTTGCCACAAGCATGAGGTTGACTCAGCCATTCCATGTAATTGGAAATATGAGGACTATTATGTGTTGCAATCTGAGAGTTTATTCAGATGATTCATTGCATGTGAGTAGGAAGGTGGTAGAATTACTAGCTTGTTTGTAACCTTTGGTAGCTCAAATTTTAGTATATATAGAGGTGCTCTTTCTATAATTTGTTACACTTCTCATTCTGATTTCTCCATAGCTATTCTGTTGTATTTTTGTGCAAGTGAATTAGAGAGCTTGAGCATTAGTGAGTTGCTTTGTTATTTTGCAATTGTATTGTTGAGATAATTGGTAAGAGACTAGAGTTTGGAGAAATAGCATTCATGGTGGTGAAGGATAAGGTTGGAAAGCAACACTATCAAGTTGGAACTTAATATCCAGGCATGTTGATTTCTATTCCTCCATTATCTATGTTTGAAAGGTTATTTGATTGTAAATTCCTTTGATTTGAAAAAATTGCTTTTTGGAAATGCATGATATGCTTGATCTTATGAACTTAGTTATTTCCTAGTTTTGGAATAATCTTTGAATGCATGATATGCTTGTTCTTATGAACTTAGTTATTTCCTAGTATGGAATATTCTTGTGTGATTCTTGATTGAGTCTCAAATTAGTGGAACCCTATTATTTGGGATTACATTTATATAATGTTAAAGTATGTGTGTCTTGAATGCTATTAGAACTATACTTAGTTCGTTAGTCTATATGGATATTGCATGAAAAGTGAAATAAGGAATAAGTTGTTATCCTATAGTGCTTTTATGAATATGTCAATTTGAACATAAGGTATTAGTAGGGTTATTCCCAGGGTTAGTGGAATCCATGGGAAAGGGGATAACCTAGCTAGACACAAGTATGTGTTTGTATATGGTTAGTGTGGTTATACTTGGGGTTAGAGGAATCCATGGGTAAGGTGTAACCTAGATAATTAGTTTGTTATAGACTTGGGTATTTCTGGGATTAGGGTAATCCATGGATAAGGGAATTACCTTGTTGAGTATTTTATTATATCATCACCTTAGAGTGAATGTGTGTTATGTTTATGGTCAATACCAAATCGAGCTTAAGGGTGGGTGGACAAATGACTCTCACTCGAAGTACTGGGTGTTGAATTCTTTGGCCAAAGAAGTGTATGTAGCCACTATTTACACTACTAGTTCACTATGATCCATGATTTCATTCTAGGCAGGGAAACCAGTGTATGGTAGCTCTAGATATGTAAGGCACATAACTATGCTTAGAAAGTTCAGGATTATGGGGTTACCAAACTAATCTCTTCTTCGAAAGGTAGGTCCATCTTACTAGTTAGGTAGATGTGTGGGGGACCACAGTAAGTTCATGGTTGGTAGAAAAGCACTTGAGTGATGCTCTCAACCCTCATATAGTTGGCGACCAAGATTTGAGGATGTAGCGCTAGTTGGGGACACCTAGTATGTATGCACCAATGACGGGGACATCTAGGAGGTACGCACCAATATTAGGGACATCTAGATCATTGTGTTATGTTTGTAATCTATATCATTGAGCTCATGGAAGCTCTAGATATAAACATGTATCTCTATTCTTATTGAGAATTGTAAATAAGAAATATCATCATCATGAAACCATGTACTGTGAAATTGTTCCTTGTATTATTGAAATGATTATTTGTTATCCAATGGGAAAGTTTGAAATAGTTATGTTTCAAATGTGCATCTTTTATTTGTATGAAAAGGAAAAAAAATATTGCCCATAATGTTAGTAGCATAAATTGTTCACTTGTGAGTAAAACATAGTAAAAACAATGGGTAGAACAATGGGAATGTTATAAGAACCTTCACCAATCAATCTTAGACTCTATTTGTCCAATGGTAAACAAGAATAAAAGTTCAACAATGATAAATGATATTTATGTTTTACATTCACTATAAGGGATTTTTTTAAAAAAAATTCTTCAAAATGCCTTGGAATCTACATTTTAGGGTTATGGAGGCCATTTTTAAGAATGTGGTCAAAATTAACTGGTAAATTAGAAAAATATCTTAACAAAACCTAACAATTTCACTATAGTAGGACTAGTTGGGAAAAAAATTCATCAAAATTAACCCTCATTTCATTAGTTGGATCAAAATCCTAGACGACCCCCATGGCATATTAAACTTGGACCCATATCTAGTTCTAATTGTATAATAGTTCTTACTAATTCATGAATTCGTCATGATTTTATGGGTAACATAATATTCTAAGTTTTGTTAATAAAATCATACTTCAATTGGGAGAATTGATGATGTTCTATGTTGCATGGGTCACTTATACTTAAGTTTGTTACAACTTTTGTTAGTATGGAATTAAGGTTGATTGAATGGAAAGATTTAGCATGACCTACAATCCTAATTCAATATTTAATTCCTCATAATAAGTATGGAATTAGTATGTGAATGAGTCATGAGAAAATTTGATATCTATAGAAACTCAATGCTAGTTGTCAAGATTAAAAAAAGGGCATTATAGTGGTTAAGCCAATTATTGATGATGTCCAATAAGCCTATTTAGGAGATGGATTGGGTAGATCCTTACCTTTATAGGAATGCACACTATTACTAGATGGTTATTTGTTGATGGGTTAGTTATAATTGTTCTAGTAGACTAGTAATGGAAATTGTACATATGGTATTGCCACTACACTTGTTGAATATATTTTGTTTCTTCTAAAATTATTAGTGGCATAGGTAAATTGTGAGATCCTTGATTGACTACACAAATGAAGTCGTCTTTAGATATCTTAGATATGACATGAGTACTATTCATGGGTAAGGCAATGATATACCTATGTTGCTAGACCTATGAGGGCACACATGCTTCCTCTATGGCTTGTTGATGTCTATGACTAAGTTGTATGATAGTGATTAAAATACGTCCTTGCAAAGAAATAGAATTTTAGCATGATAAATAATCAACCTAGCTTTGATGTTAATGATATGAATCTATAAGAGAGGGATTCTTTGGTTGAATTATTTATAACAAAGGTGGTGAGGTCTAATTTGAGATCTTAATGTCCTTAGAAGGAAGTGCTATAGTTTAGGCTTTCTAAAGTGGGGACTAGGTTGGGTTTCCATGTATGTTGTTAAGCATTATTAATTGTTGGGAGTCATTAAAAGGAGCCTTATTTGGGTATGATATATTATTCTTTCTATTTCACCTCCTAGAGGAAATTTATTCGAGTGGTTATGAAACACTAGGGACAAGAACCTATGTGTATGTTCCTTGAGAGATTAAGGTGAGGATAATTAAATGGGGCTTCAATGCCATTTAGAATAGATATGGAGGTAGTCCTTGGGTGAAAGATGTCTGTATGGCCCAAGTCTGTAGGGGAGGGTTTAGAGTATAACTCCAAGATTTGGAGTTGTTCCTAAACTTGAATATTTCTCCCTCTTTAGTATGCTTCAACGTAAGGCCATTTTTGTATAGATGACAATAATCTTACCTTCCAATTAATATATCCTCACTATATAGGTGTGACCTAGTGAAAGACAATCAGTTGTCATCAAGCCTATCTACTCTAAGCTTCATGATGTTTGGATTTCCAAAATCTACTTCAAAGATCTTGGATGAAATTTTAGAGTCATTATTATCAAGTTGTGCCTCAATGTGAATATGTGAGAATGTGTCAAATATTACTTTATATGTATTGAACATTATAGCCTTGTGTCTTGAATCATTGCCAAATATAGGAGTGTATAGGTTACCCTCAAGACCTGGTGAGGTTTATTTTTCAAAACAAGGGTATTATAAACTTGGCCATGACATGGCTATGGATGAGTTAAGGGAACTTGATAACTTATATCTAATGATGATGCAAATTTAGGCTAATATGATCTAATGGTGTGAACAATGCTTACTTTTATTGAGTACAGATGGCCCACTTGTTCTAGCCATGTGTCTAATTTTGTGTTGAACTTGGAACAACATTCCTTAGGACTACCAATGCCATCTATAGTCAATAATTGCAAGTATTACTAAATATAGATGAATATTTTTCTATTGTATCTTTATAGTGTAGAAATGTATGATATGATTTATGATTAGTACTATATAAAATGTTACGTAGTTATAAGTAAGATACTTTTTAATATTACTATTATGGGATTAATATGTATCTAATAAATCATGTGTTTGTAGATAACAACTAAATAAAGTGAATGGACTTTGATTACTTATGAATAAGTATTGTCTAAATGTTTATGTGTTTGTATAAGAACAATTCATTTGGTTTCAATGTGATTCTTATAGGTTTGTAAAATTTGACTCAAGAATTATTATACTCTATGTGTAGGTTTATGGAGCACTTTATGTGGTATATAACTAGGTCAATTTGACCAATATTTGTGAACCCTTATGATGTGTGGATTATGTGGAAATGGATGTAAAATGACCCCACATGTTGGAACTAGTTTGATACATGTGTGGTTAGTTAGCTATCACTAGTATCATGCAAGTGATAGATGTCAAATGCTATCTGTTGTATTGTTTGGATTAGTTGGATTTCACCAATAACATGGAGGTGAAGGATATTGGGAGCTATCTAGGATACAATGCAAGTGCATTTAGCTAAGTGTGCCCAATATCATGTAGGTGATAGATGCTAAGGGCTAACCATCATATGTTAGGTTCTAGCTAGTTATTTTCAATGGCATAAAAATGACAAATGCTAGGATATACACATGGTATGATAGGGCTTAACCAACTTTCACTATTATTATGTAGGTGATAGAATCTGCCAAGAGGTAACCCACACCAATTTGGATAAAATTTCACTAGTGGCATGGAGGCAATAGATGTCAAAATCCATTGATTCAAAAGGTTCAATGAACAATGGATGTCTTATTAGTGGCCTTATGTGATTTGTGTTTTTACACTTACACCTTACTTGGTGATGATTGGAAATAGTATGGGATGCTTTCCCATCACCACAAGGGGTGTAGAGAACTAGGAAAAAAATGGAACCCACAGTGTAATATGAGATGCACTAACTTTTTTTCTAGTTGGGATGCATTAAAGGGGTAGATGTTACTGAACCAAGTAATGGAAGATGCATGTAGTATTGTTGCATCCACTCTCTATTGCTAGTTGGTCATTGCGTATGTGATAATCAACCAATGTGTACTTGCATAAATGGTCTCTAGTATTTCACATGTTATACTTTTCCCTTACCAATGATAACAACAAATACTTTGGGACGTTTGTGTAGCGTTCAAAATCACATACTAGTGCAATTTCACACTTACACCTTGACCCTGCTTAGATTTGAAAAATAATAAATTCTTATATTTCAAAGCAAAGGATTTAATTCTACAATTAACGAGCGTGAGGTATTACCAACTCGTAGCCCAAATTTCAATAGAGTTATCCCAGACAATAGTTCTACGTGCATACATCTATTCACCATGCTAGCATATGACAAATCTTTAAAATTAAAAAGTGCACATTTTGCATGGGTTATTTATGACATGTTTCCTAATGCCCAAACAAGAAAGTAATGCCTCTTCCCTCTTGTTCAAACAAACAAAACCCCTCTTATTTTCTCATTTTCATAACAAGTCTCTTACTCTCTCGTGCAAGTAGCTATCTCTAGGGAAACTCTACAAAAATCTCTACAATCATCCCTACAATCTAAAAGAAAGAAATATTAGCTCTCAAAATCCTTCTCTTGTAATAGTTGAAGCTTCCAAGCTATCATTCCATTTCCAAATCAATCACAACTATCATAAGGGACCCCAAGCTATTGGTAACACTCTCCATTACACTTTGTTATTGTTCTATTGTTGTAGAATAATACTTTTCCATTGAAATACATTTATTTGTTATTGTTATCAAATCTATTTCACCTTCAATGGTGGTTTTCCCTATAAACTAAGGCTGATACCATTATCGAGAATTCTATATTTTATAGTTGCTTTTAGTCCTTGATGCAGCTAGGATTTAAAAGCTTCATTTTTATCATCTTCTTATTTGGCTACTTGTGGAGGTTGAAAGACCAAAACTAGGGTTTGATTGAGGCAAACCCCTAAACAACCTGGGAAACATTTTTTTTGTCTTTATGTGTATAGATTATGACAATGCTGATAGTTGAGACAGATATTCTATGAAGTTTAGAGTTGATTGGTGAAGGACAACAATAGTACACAAGGATGTCCATGCTAGGTGTTGGCATTTGAGGCAATGAGCTCCAACATTTGGTGTCAAGCTCCTTTTTGTTTGATTTTTCATTCCCAGTTGGAATTTGGAATTAGAATTTTATCTGAATCTATCATTCTTGTAACTTAACATTTGTATGCCATTCTATGTTAGCAAGTAGAAAAAGATTTTAATTTTAGTATATAATATTTCCAACAATTATGTTTGAAGCATTTATTATTTATGTATAAGGGATAAAAATATAATCCATAATATTTTGAGGTACCATAAGAGTTAGTTGATTTGAAGTAGTTATCTTTAGCATTATCAAATTCTTTACGTTATAGTTTGATTGTCATCGTAGATGGCAATGGATAGGCAAAAGGATGGAACCCATGGTGCAATATGGGATGCATTGACATTCATTTCTAGATGGGATCTACTTACAGGCTTATGTGTTAGTGGACTATGTAGTGAGATGATGCATACAATAGGTCACATCCACTTCCATTTCGTCAGTTGATTTTTATGTGAATATGTGATGTTTAAGTTATTCACATTGTGTATGTGGTGGGTGCATAAGCTAATCATACTATGTATATGTGATGCATGCACAAGTTATCATATTGTATATGTGATGTATGTATGAATCATTCACACTATGTATATGTGATGTACGTGTGAATCATTTACATTGTGTATATATGAGGTATGCTTAAGCTAGCCACTATTTGTATCTATGATGTGTGATATAGTCATCCTATATATAAATTATGTTTGTTTGAGCCTTTCACTGTGTCAACATAGGATGTTAGAATGATATGATCTCTATATAGTTTATATGTGTTTATCTACTAATGATCAATATGGAACCAACACTTGATTGGGATGTGTTTATTAACATTTTATTGTAATTGGACTAATTTGAAATCATAAACTTAATGAGTAGTCATGATTTAATATGAGATCAGAAATTTCATACAAAGGGAGATGATGAATTCTCTCTATCATTGGTGTATGAACTATGGAGCCTCTGATTCTCAAAAGGGATATGTAGGCAAAGTCATCACGAATGTACCCTCAAGGATTAGGTCTAGGTCTATGGGTGACCATGACATTGGGAAATAACCTCATTCTAAAGTGAGTACATGAGTGGTAGCATAGAGTTGTCACTACAACTATGGTTGGAAGGGTTGCGAAGTTAGCACTTCTAATTTAAACGGAAGATGCTTAGTCAATTAAGTTAATATTTGTGAACTGAAAAAAAAAAAAAGAAAAAAATAAATTAGTGGCTAACTAAGGGGTGGTTATTACAAAATAGGCTAGCAAAAGTAGAAGAATTAGAGTTAAGTTCCATCCATTAAAACCAAAACATCATTTTCCCAAACACGTCAAAATTCTCAGAGCTAACTAGTTTCTTATTTGCATAGGCTGAATCCTCCAGCTTGTCGATACATTTACTTAAGCTCAAATGAGAAAAATCAGCAAATTTGCTTGAAACGGTTGAAGGTATGATCCTATTGTTGTACCTGTTTTCATGCTTGGAATTTTGTTTGTTGGAATCTTTTTATGTTTCACTAGCCACTGCCAATGATTAAAAAAGAGATGGTTTTTCTGTTTGCGGTGATGGAAGATAATTTAGTTAAATCTAGCATTCGCATGCTCAGAGGAGCAATGGCAGCATGAATTGCTTTTCAATTGATCCAGCTTGTTGATATCCCAAACTTCGTGTTTTGTTCATCATAAAAGCTTTGCAATGTTGTGGTGATGGAAACTGATTCAATTATATCTAGCATTCACATTCTTGAAGTGGCAATGGCAGGATGAATTGTTTTTCAAATTGATCCAGCTTGTTGATATCCCAAACCTCGTGTTTTGTTCATCATAAAAGTTTTGCAACGAATGCCCTCAGTCAGAGTCACTTGTGCAGCTACTGAATGTGTAGATTGTGAAAATACTTTCTATTGGTGTTGTGAAACCCAGCAATAAATTCACTATTGTTTATTCTCAGAAATTCGAATAACAGAAATCAAATGACTGAAACAATGAACTAAAGCATGCACAACACCATTCACTAAAATACTGAATGCAGAGAAAACCAATCACACTTTGACACAATGATTTACCCTGGAAAACCCCTAACTCTGGGGAAAAACCAGCATTCAAAGAGAGAGATTTTATTACTACAGAAAGGAAGAAATTTACAATAACTGCCAGAACTTGGCATCCACAACAATACTGCAAACTTGGATAATATTCAACTCCTTCTTCTGTTCACTGCAACCTCTCTTTCATCCTGTGTCATTTCCTGCAAAAACCTTCAATCCTGTATATCTCAAACACACACCTCAATTTCCTTTTTATAACCTCTTATTCACCAACGATGAGATAAGGCAATGTTTTAACTTTAGGAAAAAACAAAGATGTTGCTAAAGAAAATTCTCCAAACTTGGCATGTGCGTTTTAGATAAGAAGGAGAAAAAACAGAAAATCTGGAGATAATTATCTCCACCACTGCTCCAGCCTGGCTGACACGGTTCGCTGGAGACACCTTCAAGCTACTAATTTTAACATAGATTGGGACAAGTGTAAAGAAATGTGGAAAATTTATTTCCTATGAATTGAGTCAATAGCATAATCAAGGATTGCTCATTGTTGATTCCCTAACAAGTTTGTTATATTAAAGTTCTGTAGCATTTTTCTGCCGAATATACTCATAAAATCTTAATATATAGTTTGTCTGTCCAGCATAACTGGAGCATCCATGGTTGTCATTGCTCTAGAGTTTGATGGAAGTCTTCCAAGCAAAACTTATGGTATGTGTTGAAAACACACGACTGAACAATATATCTGTTCATTTGTACAGTCAATAATCTCATATAACTCCAATTTGAAGGCATGTCAAAGGGCTTAAGATTTAATGTTTTCTTGGATACTTCCCATGTATACATTTTTTTAATTTTTTATCTGTTACTTTAGAAATGTGATAAGAGGCTTGGTAACCAGACATAGCAGTGTGGAAAAAGACCAGGCAACAACAGTAACCAATGTAATAAACTGCCTCAAAAAACAGAACAGCCAGTCTTCTTCACCATCCCCTGCTCGTCGGTACCCTGAAATCATAGCAGTCCATAATACCACATCTAGTTGAGATATTTTATGATTATCAAATGCATGATGTCCTTCATGCTATCATATTTACATACATACCAATAAGTGCATTGACCACATTCAAGGTGGACTAGGAGTTCTGCCAACAACTATCTTCCCATTAAGCTCCATTCCACTGGAGGTTGTGACAATGCACAGATAAAACATTTGCATAGGTAAAATTAGCAAGCCTTTTCCCCAAGCATTACATATATATAAAATGAAACAAAGGAATCCTTATCAACCCTGTGTCTGGTACACATTGTGACATGGTAGTCTAAGAGGACACATCTCACTCAGGCATTTGGACAACAGATTGCGAACATCTTTCGAAGCATTATACTTTGAATACAGATTCAAGATCTAGTTACAAAAAAATATAGTGTGATCTCTTTTCCCCACTAGATTCTTCCCACCATCACTATCTCCATCTGTATAATCTTGTTGGTATGGAAATAACATTTTCGCAGTAAATTGAAATCATTAGATGGTAATTCATAGAAGTAAACCTGAAATTCTGGCACATCCCCCTTCCTCTATTGATCATTGCATAGCTTGGCAATGGTGTCTGCAACCAGAAAAGTATTCCACGCAGTGCCACAACCTAAGTCTGTTATCCTAATTATACCTCACCCATAAAACTTCAATCTCAAATTCTCATATATGCTAAGCTCAAACAATGAATTAGTGGCTTCGGTTATTATTAACATTAAAGATAGTGGAGTGATTTGCCAGTAGTTGAATAAAGTTCAAAATTCTTAGTTACTTCTTTTATTCTCTTTTCCCAGTTACCCTAATTTTTTGCAATAACACCCAGCTGGTCCAAAATATCATCCATCCATTTCTTGCTCCATGTTAGCCTGTAAGGAATCACCCAAAATATTGGGTAGATTGGCAACCTGAAAGAAAGAAAGGTAAGAGCTCTGCAATTGCAACTCTAAGAGGTATGATGTTCGAAAGCAATGCTTAACATCTTCATTTCCAGATGAGAAAAACGATTGTCTGACAGCATAATTCAAAGATGCATGACGAGAACTATTGACCCCTAATAAGGCAGATTTCCAGGTTATTTCATGTGGAAGGCAGCTGGTGAAAAAAGCAAGATAGATTTCCACGAGGGTTGGGAATGAATACAGAGCCAAATTAAATGTCTAATAGTTTTTTTTCAAAATGGACTACACAAGGGAGCTGATTGAAGAAAGCAAAAGTGAGCACTGTAGGCACCTGATAATGAACAAGCTTCTGGCTAGAAATTGATCTTGTGCAGTTACCTTTGATTTCCAAAGGACATTGCTAAGATTAAACCATTCGGTGTTAGAGAAGAAGTATCTTCATTTAGAACTCAATCTCTCATCTATAATAAATGCTGGAAGTAACTTCCTGTACACAGCCCTCACAGGGAAGTGGATGATGTTGTAGCCTATAGGCCATCACCAATCTTTAAAAAATTCACATCTCATATGAGTGGAAAGCTTAATTTGTAGTTAAGGGGGAACAAGGTATTGCACAATATGGATTGTTTGCAGAAGTCTTGGATAGGTTGACTTTGATTTTGAGATAATTATCATCCTTCCAGTTCATTTTTGAGAAGTCCCAAATATCCACAAATATTTGCACATCTCTTAAAAAAAAATCCCCCTGGTTGTTTCTTAAGCGCAGGTGGTTTATCATCTAGTTGAACCACTTTGTTCAACCTCATTGAGGAAGTTGGGAAACTCAAACCATTATTGAAATAATTTGTCTTTCCAACAAAAAAGAGGCAAAACAGCTTGACATGCCCTCCAAATGATCTTCGCTTGTTCTAAAGCTTGAATCTTGAAATAAAAATATAATTTTGTCTTTTGCTAATAAGTAGATGATCAGGCTTGTGAGGCTATGTTTGTGTGAATTTGGGAGTGAATAAGATCCTTCCAGGGAGTTGAACTCTCTAGCGATCTTATTATCCAATTTTCCACTAGACATTCTTTGTGTGTGGACCAATGATATACCTAGATCACCATGTTCTTTTGGTTGCATGCAGTGAGACCAAGCAGAAACATGCCTCCCTTTTATATTACCCCATTTGCCCCACAAGAAGCTTCTGATGATCTTTGTGAGTTGATGGTAGAATGATTTAGCTGGAAGCCAACATAGCAAAATATTCACATGATTAGCTAATAGAATTATGTTGGCAACCCGAAAGAAATCTATTTGTCCAAGTTAACAGACTGTTTTCCAGTTTTTCGAGATACCATTTCTACATATCCTTTAATGAAACTCTCTCGGGATGTCCAATTATCTATAAATAGAGCCATGTTTACGCTTTGATGGCAGCCTAGAATAAGTCATAAAGTATTTTGTATTATTCATCGACAACCAAGCGAAAAGTTGCACAATAAATATTTAATATAATAAGAATATTAATTATTCTTCAGCTGAATTTTGCAAAAACAACATATTTTCATCAACAAATGGGAGTTGAATGCCACAATAAATCCGGACAACAAAATGCCTCTAATCAAATTATGCTGATGGACATGTTGTAGGAGATAACCAAGGTTATTAATTGTGGGCATGTAAACATCCTTGTTTGATGGACCTTTGAAGACAGAATGATTCATTAGAGATCCATTTATGCAAGAGAAGTTGAACATGTAAGATAAATTTTTTGATCAAATTTCAATCAGTCGGACATTTTATGAATCAATTGTCATCTAATTTTATTTTAGGCTTTATCAAAATCTTATTTGACCGGAAAATTATTTTGTGCAAATTGTTCTATTTATTCAGCCGTTTCCCAAGCTAAAACAAAGATTATCTTGAATGAATCTCCCTCATGAAAAAATGGTTGTTCTCGTTGAACAATTTCTTGATGGTGGTGAATGGTTGTTTAGGTTGAACAATCTTGAGTGGTGGTATTAATGTTTCTTGTTGTAGCTTTAGCTATTATCTTGTATGTAGTATTAAGGAATTTACTTACCCTCATTTTGAGACAGTTTCATAATTTTTGCAATTAGGAAGAAGTTTAATGAACCCCCATTAATGTTGGCCCCAAGAGAACCATGTTCAAAAGGTTCCAAGTACATTGCAAAGTGTTGGTGTGAATAAGGTTTCCTATCTACAAGTTCACCTAATAGGTCTTATTTATATGTTAAGTTTACTAAAGTCTTAGAAATCTTTCTAGAAGACTTAGTTGTCATGTCTAGATCTTATCTTATCCTAAGTAGTTATGATTATAGTTGTCTCATATTATAGGATTAAGATATTTGTCATGATCTTGTCTAATCCTATGTCTCACCTTGGCCATATACCAAGGGGTTCTCATTTGTAATTCAGTGGTATTCAATTTCATTGCAATCTTGAGCATTGTATATTGATCTTCTCTCTTTGTGCTTTCAATTTGGCCTCTAGATCTTGGGTGGCTATCTCCATAGCCAACTCTTACATAATACTAAGAGTGAAGTTGGGTGCTTTGGTTAGATTTTTGGAGAGACCTTGATAGATCTTGCAAATTTGAGTATGTTCTTCTCTTGCATGAATGATGATCTAAAGAATAAAAACTTGATAGAAATATCATATTGAGTGGTTCTGTATTTGGCTTTATATTGTAGGTTCTTTTTGGAGCTTGTTGTTGAAATTTGAGCTCACCATTGAGTTCAAGGTGTTTGAAAAAGTCATTTTGCCTTTTGTTTTGTTAAAAGCGAATATATGGGATAGATCTATGAGGGTTTGAAGCTAAAAGTAGTTGCCAAATCTAGGAAGTAATTGTAATTGGAGCATTTTGGGTCAAATTTGACACTCATTGCATCAAAAGGCCCAAAACACCAAAATCGATTATTATTCCATCAAATTAAGAGCACTACACCGAAGCCCTCGAGGAAAAATACCTCCCAAGCCATCTATATGACCATATAGTCACTTTGCAGACTGCTTTCCGGTTGGATTATATATGATTCACAAAAAAATTAATCAATTGTTTTAATTTTCTATATATATAATAATAATAATAATAATAATAATAATAAAGCTGTATTTTTAGAAAATTTTATTTAAAAATAAAAAAATTGTATTGGTACCTTTAAGTATCCCACAAATTGTAGGTTACTCTGTAGTACTTGTGCAAGGTACCACATGCACTCTCGCGGTGTCATGTGGCACGAGTAGGAGGCCCCACCACTAATTCAACAAGTGGGCAACTTTTTAAAATCGACAATCAAGAAAAGAATATTCCAATTCCTTTCTTAAGATTTCATTGACGAAGGAATATATTAGCATATCATAACATATTTTGGCCTTTAACAGAATATTTCGACCCCAACCAACCTGTGACGACCTTCAGGACATCAAATTTAATCCTGCAAAGCCAAGTGAATATTCATAAAATATTCCCCGTTGACTTCAACATGATGTTAGCAGGGCCATTTTATTCACCCCCTCTCCATTTGAATTTTGATTTTGGAGGGAAATTTTCAAATAGTCATAACTCGATCTCAGGACCTCCTTTTTACTATAATTTATTTTCATTTGGGGCAGGATTTCGTGCTATTTGTAGTCGTGTAGACATTTTTTAATTTTGGTGTCTAGAGTTTTCAAAAACTGTAGATTCTCATAGGTGTTGTTGAGTTGTTCTCATTTTGGTAACTTTGGCGGCTCCATTCTTGCTCCTACAATAACCTTTTTTGGTACAATTTTTTTTAAAGTACGTAATTTTTTGTGTACTTTTTAGTGGTTTGATCATATTGGTCTCATTTTTTAAAAACAATGTTCTTTGATTCCATGGCCAAATTTGGCACTTCCATATACCAAGATCAAGACCACTTCAAAGTTTTTGGCAAGTAGCATTTGTAATCGCACTAAGTATAAATTGTCAAATCATATATTGTTGGGGGGTTCTTTGATTGAGTGATTTGTGGGGGGGGGGGGGTGTTCCTGGTGCATTCTTTTGCTTTGTTTTCTAGTGCTCTTCTTTTTCATGGATCTTTCTAAGGTTCCTTTGCTAACATCATACAACAATTCAAATTGGAATCAACATGCATGGAGTTGTCTAATCACTCAAGGTCACTCTCTATATGTTGAGAATAAGGCACCTAAATCTAAAGATGATGAGAAAAAGATAAATTAAATGATTGAACATACTGAAGCTCTTAGATTTCTTCATAGATTAGTTTCTCGATATCTATTGTTTCAAAGTTAATCATGTAAATATTTTGATGAAGCTTGGAATAAATTGAAAACATTGTATGGTACTATAGATGAAGTTAAAGGATGTCAAATTGATAACGAACTGATAAGCCTTGATCCTAACAACTTTGACAATCCAAGACTGCATCATTAAGGTCAATGATTTAAGAGAGCAATGTAAAGCATTTGAAATTGATAAAAATTCTATTCATTTGTTCTATAATGCATTGAACAAACTTGGTTCTAATTATGCATCTTTGGTTTCTAGCTTTCATACTCATAAGTTGACTATGGGGTCTACATATACTACACCTTCATTTACAACTTTTTCTATGATGTTAATACATGAGCAACAAAAGCTTCTATATATGGGTTTCATCAAATCACCTAAATCTCAATCATTGTTGGTTAGTCAAGTGAAAGGTCCAAAACATTTTGATAAAAAATGGAAGAAATCAAAGAATAATCCACATTCAAATCAACCAAAAAATCAATCATCAAGATTCCAAAGAGAAATCATCTTAGAAGGAGAAGCCTGCTTGTTCATATTGCAAGAATATTGGGTATGATGAACATTCTTGTTATAATAAGGATATTGATGAATTGAAACATCTTCTTAAAAAGAATCATATTGATCTACCTTCTAGATTGTCTGAGTCAACTTCTTCTTCAAAATAGTCTAATAAGGACAAAGGTCATGCCGGTTTGGTTACTACATCAATTAGAAAGGACAAGCTCTTTTTGCTTTTGCAGGTCTTGGATCAAGGAGATGAGTTATAGATTTAGGAGCATCTCACCATATGACGTCTTCATAGTCTATTTTCTCTTCTTTTGAGCCTTGTTCTATGTCACATATTTTGATGGGAAACAATACATACATGAATGTAATTGGGAAACAGTCTATTGATATTGGGGAGGGAACTTTAAATGATATTTTGTGTGTACCTCATTTTTCAAACAATCTTCTTTCCATCTATCAAATTACCCATGGTGGAGATGAGAGGATTGTTGAATTCACTCCTTATTTAAAGTATCATTAAAGACTTGGAGAGTAGAGAGATACTTGCTACTAGGATGGTTGATCATGCATCTCAATTGTACACCTTTGCAATTTTTTCTTTTGATGATGACTTTGTACCTTTGGCTCTTGATCACAATTCTTATGTGCACCATGATTTTGAGGAGACTTTTGGCTACTTGAACTTGGGTGTTCTCACATCGGCTCCCATTCTTGATCCTTGCATTCCATATCCTCCATCTTCTATAGCATTTGATGATACATGTGTTGTCACAATTGTCGCCTCTTGTGATTCAGTGCAACAAGATCTACGACATCTTCTATATATGGCTCAATGTGATGAGTACTTGATAGACATTGTTGGTTTGTTTGTTGAGTCTCATGTTTCAAATTTGGGAGACAATATTGATTGTGTACATCTTCTCTTTGAGGGAAAAGATCATTCTTTAGTTGTCGTGAGGGAACAATCCAACCCTCTTGTCCATTCTACACATGATCATTCTTCATAGTTTAATGTGAGTGTGGATAATTGTGGACAACATTTGGATAATGCTTCTTTGTCTTTAGAGGAGATATATTTTTCTTTGGATTGTGTTCTACATTCATCTCTAGAGTAGATTCTAGATTGTTCTTTTTAGTAGTGTGTCCTAGAATGCCTATTTGGAGTGTGTTAGCTTTTGATATCAACTTGGAGACACTTGAGCATAGTTCAAAGACATCACACATCATCTTTCTTCTTGCATCTTCCTTTCAATAATGGGAGGACATCTTTCATACTATCTTGGTTTTGTTTCTTCCTAAGGGGAGGAATATTGTTCGACGAGATTGGATCATCTTCAACATTCAATGTTGAGATTCTATTATCAATATAGGAGACTCAATATTGAGGGGGGCTACATGGTCTCTCTTCTTCTACTCTCTTATGGGTTTTTTTTCCCTCATATGAGGTTTTGGTCCTTCTCATTAATCAATAAGAGCATTTTGTTTTCATCTCTCTTTTGGGGAGGATTTTTTGTCCCATGAACTTTCTCCTTTTTTGTGTGTGGGTACCTAACATGGCCTGGTAGTCAGGGCCCATATTTGCATCATTTGCATAATAATCTACTGCCTAAGTTTCAATTAAGGGGGTTTTTAGTGTAAATAAGGTTTCATACTTAACTAGTTCACCTAGTAGGTCCTATTCACATGTTAAGTTTACTTAGGTCCTAGGAATCTTTCTAGAAGACTTAGTTGTCATGTCTAGATCTTATCTTATCTTAATTAGTTATGATAAGTTGCCTCATATTATAAGATTAAGAAACTTGTCATCTAATCCTATGTCTCACCTTGGCTCTATAACCAAGGAGTTCTCATTGGTAATTAAATGGTATTCAATTCCATTGCAATCTTGAGCATTGTATATTGATCTTCTCTCTTTGTAATTTCCATTTGGCCTCTAGATCTTGGGTGGCTATCTCCATAAACAACTCTTACACAAATAAATCAATTTTAATATAATTCCAACAAAGACTTAGCAAATTAAGTAGGAAACCATCTAAATTTGGGATTTTCTCATTGGACATGGCCTCTAAAGTTGCATCAAACCCTTCAATTGTAATGATTCTATCTAGGAATTGTAGTTGTTTCTTGTCACTTAATATGAATAATCAGTTGTTCATAGATCTAAAGAATTTTTTCACAATCATTTTCAAATCCTCTTTGCAGATAAGAGGCAATTAATTTCCAAATTTTGTATACATTGTTTGTTTGGTTAACATGTGATTGAAATTCTTTAGTTATTATCATGATATTGAAGTTGTATTTGTTTCAATTCCCAACTTCTTTATATATTATTTTTTCTTATAATTTTATTGAATTCGTATTTGTTCAAAACATGTTTTAAATTCCAACAAAGATATAGATGAATATTATTGAAAGTAGTTTCTTAGTATGTAATGCATGATTTTGAATTCCTAAGAATATAGTATTATTATTCTTGGCATAAACAAGGCAATGATAGATTCTTGGCTTTCCTTGGATTAGGATGATGAGACTTATATCCTCTTGTTTATTAGGATTAAATAGTGGAATACATATACATAATCGAAACACCAATAAAAAATTTCTGATTGGAATCAAAATTACCAATTTTAGAGTAGACCACTCACTACAAACCAACTCTTTAGAATTGTTTCTACCAATTCAAAATAACTATCTTAGAAAAAAAAGAACAATGAAGATGGTGGTGAAAATCCTAGCAGGTGACAACAAAGGTGACAATAAAGATAGTTTTTGAGATGGCGAGGGAGGTCATCAAATGGAGACAATGATGGTGAAGATGAAGTGGGGGTTGTTTCCCTATTGGATGCTTCATGTTCCAGCTTCAAAGTGTTTGCATCATGTTTGGTGGAGGCATTTAAATTTTGTGATGGTGATAATGGATCTGAAGTGGATGTCTATGTGGATGGAGACCTAATGTTATAAACTTTTGCATTATGTTGTGCAAGGGGAGTATTATGATAAGTTGGTTCCTATGGAAGAATAGTCAAATTGAAAACAAATATGCATTCACCCAAGATAATTTCCACATAACCCAAATAGAGAAATCTATGAAAACAAGTATTCAAAGTCCATATGTAAAAAATAGACAACATACCATCAAAGATGACACAAGATATACCCTAAGAAATCCCTCAAGAGGAAAAAGCCTAGCCTCAAAAAGAATCCATCACTCACATATTATTCAGCAATAAAGACTACAATACATCTTCAGAGTCTTCATGAATACCTCTGAAACATCAAACCCTCTACAAGCACTCCATGTGAACAAGCATGTAACCACAAATCCCATGCCATGCTTCAAACCTCACAAATGATAACAAGAGATTCTCTCAATTAGCCAACCAACCAACCAGTCAACCTTATTCAACTACCCATACATTTTCTTTTATAGAAACAAGCTCACACAAAACCACCAAGTGGTGTTACAAAAAACCATGTGACTAATACCATGAGCTTACAAAACCATTAACCCCCACATTCACTTTTTGGTACTAATATTTCTCAATGTTAAATATTATCCCAATGTGTAACCCCACATTAAATATTTCACAATGTTACATACAACACAAAAACTTTCCCCAAGAATGCTAACCCATGTGATGCACACATCCCTAGATCACCTAGGTGCACCACATAATAAATAAAATATTATATTATATCATTATGCAAGGTGGAAAACACACTTTTTCCTAACACAAATGACCTAGGTAAATCTCTCAAGAGGGAGTATTTTTTCCCCCCTCCTATGATTTATCCTCCTCATCCTATGGTTGATTTGATGTATGTCCCCATTTCAAACTCGTGCCTTCAAATGAGAGTGTTTCATATGTTCTACTTCTGACTGTGTGTTCCTATTTAGGTTTTCCTTTATTGGTGAAAACCCCCAATCTTGATGCTTTAGGAGTACCTTCTCCCCATTGTGAGAGGATAGAGTGCAACTCTATGGAGGTCTCCTCTTTTGTGGATCCTTGTTTGAACCATTACTTCATAACTTTGTTTTAACTCTATTTTATCGAATACCTTATGAGTGGATTGACAAAGCTACCACTAGGTTACAGACTTCTCTTATTGGAAATTTTTTAGGTCATAGACCTAACATTGATTATATGTGTAGTTGGGCATTTG
>VDFB02373365.1:80688444-80722931 GCA_007258455.2 Sequoia sempervirens
AATATAAATTAGAATAAATTAAATGACTTCCATGTTCATTGAAGGATTGAAACCTTTTATTCTCCTCTAGTTTGATCATTATGAATAATATGGAGAAGTTGTGAAGATTTATTAGACAAGACATACCCCAACTTAGAAATATGTTAGTTATGATTGTCCTATAAAGTCCATTTATTAAGGAAATCCACTACAACATTCTATTTTCTAGGTATATGAACAGAGGATATGGGCTCAAAATTTGGATTGAAGTGATTTATCTATTCAACAAAAGAAGGTAGCCTCCAAGAGACCCCCAAAAACTTATTTTGTTGAAAAGAGAAACCAAGATCAAGGAGTTGAATTCACAAATAAATTTCTTCTAATCCAACTCACAAGTTTTCTTAAGATACATCAAAATAACTTGGGACTCTATCATGCTATTAGTGACAATTCCCATAGCATAATAAAAAAGACAAAGATTAAAGAATGGGTGTGATCCATTGCATTCTCCACATTTCAGTTCTACCATTGAAGAAGGAAAATTTCAAATAAACTCATTAAATATCTCGACATATTTTTTCTTCCTTTTCTTCAACTGAAAGGCCTTCTCCTTTAGCCATTTGCTATGGATTCCTTATAAAAAATAACTAGAAAAATACATGCAATTAACAAGTGTGACTCACAAAATCCTCTATTTGTGTCTCATTCTATTTTTGTTAAACATGCATGAATTTAATACCTTTCAACATCATTTCTTCACATGATTGACCTCATAACACATCAATTGAGAAGGATATTCATGATAAACATTCAAATTTTATTTCTATTAATGATATGGTTCATTATTTTATACATTATGATGTGATGAATATTAATCAATATTTTACATCTTTTGTTAGACCTATTGATACTCAAGATAGTATTTCACTTAGTGATACCTCTCATGCTGATGATGTAACTTGGAAAATTGACATTATTCATAATGAAGATAGAGAATCAAAGCAATAACCACAAATATGCAATTCAATACCTAATGCAATCCAAATCAATCAATAGAAAAAAAGAAACACAAATAAAATTAGAATTAGTTAAACAATACATTTACCTTCATCATGTTGACATGAATTACTTCCATTGTACTCCTTTGCTTTGCTTTGCTCTCATATTTTAGTATGCTCTTCTTCACTTCAAGATCAAAAGTGTGGATGATATCAATGATGCAAAACTCATCGATGAGATGTGAGGGATGATTTTATAAAAATGGTTGATTTGCATGAACAATCCAAATCAAGAAGTGCAAGATCAAGATCAATGGTTGAGGATTGTTGAGAGGAATTGATTGCCCAACTATTTGACTACAATTGTCTACAGGATTCCAGTTAACTAGTTGCATGAAAGAGTTAAATAATTGCATGAATTAGTTAAAGTGAATTGACTGCTTTTCTAGGAGACTTGATTTAACTTGATTTATTAGTTAACTCACACCGAGTTAGAGTAAAGTAAATTGATTGATCAATGAAATAGAATTGATTATCCATTCAACTAGAAGAAAGTGTTAGTTATAAAAAAGGAAATTATAGATGAGAGGATAATTAATTAAATTATTAATCATCTATTTAGAGGAACGTGCAAGTGAGGATTAATAAATAAATAAAATGTTTATTTATTATTAGTGAATGGATATTGTTGAGATGAAAAGGGATAATTAAATAATTTAAATAATTATTTAATCTAGAAGTGGGAAAGTGGTCAATTAAATAATTAATAAAAAATATTTAATTTAGGAAGGTGTTTGAATGTTAATTAAACAATTAATGATAATTATTTAATTAAAATAGAAGAATAAGTGTGATTAGCGATGTAATTAAATAAATCGGGCTTATTTAATTAATTAGGAAGATAAATGATAATTAGGACATAATAAATATGATTTATTTAATAAATTATAAATGGCGAATTAGAATGAATTAATTAAATAATGTAAATTCACTTAATTAATAGTAGAATATGATATTTATTAATAATTAAATAATAAGGTATTATTTAATCATTAGGGGAAAAGGGTGAAAATTAGTAAAAAGGTGTTACTCGTAGAGTAAGATAATTTCAAGTATCTATATTTTGCCTCTTTTTGATACAATGCATTTTTATAGTGTTAAGTGTCAAAGAAAATTCAAAAATTTAGTATCAAGAGTTTCCCTAGTATGCCCTAGTGATGGCGAAATAGCATGGTGCTTGCTAAAAAAAATGGCAAATTTTTGAAAAATTCAAAAAAAATGGGAAATTATTTTGATAGGCTAATTTGATAGTGGGAAACACATTGGTAGCAAAATATTTTTATTTTAGGGCATTCGGGGTACTTGTATTTGCATTTGAAACTCAAAGTTAATGTACCTAGTTATGAAGAGGGGCCCTCTTAGGTTAAAAATATCTTATAAATAGGCCTTAGGGGGGTCTAAATCCTCATTTGTGCATTTTGTTTTTAGAGTTTTGAGTACTTTGGCATGAGATTTTGTTGCGGAGAAATGTAGCTATGGAACCAAATCCAATCAGTTCACATCGAGGATATTGTGTGAGGACCTTCTGATAAACTGAGGGATCGAGTAGTGTAGTATGTAACCCTTCCTTGCCTTGAATTTTCTTTGATTTTTGCTAGATTCTAAGGATTAAAATAGACCAAATGGATGTGGTGCAGTTTATACACCACAACTGTCATTGCATTCATTGCATTTGTCAGGGGAGGCACCACATTTATATGGTGTGACACAATTGTTTTCCCAAGTCACATTTGTATACTCACAAATTTAATGTTCACTGCATGTGTGAATGTGTGACACATATGTAGGAAACAAAGCAACATATGTTAATGTGTGACACAAGTATTTGTCAATGCATCACATCTATCAAAAACTACTCACAAATGACTCTAAGCCACATTTGTCAACTGCATTTGTTGTAAACTGCATCTCATATGACTGCTGATAAAATTTACTTAGTTTTTTATACAAAAAATAATGTGTAAAAGGTCTAATAGGTTTGTTTAGGCATCTTGATTGATGTAATGTGATTTTTGAGCGTAGGAGAGATTGTTGCCAATCTATACAAGTGAGATACATCCTTCTTCTTTTAGATTTTGAGATCACCTAGGTGATTCAAATAGAGATACTTTGTAAGCATTGTGTTTGTATCATGCCACATTTATGCCCGAGATCCATGTTAATAAGGGACTGCTCACTACCTTGGCTGAGGTGGCATTCAAAGATGAGTTCATTCCATCTACTAACTGCGAGGCCACCATTACTTTAGAGGCATATGGAAAATTTTAGTGAGGATTTGATGGAGGATGAGACTATTTAGGCTTGGGGACCATGTATGTTTGTAATCTTGTATTTCCAATAGCTTGATGTTGCCTACATAGGTGCATAGTCAATTACTTGTGGTTTCACCTTGCTTATGGTTTGACCCTAGGATCACATTGATGTACTTCGACCAGTGATAGATAGAGAGTTGCCACTAGAGTTACCTTATGTATACATGTATAGTGGAGTTATTACACAAACACATGTTGGGGATGTTGGATACTAGTGACATACCATTGATTTACTTAATTCATTCACATGGAGACCATATAGGTAGTGCACCCCTTGGGTTGATGACATTGAGCATTTCCCCTATTGTCAATAGACTAGGCATCTGATTGGTCATACCATATAGAGCCAACACATTATAAAGTGATAGTCATTAAAGTGGGTACTCATGAAGTTCAATGAGATATAGGGATAACCTATTAGGGTTGTCGAGTTTGTGAGATCAAATCGTGAGGTGTCTTACTGAGGACCAATGATCAGTGTATAGGTGGAAGTCCAAGAGTTTGAGCAACTATAGCCTATTCAGTGGAGTGCCCCGATAGAGCTAGCAGATATAGGTACTACTCCCAAGTTTGATGCATGGTGGGCTCGATACAGGCCAATTTCATTGAAAAATCTAGATATGCCAACACCTATGGAGAGGCTAGGGAGAGGTTTGTACGAGAGATTGCATAGGAGAGGATGAAAAAGAGGGTATGATGATAAGGGTGGAGGAAAGGGAGGTGGAGATGATGGCGACAGTGGTGGTGGAAAAGGTAGGGATGGTGACCAAGGTGGAGATAGGGGTAGAGATAGAGGTTGGGTGCTATCAATGATTCCCAAGAGACTATCACCCATCAGGGAGGAGGGGGAGGAGGAAGTTAGGGTGGGGGAGGTGAGGGTGGAGGAGGTTAGGGTGGAGTATAGGGTGGAGGAGGTTGAGGTGGATATTGACATAGGTGTTGATGTGGACATGGAGGAGTTGTTGCACAATGTACCAGTTAGGGAGGCCATCCTATACATCATGGAGGAGGAGACAAAGGATAGGGGACATGGGCCCCAGGTGTAGATCTAGGCTCTATAGGCATAGATTCAGGTACTATAGGCACAAGCTGCTCAGGTGTTGGTTTTGTTGCAAGTATGTGTAGTTGGTGTTATCATTGATATCAATAAGATTTGGTGTTTTCATTGGTGTAAACTATATGAAAAGGATATTGTTGCAAGAGTGTGAGTAGTTGGTATTGAGTTGATGTTATCTCTGATGATGCTTTGATTAATCACATTATGTTGTCATTAGTAAGCTACTGATGTCAACCTCTAGTTTTTCTTTGATAAGCTTCTATCTATGGATATATGATTGTGTTGCTATGTTGCAGTTGGCTTGATGGTGATGAGGAAGTACTGAAGATGTTGAGGATGTGTCTCTAGTGCTTGGTTTCCAAATTGTTTTGAGAAAATTTGAATAAAAATAGTAAATAGTGTGTTGCAATGTTGTTCTATGTTGCAGAGTAGCATTTTGGATTTTCTTCACATTTATTCTATGTTGACGATCTGCTCATGTGGTTTGGATATGTTGATCAAAGGTGTTTAGAGGTGTTGCATCTAGAATTTGGTGTGCTATATTTCTGTGCAAAGGAAGTTGTGATAGTGTGTGAATTGTGTATTACAGAGGTGTCTGGGAGAAATGGTTTTGCTCCACATTTGTTCATAGATTTATTTTAGGTCTTGTGGATCTGGAAGGGTGTTGATAGTGTTTTCATCTTTCTATAGTTGAAGTTTAAGGTTTGGTGCTTTAAAAGTTAGTTTATTGAGTTTTAGTGTATGGAAGAATTATTTGTGTATTGGGTGTGTACATTCTTCAGGTGAAATTTGTTGCGTAGGAATTTGTCAAATTTCAAGGTGTTTGTGGAATATTCTAGATTATGTTCAAGTGACATTTTTTATTTGTGAATTGTTTTTGGATCAAAGGAAGTGTGTAATTAATTGTTTAATGGCGTTTACATGGGTTCAATCGACCTTGGGTGTTTACACTAATTGCAAAGTTGCTTTGGTGTTTGTGGAAGTATTGCATGACATGTATGAGTGGATTTAGGTCTAAATTAAGGTATGTTGTGGTTCTCCTTCATTCCTTTCCATCATGGGAATGTTTTGGTTCTGACCTAATTTGAATTTGCATGGTTGAGGTGTATAATTGACCTTGGAGAATGTTTTCAAAGTTGAAAATAGTATAAATATGTGTTGAGATGTTGAGGGATGATAAGGTAGATGTGTGTGATGTGAATGATGTGAATTGAAGGGTTGTTAGGTGTGAATTTGTGTAGCGCAATGCAAGCTTTCATGAGTTAGATTACTAGATGTAGTAAGTAGAAGGTTTCTACAATCTTCAGTAAGACTGTGAAGGTGTTAGTGATGATGTGGTGGAATTTTCTATTGCATTAAGATGGATTGCTCACTATAAAATTCTTCTCTATCTTCTTTTCTATTATGGTAGTGAGCCTTTCTTTCTTCTAAGATGTGAGCCCTTTGTAATCAATGTTGATATTACTTCATATTGTGAGCTATAGTGTCAAAAAATGTTGTCGGTGATATTTTCACACTTGTTTGGGCCCTCCTTGTAAAAATGAGCTTAATAATGCCCCGCCTTAGTGTTGTAATATGTTTACAATACTCACATTAGGTCTTGGACCCTTGTGAACTAATGAACTTAAATTGTACCTTGCTAATGTGTTGTGAAGTGTTGTAACACACTTTCATACTTTTCTAAGGTTTTATTAATTAAATAAACCTAATAAACCCCTTTTTAACTAAAATGTACCTTAATCATACCTTATCTAGAGTGTTGTAAAGTGTTATAACACACTTTCAAACTTTTCTAGGGTTTTCATAAATAATTGGGCTTCTTTATGCTTTAATTGGCCTTATTTTGCATCCACAAGCCTCATTTAATGCATCTTTTCAAGGATAATCCCAACATAAATCAATATCCAATCATAATTTAGGTGCTTTTGGATTGTGTGGCCTAGATTTAGTGACCTAGGACTCATATGCCACCTTGGGCGTATGAGTCCCACCTAGGGTTTTGAGTCTCGATCCTAATTTCATACCTTTCTAAGAATTTTTGAATTTGTTCCCATAAATTATGCCTAATGGGACTCATATGCCACCTTGGGCTTATGAGTCCTATGTGGCCCAAAATTAAAATTAATTCGAATTCTTGGCAGGATTTTATGGACTCCTAGATCTGATGTTGGCTTGTATTGTTGTACTTTCAAAAAAATTGGCATAAACAAGTATAAATACAAGGTTCTTTCACTAATTTTTACCTAAGTATTCAAGAGACCATCTATCAAGTTGAATGATCATTCCTAATAGCAAGTTTGAGTTCATAAGAGAATTCAAGAGCATTCAAGGGTAGATTATCAAGCATTTTAGAGCATTATTCAAGCATCAAGAATCATGTCAAAGTCTTCATGCATAATGCTTATTTTTGAGCTAATAATTGTGATGTAGGGTTTCATGATTCAAGCAAGTGTTCATCTCAAGATCTATCACATTCAAGAAAGATTCAAGGTCTACATCCATTGGAGCCATCTCATACATGTTTGCCACACTTATTTGCTAGGTTTTGGTGAGTTTCAACATCATATTTTGTTCATTCATCATTCTCTATTCCTATTTCATTTCATTTCAAGGCTTGATTACCAAAATAGGGTTTGACCAAGGTAAACCCCTTTCCACTAACAAAAAAATATTTTTTCCTCTCTTTAGTGTGTGATTTATAGGTTTAGATTGAAGGAACATTGAAAAGAAAGTTTGGAGGAAGTTGTCAAAGTGTTCAAAGTTTTCAACGTCGTCACCTTGCGTTGGAGATACTTGGAAGACTTCTACAAGTTACAAATCAGGGTTTCGGATCCAAAAATC
The DNA here is from genome assembly GCA_007258455.2 of Sequoia sempervirens. Taxonomy (NCBI): domain Eukaryota; kingdom Viridiplantae; phylum Streptophyta; class Pinopsida; order Cupressales; family Cupressaceae; genus Sequoia; species Sequoia sempervirens. The sequence goes on from VDFB02373365.1 coordinate 80,695,692, forward strand.
AATTGGAAGAGACAAAGCAGATTAAATAGTAGGATTAGACTTTGAAGCTTCAAAAAACCTTAACTGGACTAATATGCTAGTTCTAGCATATGAGTCCCAGTTTAGGTTTTTTCAGTTTCATACACCCATTTGCTAGATTTCAATTTCTGCATAGAAAACCAAATCTAGACTAAATCGCCTAGTTTGGCGTATGAATCCCATTCAACATTAAAATTAGTGTTTTTAGCATTTCAGAGCCTCATCCAGTCATCTTCAGATTTCTAGATGCACACTTTTTCATCTTACAACTTTTTATTCTGTTTTACATACCTTTCTAGGTCATTTAGTGAAAGATTGCATCATATTACCTAGTTAAGTATTACATCTTGTATTTAATTTGTATTTCCAAGTCCTAACTTGGTGGTGAACCCCTCATTAGTTTACAATTAGCCCTTAGGGAAACCCTATTGCAAAATCTCTTTCCCCTTTCTTCATTGGATTAAGATCTCTAGGGTTTGTCCTTGAATGCGAGTGTTGAGTTTTGTTATTCTATCTCCCAAGCATAGAATCCAAAAAAAATCATCCTTTCATTTTGGTGTACCTGCATTTAGAACATCATAATTCTAATTTTGAGTGCATCATCATCCTAGATTTTACTTGCATTGGCATTGCATTAGGGTTTGCATTAGTTAATTGAAATTCTAGGGTTTCTAAATTTTGCATTAGTGAAAATGCATATAGGTTGCACTTTTGCATCTCAAATCATTGAAATTAATATAATATCTTCATTTACATTTAGTCTACAGATCATGTACAACATAAAAAGCATAAAAATCACTTGAAATTTTTCTAAAATTTTTGAAAAAAATTCTCACTAGGACTCATATTCCCGTCTAGGCGATTTACTCCCAGTGTTGATTATGAAATGCATTTTCTAGAATTTAAAAATATGTTTCTATACTCTTGTTTTCTATTGATAGCTTTTTGTTTCATTTTACAAAGTTTTTGTTATAGTCATTTCATTGTTATTAGCTTAAATTGCGTTTGCATTCATCTTTCATTTAGTATCCTTTTTATGAGTATTTGGTGTCTTGTTTCTCATACTATAGTGAGACTAAGTTTGAGACTCATGTCATCCCGCGATAGCACAATCATCATGGATCTTGGGTTGTCTAGCTCTTTCACTCCTAGTATTGACACTAGTACACTAGGTATGGACCATACCCTTAACAACTCTTTTCCTTCAAGTAGTGTGATTCATGCTGAAAAAAGGATTAATAGTGTTTCACAAGGAAATATAATTCAAATTCATGAAGATTTAGCAAACCTACAACATCAAGTGCAAAATAACAACATTTCAACAAGTGCTATCCCTACTATAGATAACATTCATCTCATGCTTGAAAGTGAATATGGACTTGACCTTGTAAGAAACATAGTTCAATATTTGGAAAACAATTTCCCTCAACCACTAGTAGTTCTTTACCTATGAACAATGTCACAAGCCAAGGAGGAATTCAAATTCCTCCCCCCTCAACAATTGCCTCTATTCATACCTATACCAACCCTCAAGTTACAACAACAATGCAACTGACTAGTAATGTGATTCCTTCCTCGGGTATTTCTGCTAGCATTCCTAATACCTTTGTGTCATCACAAGTCATATCTCCTACCACTTTACTAGCTGTAATCATTCCATTCACTTTTCCTTCAAACACATACACACCTCCACCATTTTCACCTCCATCTCATAAAACAAGCAATGACTCTCATAAATCAACTCTTCCAAATAGTTTTATCCCTTAAAAAAAAAATTCCCACCATCAACCAAAATAAAAATGGCCCACATACATATTATGTCAAAAGAAGTCCATTTTCCTTGGAGTTATTGTGGACACCAATGCCACAAGGTGTAGAGGTGCCTAGATTCATGAAATATGGGGGGAAGGGTGATCCTTCTAACCATGTTGCCACCTATATTTCCTTGTGTAGTGACTTTGTCCTTGATGATAAACTCTTGGAAAAAAAATTTCCTAGGTCCTTGAAGTATATTGCCTTAGAATGGTTTTCTTCATTACCGAACAACTCAATTCATTCATTCAATGAATTGGTTGAGGCATTTATAAACCATTTCCAAGTGCAAAAAGAGGAAGAAAAGATAAATGACTTTATCTCATGCTATCAATTGCTTTATTCCCAAATCGATGTAAAGGTCCCTGACCCTCACCTTCAAAAGATGTTCAAATAAAATTTGCAAAGTAAGATAATGACAATCTTACCATGATGAAATTCCCCTCCTTCATGCAATTGTGTACTACCCTCTGTGATTATCAAAACTCAATTTGTAGTCATGATGCAAAGTTTACTTCTAGCCAGACTAAGAAGTCTGAGTCCACCAACCAAAAAAATTACCAACCTTTTAGAAAGTGGAATAAAGGCTTCCTTCAACTTAATCCCCCTAAAAAAAAGTCAAAGTACCAATACCTAAGTAGTTCTCGTAAAAGAAACGATACACTTTAGCTATGGGGACTCAAAAATACAATTCACTCCCTACCCTATACCCTTCATAACACAATGTCACAACTTTTAAAACAAAAAATGATCACCTTACCTCCCATTAAAACACTTGATCCTAATAAAACTCTAGCTCCAAACTTTATATCAAATGCTTATTGCCATTATCATTGACAAAATGGACATGATACGAAACAATGTAAACGTCTTAAACATCTTGTGCAAGATCTCATTGATTTTGGACGACTTTTCATTGGAGGTGTTAATGATCAAGGAAATAAGTCTATTTCCCCTCCTAAAAAAACCTTGCAAATCTTTACCAACCCCATGCTGAAACATAATATTTCATTTGTTAAAGCTAGTGAAACTAAAAAAAGTAATGTGATGAATGTTGATATAATTGATGAGAACATAGACACAATTCAAAAAACTCCTATGGGTACTGATCAACAAAATCCTATTGATGGTTTGGTTGCATTGGTCAAAGCTCAACATTGTAAGGGCCACAATAAAAATACTCTTGAGATTTCTTTTTCCTCACAAGATATATTTAAACATGCACCTGATGGTCCTCTTTACATAGTTGGCCACAACTATGATAAGCCCACTAATGAGATATTAATAGATCATGTCTTTGGAGAGAATGTGATAATCGAGTAATTATTAGTTCTACATGAGCTTTATCAAGATATATACAATAAACTAAAAGCATGGATCAAGAAGCATAATGGTTTTTCTTTCCCTCCGATGGGATCAATCACCTTACCTTTACAAATAGGATAAAAAACATTAGATATCTCATTCTCCATCATCCCATAGTCGAACCAATTTCATTTGAAGCTAGGCTATTCATGGCTTCACTCCATGAATGTCATCCCATCAGTCATACATAAATGCTTCAAGTTTCCCTTTGACAATGAAATTTTGACTATGCATCATAATTGCTTTAACCCTTTGTCTTCCCGTGGAAACTTTTCCGTAGATTTCCTTTGGCTCAATCCTATAGAACCTATGAAACCATGAGAAGACTTCTTTTTCAAGTCCTATTAAAAGTTCAAGGCAAAGAAAATAGCAGAATTATCCCTCTGAAACATGCCTCTACCCACCATTGAGCCTACCATCCTTGATGAAACCATGATTGAACCTAAATAAATTCCAAAAAACCAAGACCAACCTAAGATAGAACCTTCACCTACTTCCTACAAAAGATCAAGAGACAACAAAAAAAATCTTGTCACACCTCCTAAAATAAAACAAGTTTATAAAGTTAAAGAGAAAGTGGTTGAACAACCTTCCATGGTTCCTTTCGTTCCTCCCCTTAGGGAAAAAAATAGGGGAAAAAAAGAAACCTATGGTTGCTCATTCCGCTCCTACACAAACACAACTTGAAAAATAAAATAAAATAAAGAGAGGTGCTAGAGAGCATAGGCATAAATGTCATGCCCTTGCTCACAGGTTAAATGAAGCAATGCATGATGAGTCAACCCCTCCCTGAAACTGTAATGTTGTAAAATTGTACCCCTTGCAATTTCACATACATTCTTGAATCCACTCCCTTAGCATTTGTGTAGGTTCATTTTAGCCCTTGCATCAGCCTTTTTCCCTTCTCAGGATGCTCAAGACCCCTTTGCAATAGATACCTTCATGTGTCAACTTTGCATCAAACCTTGCACTTTTCTCATTCTTTTCATTTTGTAGCATGATGTGTTTGGAAACTAGCATGCCACATGGATATCCACATGCTGTGCTCACATCTTGTGACTTTTCAACGTCCAAATGACCATTTTTCGAGCATGTTTTCTACTTGTCAACATCTCTTGTTGGTGGTAACAGCTCAGGTCACCTTGTAGCCACTTGGATAGCTTCTTTTCCCTCTTTAAAATATGTCTTTTCAACTCATTTGGCCTTCTTCTCCTTCTTGTCTCCTCTGTCAAAACATTCTCCCATATTTCTCTTTCTCACACAACTCTCTTGTTTGTTATAGTAGCCTCAATCACTCTCACATTCTTATAACACTCTACATTGCTCTCTTAGCTCTTATAGCTCTGCCTCTATCTTTGGCTTCCTTAAGCCTTGTAGCTAATATGTCCCTTACCTTGTGCTTGTGAGCATCCTGGGATTTCACATATCCCCTATCAATTGCATCTCTATTTGGTGATACAGGTTCTCCTCCTAGAGTGGGGATTTATTTTATCACTTCACATTTTCTTTGTTCACTTTCTCTATCTATCTGGCTATCTGTGGAGGTGGGAATACCAAAATGGGGGTTTGACTAAGGCAAACCCCTATACAACCCCAACATTTTCTCTAGATCTTAAGCATGCAAGTATTGAAGATATTCATGTGTTGGAGGCTTCTTTACTTGGGTTGCTGTGAGAAGTTTCTATCTCTTATCCTCTTTAACTTTATCATTCGTACTTTTCTTCATTTTTGTTTTGTTATATTCTATTACCTTCCTACATTCTATAGGTTTTTAACAATCTGATTGTTAGTAGTCGCTTTGCTATTTTATGTGATATTATCATTCTCTGGTCCATACAAGACACTAGCATGCCTCTAGGACTCCAGTGTACCATGTTGTCCTTATTCCGCATTGTCGTCCTTTGGCCAAAAGCTCGTCAATTTGTCTAGAAAACCTTTACGATCTACTCTTTCTGATTCTAGAACTCTCACATTGTTCCTTGAGGTAGTTTAGGGAAGTTGGCCCTTTGGGAATCTCTTGAGAATAAAGAGACTCATGAGTAGCGAATCCCCCTTCTCTACATTTTGGTGAACCTGACATGAACCACAATATTTTTGAAAAATCTAGGAATTTATTTACCCCAACTTGGTGGGGTCATAACTTTTGACTCGGTGCTCAAAATTTAGAACCGTTTACACTATTGGAAGGGTCTCCAAGAGGACTAATTTGGTCCCTAAAATATTGTGCCTTCGTAAATCAAATTTTAGGGACCGACGCAAATTTTGACCCCAAATTTTTCTCTAGAGACCTCCAAAAATGTAAATTACTAGAAGCTGGAAAATATTGAAAAAATATGGATTTTCAGTTTTTCTCAGTTTTGTCACCCCTAGACTGCTCCAAATCACTTGAGTTGTTTATTCATTATTTATGATATTTAAGCTCCTATATCCAAAATGAATTTAATATCCTCTTTTATGAGTTTAGTATGTAATTATATTCAAAATGTTAATGATGTTCCATTTCATGCAAGTGACGATGAATTGGATTTACCCATGTCACTCGGTATCTTTGATCCTTCTCATAAAATTCCTCTTCCTTCAGAGCATATATTGTTGTAAGAAGATGAAATCATTGATACCTTTCTTAACATTACTTTGCCTTCTATTCATTCCAATTCACTCTCTTCTAGAGACGATACATTAGTGAATGATGAATCTCTTCCCTATTCCAATGCACTCTCCTCTAGAGAAGATGCATTAGCGAATGATGAATCTCCTTCCATATTTGATCCTCCCTAGATCGATGTTGAGAATATTTCTTTGAATAATTATTCTAGTTGTGATGATTATGTAAATATAATCTATGTATCTATTACCCCTTAAAGGCCTAAGAGACTGGTCATTTATCTGACTCCGGCTAGTCCTTCTCCTAAAAGGGTTTGTCCTATTAATGGTGTCCCATTTGATAGTGATTCTCTTAATCTTTCTATGGCTCCCTCTTATAGAGTGATAGCCCATACTTATAAGAATAGAATGAATAAACAACCAATCCTTATTTAAGCTTCTAAACCTATGACTAAAGCACCTAGTGAATATGATCTTATTGAGAAATTTTGAGTTACTTCGGCTAAGATTTCACTGTGGGACTTGCTTCAGTCTACTCCAATTTACCAAGGTATGCTTCAGGAAGCCTTGTAGAATATCCTCTTGCCTTTTGTTGTGCATGTTTTACACACACAACCCACCATGGGCAAGGACCTCCCTCTTTTCACTCTCGACATGTTGCGTTGATCCTCTCTCATTTTGCGTCCCACATTTTCGAAGCCCAAATTGGTCATATTCCTTCAAATATCAAACACTTATTGGAAAAATTCATTTGTGCACTTGATTTTTTCCAAATATTTTTCCTTTGCAGAAGTGCCCCTATGAGTTTCCCTTCGCTCGTTGCCTCGATGTCCTCCGGGCCTTGTGGACCCATAGCAACAGGTCGCCTCATGCAGGTCGCCACTCATGTTTCACTATTGAGTAGAGGATGAGGCCCAACTTCTACTCACATGGTGAGACCTATGCTTAGTTTCTCTGTCTGAGCCTTCACTGAGCATCCAAACAAGCGTGAGATTCCACATCTCACCTAACTTGAGTCCAACATACAAAGAAATCAATGCATACCATTAATGGAAATTGTCCTATAAACGTTGCTCTCATCCTTCATTTTACTTGGGGTATTCAAATCTAGGGAGAAACAAAGTCCCCCTTCCTTCTTTCTACCTTTTGCTTTGTTCTTGTTGACTTGGCCACCCCCTTGAATGCTTCATTTTTTCCATCATTTTTGGACTGTGGGGACAAGTTTCCTATCGATTTGGGATGTTTTTGTGGTGCCTAAGTGAACTTCCAAGGTTTTGTTAAGTTTTGGGAAGTTGTAGAAATTTCATTCTAGAATTTCATCCCTCCATGGCCGTTTTCAGAACTCTGTCCCTCCTTTGTCATTTAGACCTTTCGTCCACTGTTGACGTTTTGGCTTCCAGAACTCGGCCCCTCCATGGCCATTTCTGGAACTTCAACCCTCCTTTGTCATTTTTCCTTCCGTCTGCCCTTGACATTATGGCTTCCAGAACCCGACCCCTCCGTGGCCATTTCTGGAACTCTATCCCTCATTTTCCATTTTTCCTTTCGTCCACCCCCAGCATCCTGGCTCCCGGAACCCGGCCCCTCCGTGGCCATTAGAAACTTTCCTTTTGGGTCACTATCCCTCCGCAATTTTTTTACCTCTTTTCCACTACCCGTCATCGCCTATCACCCATCATTCATCATCCTTTTTCCATGTGGCGACTACACCTTGGAGCACACATTAATGTTTATGGTCCAAATGAGCTCCAATTATGAATATTATGATCTTTTGGTGATGCATGAATGGATCTCACAAGGAGTTTGTAGGATTTGACTAAAATTTTCCTTAATTTACATATGAAAGCACTTACGACACTTCATGGATGTAGTATTCAAGAAGCCTATGGTGGGTCTATCGAGGAGACCCATTGAGAAAGCCGAACAAGGAAAAGTGCATACCCCTTGTCACCATTCATTTTATATTCACCTTTCCTTGTAGCACCCATCAATGAAGATGGCATTTGAAGTAGGCCTATGTCAAGGGAGTCAGTGAAAAATCTACAAAGGGTGGCCTTGAAGGTGGTGGAAGGGAGTGGCTATTTCCTCCGGCTATTTCCTCCCTCCAAACAAACGACCATGGTCCATTAGGAGTTGTCTCATTAGATCATTTGATACATTTAACAATGATGCAAAGTTGTAAATGAGTTTCATCTAATCCAATGGACAATGCTATGAATGCATCAAGCAAAGAGAAACCTTCAAATAGTTTCATTTATAGTGAAAAGGGAAATCAACAAAAGGACAAAACTACTACAACACCTGAGCACTAGATGAGAAAATAGAGAAAAGACAAAAGATGTATTTTAAATTGTTGAATAATGTGGGGTAGGTGAAGCCGTAGTGCAATCAAATCTAGGCCACACAATGTAATTCAATCCTAGCCATTCATTTGGGCTTTGGAAAACTATAAATGGGGGCTTGCCCCTCATTTGTAAAGGGTTGGAGAGTTGGTGTAAAAAGCATTTGCAGCAATAGAAGACAACATTGCATGATTCTATGGATGTTATCTTTGATTTTTCTCATCTTGCATGCATTTTTCTACTTCCATGTTAGTTGTAGTGTTAGTTTCTTGAATGGAAGTGGTTATGGTGATTGTTGTTTTAGTATTTGATGAATTTCCAACTCATGCTTTTTGTGGTTCATTGATGATGAATCACTTTGAAAAGATAGTCTGAGCTTCCTTCTTTTATTGCTGCAACTTAGTTTGATTGCATGTGTATGATGTGTGTGTAATCTAAAAATTTGTAGTCCTTAGAAGATTGCACTGGTTTTGTGTAACTATAGGATCCTCTTGGCCAAGAAAAACTCAATTTAGGGAGTTTTTCTAGTATAGCAGCCTCCATGATCACTATTCATTCATAGTTTTGGATCCAAGAACTTCCTCTCTTCCCTGCCCTTTTTCCTTTTTTTAATAAGTAACCTATGCTAAGGTTCATTGCACATTATAAAGAAAAATCCAATGATAAAATGGAGTTCAAGACTATTGTTTTAACCTGCAACAAATGTACAACTCTCCCATCCTAAGAACTCCATTTGCAGATCCAACTTCCCCACTTTGTGACTCATTCGTAAGTCTACCTTGTGATTCCAGCAAATCACATGAAACAACTGAGATATTCCAAGCACTTTCAAGACCTGACATTAGATACCTTGGGATAGTGTTCTACAATCTGACTGTGGCAGATTGTCTTTCAAGAAAGGTGATGCACCTATGCATTACTTGTGTTGAGAATTGTATAAAAAACACATCAATAGAACTAGCACTAGAAGGAGGGTGTGACATGTTGAGGCTACAAAGTTGAAAGTTGAAAAGAGAACTTTCAAAGAAGAAATCTAAGATAGAGATATCTCTTTTAATGTTGAAACATAAAATCAAAAAAAATTGAAGGAAAAAGAAGTTGAGACAAAATGGAGTAGCATGTACAAATTTACATCACTTAGCTGCATGCAGATTTAAATAAGAGACTGAGGAAACCACTACATCAATTTGTAGCAGTGGACAAGTGCAGGATTCATTGCACTCATAGGCACAATGAGCTGGGATGTCTCAGATTCTTGAGTAGAATTAAAAGATTCTTGCAAGGAGAATTTCCATTTTGGAAAATCTATCAACCTTTAGCCCTTGTAGACTTGAAAGAAGAATTGACAACCATGGTAGCCAAAGTGTTCAAGGAATTGATATAGGAAAATTTGAGTAGCAAGGCCAGATTAAGATTGGAGGAGCTAGGAGGTACTGATGTCAAGTTGGTACAGCTTTCACAGTGCACCTCACTTAGAGTTGACTTGTTTTCCATGTGCAAACATTATTACTCAAGCTAAGGGTTGTTTGAAAAAATTGGAGCAACCCTCTCTCCATAAAGAGGGGTCATCCGCCAAGGTAGCAGAGATGTCAAAATTTAGAGGATAGCATATTCATGTTGGAATAAGAGGTTGGACACATGCTCATGCTGGGACAACAAACACTCAAGCTTGTAGTCAAGAAGAAGAAGCTAATTTTAGTAGGACAACTGAAAGTTGTAATGAAAATTCAGTCGAAAAGGAGCTAGAAGGCCTTTCCTCTATCAACAAAGAGAAGTCCTCTAATCTAGAAGAGGAGCCATTGGAAGTTGAGGATGGGTCAACAAAGTTTGCAGCAACTCATGAGGATGTTGAAAATTAGAAAGAGGAAAATTAGCAAGAGGAAAGGGAAGACAACCTTGCAAAAATAGAAAATGATGACGAAGGAATAAGTGAAATCAGATTGGAAGACCTCTCCTTCATAAATGACAATGATCAAGAATTTGAAAATGCAGATTTGGAGTGACAACAACTACAGCTTATGGCTATTCGCCATCCAACTTCCCTCCTAAGTGATGATGAGGACCCGATCATGGATAGATATAATGAGCTAGTGTCAAGACTAGCAAGGGATTGGTCCAAGCTAAAATGTCAAGTGGATTTGGAGGTGCTATTGCTACCAAATTGGTGTAGACTCCATGATTCATCACACTTTGAGTTTACGTGTAAGCTATGCTAAGAAGTTTTCCAATAAGTTAGAGGACAAGTGGAGTAACTAAGTGCTTGACCTCCTCTACTTACTACCTAGATCAAAGTAGAAGATCAAGAGTTGGAGTTGAATGACAACTCATTTGAAAGTAGTCCTCAAGAAGGCCTTAGGAAAATAGAGGAAGAAGGACAACAAAGTAGTCTTGAGCTTCCGAACGACGAAGTGGAGTAGATGGGAGTGCTGTCCAACAGTCATCCAAGGTCCTTCCCCCTGTAGAACACTTGTACGTGATGGATGATAGGATTTGTAGAAGAATTTTAGTTGTGGATTGTTCAATGTACACTGATCCCCTTGACGAACCAATGTCTCTTCCTATTTTCCTCCCACTTGGAACCATGCCACAAGGGTATATCAACACAGTAGAGGAGTAAATCCCAAATGTTAGTAGTGATGAAGACATACTCCTTGAACCACTAGAAATCGAAGCATTAGAGTTTCCAGATTGGGAGAGGAAATCCTTCTCCATCTATAGATACAATGAACAAGAGGAGACAAGTGAATGTCATGAGGACATACATGAACAACAAAGAGAAGAAGACAAAGGCAAAGGTACTGAGATAGCTGCCAATAGAGATGAAGCACCTGATTGACTACAAGATGCAACTTGGAGTCTTTCCACAATGATCATTGTTGATCCTCCTCCACATTTAGATGGTTGCAATAGGATAGATTCATGCATGTCATCATCCCATGACATTGAAAATCATGTAAATAAGGACAAAACTTTGGAAAGGAAGTGGGATAGCATGCTTCCTTTTGAGGACAACAATCTAGTGGACACCAGGTCTGCATAAGATCAATGAGATGAAGTCTATCTTCTCGAAGAATAGTTGATAGGGATTGCCAATCCCACACAAGACATTGAAGAAGTGTTTGCTGCCCCGTTCTCCCTATCTTATGCGAGCCTAATGCTTGAAATACTGCACCATCCAGTCCCTCCATCCAAAGTTGCTAATGCACCTATTAACGATGCAATGCTTGCTCTCAATTGTCAAATGTTGCCACCTCCATGTGATGACATCCAAGTTCTATCCTTCCTTGCTCTTGTTAATTATCATAGCTGCACTTATCATTTTTATTATGGGAGTGAGGGAAGGAAAAATTGCTTATGGATTAGCCATGGGTTTAGCGAGCTTCCTCAATTGTTGATTTTCCTTGACCATGCGATTGAATTTGAATGCTGCAATAATGAACTTCCTTTTTTTCAATATAAGGATAAATTTGCATGGTTCAGAACTACAATGATCACCTGTTTTCTCGTCCATGCCTTGCGAGAGCCGATGAGTGTTAACATCAGTTTTCCTTGCTTGGACATACTACTTTGTAAATCCCTTTGTACATAGCTTGTTTTTGAGTAGTGTAGGTTTCCTGTAAATACCTCACTTTCCTACTTTCCTTAGGTTAATTGGTTTGCTGTATTTTCTTTTTCTATCCCAATTTGGTTAGTTTAGGTGTTTTCTTTTTGTTTTCTTCCATTTTCTTTTTGTTTACTACTACTTTGTTGCTGCTTTTCCCAAGGTCCCTCTACTTTTGGCTAGGAACATTTGTGCGCGTAATAACCATACTTATTGCTTGGGGTTGTTCTACGTATTTCTTTGTTAAACTCTAATCAAGTTTTTAGAGTGGATGGTGAAGGTCTTCTATCAGTGTCAAGTGAAACTGGCTGTTTGATTCAAAGAGGATAAGTCCTTGGTTGATCTCACTCCTGACATATTCTGAAATCTTATATCTTTTACACATTTTAAGAATTTGGAGGTCACTGTAGGGCCTTTTATGAAGTCTAGTTAAGTGAAAGATCTAAAATTTTACTCTAGCATCATTGTGATTCTTAGCCCTGAGCGTAAGCTTCATTGCTTGTAGGTTGAAATGAAAAAATTGAAAAAGAGAAAAATCAAAAGAAAGAAAAGAAAGAAAGCATTGAAAATTAAAAGAAAGAGAAAATTTAGCTTTTCAGGGGTATTTGAGCAACTCTACCAGGGCTATGGATGCCCAACCAACAATAGAGCAATGTTCAGGAGAATCACAATGACAACCTCGTTGGGGCTATGGATGTCTGACTAGTAGCGAGGCAATGTCCCAGATGCTTTTGGAGTTAGAATAAACTACATAGCTTAACTTGACGGAGCTTGGGTTCTTGTAGCAACTGAAGGATGGGAATTAATGCAACTGCACACACTTGGATTTTCAACATACTAAAGGTTGGATTAACAAGTGGTTTTGATCCTTTGGTTGAGCGTCTGGTTTGCTTGCCCTAGTGTGAAGGCCGAAACCAGAGATTCCATGTCGAAACCAAAGATTCTGTGTTCATGATTCTAGTTTGTCACCAAAATACTCTGGAGCATTTCCCCAACAAGTTTCCATTTGTTGTGCATGTTTTACACAAATGTCCCGCCATGGGTAGGGACCCCCCTCTTTTCGCTCCCGATGGGCTGCTTTGCTCTCATCTCATTTTGTGTGCCACTTTTTCCAAGCCCAGATTGGTCATATGCCTTCAAAGGATCAAACACTTCTTGACCAAATTCATTTGCACACTGAGTTTTTCCAAGTCTTTTTCCTTCACTGAAGTGCCCTTGCAAGCTTCCTTTCACTCGTTGCCCCAACATCCTCCAAGCCTTTCCGACCTACAACTACGGATCACCTCATGCAAGTCGCCGCTCATGTTTCACTGTTGAGTAGAGGTTGAATCCCAACTTCTGCTCACATGGTGAGACCCGCATTTAGTTTCTTTATCTGAGCCTTGACTGAGTATCGAAATGAGCGTGAGATTCCACATCTCACCTAACTTGGGTCTGCCATACAAAGAAATCAATGCATACCATTAATGGAAATTTTCCTATAAATGTTGCTCTGAGCCCTTCATTTTACTTGGGGCATTCAAATCTGGGGAGAAACAAAGTGCCCCTTCCTTTTTTTTGCCTTTTCCCTTGTTCCTGCTGACTTGGCCCCCCCTCACATGCTTCATGTTTTCCATCATTTTTGGACTGTGGGGACAAGTTTCCTATGGATTTGGGATGTTTTTGTGGTTCCTAAGTGAATTGCCAATGTTTCGTTAAGTTTCGGGAAGTTGTGGAAATTTGATTCCAGAACTTTGCCCCTCGATGGCTGTTTCTGGAACTTCATCCCTCCTTTGCTATTTTGACCTTCCGTTAGCCCCTAGCATTCTGGATTTTGGAACTTGGCCCCTCCATGGCCATTTTTGAAACTCCCAAAACCTAGCCCCTCTGTGGCCATTTTTGGAACTCCACCCCTCCATGGTCATTTCTAGAACTCTGTCCCTCCTTTTCCATTTTTCCTTCCATCCTCACTCGGCATTCCGGGTCTTAGAACCTAACCCCTTTGTGGCCATTTCCAGAACACCACCCCTCCATGGCCATTTCTGGAACTTCATCCCTCCTTTTCCATTTTTCCTTGCATCCACCCCCGGTGTTCTGACTCTCAGAACCTAGCCCCTCCATGGATATTTTTGGAACTCCACCCTTCCATGGCCATTTCTAGAACTCCATCCCTCCTTTTCCATTTTTCCTTTCGTCTACCCCTGGCATTCTAGCTCCCAGAACCCAACCCCTCCATGGCCATTTAGAACTTTCCTTCTGGGTTGTCATCCCTTTGTGACTATTTTTCCTACCATCCACCGTTTTCCTTCCCTCTGTCATCTGCCGTCGCACATCGCCCGTTGTTCATCATTCTTCCACCCTATGGCGCCAACACCCTGAAGCACACATTAATGTTTATGGTCCAAATGAGCTCCAAATATGAATATTATGATCTTTTGGTGATGCATGAATGGATCTAACAAGGAGTTTGTAGAATTTGACTAACATTTTCCTTAATTTACATATGAAAGTACTTACAACACTTCATGTATGTAGGATTCAAGAAGTATATCATGGGTCCATTGGGGAGACCCATTAAGAAAGCTAAACAAGGAAAAGTGCATAGCTCCTGTCACCATTCATTTTATATCCACCTTTCCTTGTAGAACCCATCAAAGAAGCTGGCATTTGAAGTAGACCTATGTCAAGGGAGTCAGTGAAAAATCTACAAAGGGTGGCCTTGAAGGTGGTGGGAGTGATCGGTTGTTTCCTCCCTCTAAACAAATGATCATGATCCGTTAGGAGCTGTCTCATTAGATCATCTCATCCATTTAACAATGATGCAAAGTTGTAAACAAGTTTTGTTTGATCCAATTGACAATGTTGTGAATGCATCAAGTAAAGAGTAGCCTTCAAATAGTTTCAGCTACAGTGAAAAGGGCAATCAACAAAAGGACAAAACTACTACAACACTTGAGCACTAGATGAGAAAATAGGGAAAAGACAAAATATGTATTTTAAATTGTTGAATATAGTGGGGTAGGTGAAGCTGTAGTGCAATCAAATCTAGGCCACACAATGTAATTCAATCCTATCCATTCATTTTGGCTTTGAAAAACTATAAATAGGGGCTTTCCCCTCATTTGTACAGGGTTGGAGAGCTGGTGTAAAAAGAATTTGCAGCAATAAAAGACAACATTGCATAATTTTATGGATGTTCTCTTTGATTTTTCTCATCTTGCATGCATTGTTCTACTTCCATGTTAGTTGTAGTGTTAGTTTCTTGAATGGAAGTGGTTATGGTGATTGCTGTTTTAGTATTTGATGAATTTCTAGCTCATGCTTTTTGTGGTTCATTGATGATGAATCACTTTGCAAATATAGTCTAAGTTTCCTTCCTTTATTGCTACAACTAAGTTTGATTGCATGTGCATGATGTGTGTGTGTAATCTAAATTTTTTTAGTCCTTAGAAGATTGCACTAGTTTTGTGTAACTGTAGGATCCTCTTGGCCAAGCAAAACTCACTTTAGGGAGTTTGTCTACTATAGTAGCCTCCATGATCACTATTCATTTGTAGTTTTAGATCTAGGAACTTCCTCTCTTCCATGCCCTTTTTCCTTTTTTTTAATAAGTAACCTTCACTAAGGTTCATTGCACATTGTAAAGCCAAAACCACTGATAAAATGGAGTTCAAGACTATTGTTTGAACCTGCAGCAAATGTACAACAACTCTCCCATCCTAAGAACTCCATTTGTAGATCCAACTTCCCCACTTTGTGACTCATCCATAATCCTGCCTTGTGATTCTAGAAAATCACACGAAACAACTAAGATATTCCAAGCACTGTCAAGACTTAACATTAGAGACCTTGGGATAGTGTTATGCAATCTGACTATGGAAGATTGTCTTTCAAGAGAGGTGATGCACCTATGCATTACCTATGTTGAGAAGTACATAAAAAACACATCAACACCTTCCTCTGCTAGGCCAATGGATGTTAATGCATTGATGTCTCATATTCGTGTGGATTCACTGAATATCACGTTCTATTTGCAAGAACTTCCACCCTCAGATGTGCAAAAACAAGTAGATCCTTGAATGATTATACTTAATATTAATACTATTGGCATTAGAGGTACTCTCATTGATGCTGGTTTAGCGCTCAATGTATGTAGCATTGATCTATTTCCTAAGATTAATATTGATTCATCTTCTCTTAATGATTCTTTTGTTGACATTCATGGGTTTGATAATGTCAGTTGAAAAGCCCTAGGCATGATAGTCTTGCATTTGAGGTTGGGACCCATTACTATACCCACCCTCATATGTGTTATGTCAAAAAAATTACCATATAACCTTCTTCTTGGTAGACCATGGATTCGTGCTATGGGTACAATCCCATCTACCTTGCATAAATCTATTAAGCTCATTTGTAACAATCGAGAAGTCATAGTCAAGGCTAACCCTGAGGCTATGCACTAATGTGAGATGGCAGTTGTTGGTCAAGCTTTAATTATGCCTACTCTTATCCCTTCAGTATCTTCCAATGTGTTGAAATCTACTATAGCATTACATGTTACAAAGGATACTCTTGAGTCAGATGTCCCTGAAGAAGATCCTTTTGAAGTAAGAAATATTAAGTTGGCTCCTTTTACATCTTCTTAAAAGAATGCATGTCTTGGTGATGATTGGGGTTCTCTAGACTTTATGAAATCCTTCATTGGAGAATATAAAATTTCCCCGATCCACTTAGACCCTTTGATAACGTCATTCAAAGTCACTATAAAATATGATTATTCTTTTGTATTGCGGGATAATGTGAGCAATATTTGTAATGTCCTTAATGCCAATCCTCCTCCTTCTAAGGAAGATGATCACACTTTTGTTAAAGAGGCTAATCCTAGTAGTCCTATCAAGGAGGTTGATGGTGATTCAGTAGAAGAGTATGATCCCCATTGCTGGAATAATGCTCTCTATGAAGACCCTCCTCCTTCTCAAGACTTACAATCATGTTATGGCCCTTGCTTCAAACTTGTCTCTAAATATGGCTATGGGCATAAAGGTTGTGGGCGTAATGAACAAGGAATTCAATTCCCTATAGCATGTATGCTCGTAAGTGTAATTTGGGGCTTGGTTGCTTGAATGAACAATCTAAACAAAAACCATGGTTGAATGTTGGCATGGTTCATGCTCAACCTCATTCTCTTGGATTGATTCATCCACCCTTATCTGCTATGTTTAGGTCTTCTTCTTGTGAGAAATCAAAATTTCTCCATAAGAGAAAGGTTTTCTTGTTTCTCCTTATTCTTTATTTGAGAAAGATTGTTCTTGTTGAAGCTTCTAAAATACTGCTTGATTACTCTTCCTTCTCCTACATGTAAGAAATTTCATAAGCATGATAAAGAAAAATATTCTTTTTGTGCATACCATCGAGTTCCTGGCCATTCCACTCATGAATGTAAGGCCTTGAAGGATAAAATACAACTTCTTGATTCAAGTTCCATCACCCATTTAGTTGCTAATGCACCTGCCTCTTCTTCAAATGACAAGTGATATAGAGGTCTACCTCTATCCTGTATGTTATAATTATCGTGCATGGTTCTCCTCCCTTATATGTTGGGGGCAGTGATAACTTTTTCTTGAGATGTGTGTCCTTCTAAGGACCCCATCTCTTCTCTCTATCTTTCAATTGGAGAATCCCCTTAAGTGGGCTCCTTGATGTCTTAAAGGGGTTCCAGAGGGACCCTCTTTGAAAGATTTTCTATCAAATGAATTCTTTGGCGTCTAGCTTGGGGGAAACCTGACTAGACCTATCTTTTCTATGACTATCCTTCAATGCAGCTTGCAATAGCCACAAGCTACTTTGACTAGTCTTGCTCTACAAGATCGAGAACCTATAGAGATCCTTTGCATCAATCTTTCCAAACATGTTTAGTTTGTGGATTAACATGTTGCTTTACAGGTGTGCTTGTAAAGTTTCTTTTCAATCGACCTTGTAGGAACGAGCACCTGTGAGGACCCAATCTGACTCTGCAGAATCCCCTACATCAGGGTTACCTTAGGAGAGAGTACTTGGGGTTCCTTCTTGGTGCAAGAGCACCTAGGCTAAACTCCATTTTGTTAATGATCAATTTTGGCTTGTACCTGACCTTAGCCAAGTCAGGGTAATAGTGTGTTTATTTTGGACCTTAGGTCTTGCTTGTGTGTGTGGAATGGGTGAATTAGTCACCAGGACTAAGGTCACCATAGTTTAATCATTGTTGTTAATGTTGGTTTTAATTAGCCTTAGTAGTTAATTTGGAAGTTGAGCCTTAAATGTATTCTAAACACATCTTTGTTGTTAGAAGATGCCAAGAGGCAGTTAAGGGAGTTGATGGCTCGAAATCAAGGAGTTAGAGGTCCTAGAAGTTAGGAAGAGGACACAATGATGGGAAGTTGCAAAAAGTTGTTACAAAGTTGCATGACTACATTTGTCAGGTTGCATGCAACTTAGTTATCTCGGATCCCCTAAAAGTTAGGAGTGTGGGATCGACCAACATCCCTTGAAACATGGAAAAAGGCATCTATGTAAGGTAATGACTCGAAGGCAAGTAGTTAGTCAATTGTAATCAAGTTTTTGGTTTGAAAAATATAGAGGAATTCTGCAAATTCTGTGTTATATCGACTGTTTTGAGTGATAGTGCTATTCATCAAATTAGATGCTTTGATTTTCTATTATATTTGTGTTCATTGAGTAGTCTTAGGCATCTTTCATTTTGTAATCAAGTTGCTTTGAGTTGATTTGGTGCTTTGAATTCATAGGTTAAGGTTGTAGAGAGTTTTCTTGTTTTGTACAGTCCAGTCAGTCTTTTCATGGCTCCCCCATGAAAGCTAACCACGGGATCTTCCCGAGATTGGATGGATATGATAGGGGAGACAATCATCTATAAATATTTAGTAGTAGGAGTCTTAGGGAGTCGAGCATTTGCATTCAAAACCAAACCCTAGTCGAGTTCACAATACCCGGTTAGAGGTTTGGCAGTGAAAAGTTGAAGAGAACAAGCAGGGGAAAGAGGTAATGTACGAAACAAGTACAGTTCCAGGTGGGGCATGACCATATCTAAGAGTGCTAGAAGGATGGTGGCTTAATCAATCCATTTGTGTGAGAGATAAGCAAGAGAATAGTGAAACCCTAGTAATTAGGCCTATTAGCCCTATTTGCCCTAGATTGTAGGAATCCATTGTACGGAGAAGTAAGGGGTCTAAATCCTTGTAAATATTTTAGAGGATCCAAAAGGGTATCTGAATGTGAAGTTTTTTTTCCAAGTTGTTTGGAAATTTTGAGCAAGAAAAGCAAAAAGGTGACTGGTAAGGGCTACAAGCGATTAGACCTATTCAAAGCAAAATCTTGGAATCGGTAAGACAACAGATTGAAGGTCCTCAAAGATGGATCTAAATGGATGTGAAATGCATGATTCCAGTATCTCTGACACCCCTGCAAGTAGTTCAAGGGTGAGAGTGAAGTTGGCACTTAGATTATTCTAAGTGTAGGAAAGAGCTTTGCAAGATCAAGTGGTGTCAGTCCTCTAAGGTGAAGCACAAGGAGTGAGGCTCTTGGAGAAGAGTTGAGATAGGACTTAGTTGATAATCTAAGCCTAGAAAGAACCTAGAAAGGGATCAGGTTCCTAGATGAAGACAGTGAAAAGTATTCTTAATTGATTGTGCAAGCAAACCAAGGAGCACTTACATCACTTCTTTGCAAGTATGAGGACTTGTAAAGCACTTTCATCTTGTGGGATCTATTCATTGCTGGTTTGCAGACCTCCAATGTAGTTTGTTCAACTCTGTAGGAGAGAGTACCTACATAGCCCTTTGTTCACCTTTTGTAGGTCCGTGGATCTATGGTGCATTTTTTTAACTCTCCTTGGGTCCGAGAACCTATGGAGCCATCTCTCTTGGAATTTTCATTCCTTTCTAGCTTCTCCATCTCTCTCTTAAATTCTCTTTCTTCTAAAATTGTGTATACTGGATCAAAGATCTACCTATGCTTCATCCTAAGTATATGCTCTTTCTCTCTTCGTCATTGGTTGCTTCCCTATCTTTTGGGTGCATTCTTATTTTGAAGCAATCAATCCAAGTACATTCTTCTCTTTGTTTCATAATTCCTCTATGTGTTAATGTTTTTAACTTGGGGATGATGTATAGTATTGAGACAACCTTTTACATCGAGGTCTCTTTTACTTTGCTAACTCAAATCCTTTAGTTTGTTATGTTTCTGTGTGTGTGTGCTTTTTATGTTCTAATCTCATGGTGTAATGGATTTTTATCTTCTAACCTTGTTGCCTTGTGTAGGTCTTTCTTGTCTAATGTGTTTGTTTTGTAGGTCTTTCATCAGAGGGCATGCTTCCTTGGTTTGAAGAGCTATCTGCTTCCTCTACAGTATCCTTTTGGCATCATGATGTTATTTATGTTTAGTAGATTTCCTTTAGTGTGCATAGTAGTGTATATTGATATGCCCACTAAAGTGGGGGAAAAATGTAATTTCATAAAATTACACCTCTTGCAATTTCACATACATTCTTGTATCCACTTTGGTGTCCACTCCCTTAGAATTTATGTAGGCTCATTTTAGCCCTTGCATCAACCTTTTTCCCTTCTTAGGATGCTTAGGACCCCTTTTCAGTAGCTACCTTCACGTGTCAACTTTCCGCAAACCATTCTTGTCATTTTGTAGCATGATCTGTTTAGACACTAGAGGGCCACACAGACTTCCGTGTGCCATGCTTGCATCCTGTGACATTTCAATGTTCAAATGATAGTTTTCGAGCATGTTTTCCACTTGTCAACCTCTTTTTTTGGTGGTAACAACTTGGGTCACCTTGTAAACACTTGGAAAGCTTCTTTTCCCTCTTTAAAAGCTCTCTTTTCAACTCATTTGGCATTCTTCTCCTTCTTGGATCTATTCTCAAAACATTCTCCCATCTTGCTCTTGCTTGCATAGCTCTCCTATTTGTTACAACAGCCTCAAGCACTCTCACATTCTTATAACTCTCTACATTGTTCTCTTAGCTCTCGTAGCTTTGCCTCTCTCTTTGGATTCCTTAAGCCTTGTAGTTGATATCTCCCTTACCTTGTGATTGCGAGCATATTGGGATTTCACATATCCCCTATCAATTGCATCTCTATTTGGTGATATGGGTTCTCCTCTTGGAGCGGGGATTGCTTTTATCACTTCGCATTTGCTTACTTTGTTCACGTTCTCTATCTATCTGGTTGTTCATGGAGGTGGGAACACCAAAATGGGGGTTTGATTGAGGTAAACCCCTATACAACCCCAACATTTTCTCTAGATCTTACACATGTAGGTATTGAAGATATTCATGTGATGGAGGGTTCATTACTTGGGTTGTTGTGAGAAGTTTCTATCTCTTATCCTCTTTAATTTTATCATTTGTACCTTGCTTCATTTTAGTTCTGTTACCTTCTCACATTTTGTAAGTTCTTAGCAATTTGACTGTTAGCAGTCACTTTGCTATTTTTTGTGATATTATTATTCTATGGTCTATATGAGACACCAACATGCTTCTAGGACTCTAGCACGTTGCGCTATCGTACTTATTCCATGCTATCATCCATTGGTCAAGAGCTCGTCATTTTGTTTAGAAAACTGTTGCGATCTACTCTTTCTGATTCTAGAACTCTCGCATTGTTCCTTGAGGTAGTTTAGGCTAGTTCACTCCTTGGGAATCTCTTTTGAATAAAGAGACTCATGTGTAGCAAATCCCCCTTCTCTACAAAAAAAAAAGAACCCATAATGCAACTGCAACAAGAGTTGAACCCTCCTTTGAACATTATCATTTGACCTCCTATTGTGATTAATTTAGATGATGATGAGGAGATTTCTAAAATTGATGAGGAAGTGCAATGAATTGAACACATTGTTTTCCTCTTCTATGAGCTAAAACGAAAAATCCAAGAAGAGTGTTGAACTTAATTGTTGGTGTTAATAAATGTCTGTACCCAGCTAATTCACCTTCACTAGGTAATTAGGGGACATATTCACATAGTTAAGTTTATTAGATATAAGATTATTTCTAGAAGTCTTAGTTTTACTTTCTAGAACCTATCTTATCTAGCTATATTACATGATTCCTAGGTAGTTAGTTGTCTTATGTAATAGGATTAAGACACTTTTCATGATCTTGTCTAATCCTATCTCTCAACTTTTCTTTTATAAGAAAGGCATCTCATGTATATATTTGCATCATAATTCAACCATTAATCAATCTTGCATTGTGAAGCAAGCTTTCTTGCCATTCTCTCTCTTGTGGAAGTAGTTTTGGTCTAGCAATTTTTCTTGGGGGTGTTGGGGAGTCACCATTTACTCCCACATGTTAGTGTAATTAAATTAATTATTACACTAGCATAAGTTAACTTAGGTCATGCATTAATTTAGTCCTAGGTTACTTTTTTAATAAATCATTTAATAATGGGGTAATGTCCCCTTCCATGTTTATAGGGATAATATTCCTTCTAGATGATGTCTTTTCCTTCTAGAAGTTATCTTTATCTAGTTAGTTAGGGTTAATGTTGTCACATGTTGTTAGATCAATACAATTGGAAACATCTCATGCATCTTAGGTTTTTATTTTTGTCCTATATAATCAAGCATTTTGTTCATTTGTAACATATCATATCATATCAATATAGAATCTCTATTCAACATTCCATTGTTGAAACACTTTCTTTGTGGTTGATTATCTTTCTTGGCAAAGGTCCTTCATTGAAGTCTGCAGCTTCAGGAACTGTGCATCCATAATCTCAACAGTAATGACCCTAGTTCAGCACTTGCTATTGTCCCTCTAGCTAGTTTTCTTCCTTCTGTATATGATAAACATGATTGGGATGTGGATTACCTCCTCATAGGTTGACTCACATGTGCCTTACTAGTCCTTTGCATTTTTCTTTTGCGTGATTGCATGTGCGTGATGTGATCCCTCATATTATTATGTTTGATGTTTCCTCTCTCTTTTTGTGCATTCCTCTATATGTACCTTTCATTCTTCTATATGTCGTAATCATTTTTCATTTGTCTTGTGTTCTCCTTTTGGAAATTATGCAAGGCATTGAGACATTCTTGTCTCTTCCATGTTGACCCAAAAGCTTTTCCTTTATCTTTTCTTTTGTCTTGTGTTTTCATTTTGGGGATGATGCAAGGTGTTAAGACATTCATGTCTCTTCCATGGTGACCCAAAAGTTTTTCCTTTATATTTTCTTTGTCTTGTGTTTTCCTTTTAGGTATGATGCAAGGCATTGAGACATTCATGTCTCTTCCATGTTGACCCAAAATTTTTCCCTTTATCTTATGTTTTCCTTTTGGGGATGATACAAGGTGTCGAGACATTCATGTCTCTTTCATGTTGACCCAAAAGATTTTTTTTTTCACTCTCTTTGTGTCATTCTTCCAATTCTATGAGTATTTGATGACAGTTTCAAGCTCTCCAAAAACATTGTAGCAAGAACATACTGACACCAAATCCATAGATCCCTTATGTGTGTTGGAATTTTCATTTTTGGGGGAAACCCATCTCTTTTCCTTTTCTTTTTGCATGATGAATTTTTATTTGGAAACATATGAATTGGCATAGGGCTTTCCAAGTTTTCTCTCATGTCTTCTTTATTGTTAGCATTTATCATTTGTTACTTTAAATCAATTTCTCACAACATGGTCTTTAGAAATTTCTTTAAAGTGGGGGCATACATTGGCATTATTCTTTTGCATTTAATGTTTCATGGTGTAGTCTTCTTACTTTATTCAATGTGTCTTTTGCTTTGTGGATAAAATTGGGTGTGATGTCCTTCAAGAGTGTGATCTCTCTTAGCATATTATATTCCTCTCAGTGGCTTGATGCGACACACTGCATCCCCAAAGTTTTCAATCTTATATTCTTTGATTAGTCCTCTCTTGGAGACATTAGGCACAATGTTCCCTAAGTTAAAGACCTTACATGAACTGAGCAAGACTCCTTTGAACGTTCTTTACAAAATTTCAGTTATATGAACACCTTGCATAATACACCTTGCATGCATGTGGAGCCATCTTGTTTGTTCATGAGTTCCAAACATACAAAGATTTGCTTGCCTCATGAAGCTCAAAGTTCATTTTTCATGATCTCCAAGCATAAAAATTTGTCTCATGAAGCTCAAAGGTCATTTTTGTATGCTGCCTTATTAAAGTTATCAAGAGTTATAACTTTGGTATGGTTTTGGTGGGAATCCCAACTGAGGAATGAATTTCCCTTAGCCACTCACATGTGAGTGTGAGCACATATCGGTTGTGTGTTTGTGTGTCTCACCCCTTTCAGATCCTCACCCAACAGACAACTTGAAGTTTTGTTGCCTTAGAATGAGCATGCATTTTTTGAAAAAAACAACCTAGATCTGATCCACATTGTGATGGACAAACGGTTGAAGCTTGACCCCCTTTTTATTTTATTTTTCTTTTCTTCTTTGGTAGTGTATGCTTGTGCCTTTATGCTCTCTTTATATCATTTTTATGTGTGTTCTTTTGTGCCCATGTTAGTTTGTCATGGGATCTTGATCCTAGGGGCTTAATCACTCCCTTGATTGTTGTCAACCCATCTTATTGGCATTAGTGAATTTGGACCCCTCTTGAAGTGAGTTTGTCTACTTTAGTGTGAGTTTGAAGCAAGTTCATCCTCTCACTAAAGTGGGGTTTAAATATAGTGTCAAGAAATGTCGTCGGTGACATTTTCACACTTGTTTGGGCCCTTGTAAAAATGAGCTTAATGATGCCTTGAATTAGTTTTGTAATGTGTTTATCACACTCACGTTAGGTCTTGGGCCCTTGTGAACTAATGAACTTAAATTGTACCTTGCTAAGGGGTTGTGAAGTGTTGTAACACAGTTTCACACTTTTCTAAGGTTTTATTAATTAATTAAACCTAATAAACCTCTTTTTAACCAAAATGTACCTTAACCATTCCTTATCTAGAGTGTTGTAAAGTCTTGTAACCCACTTTCACACTTTTCTATGGTTTTCACAAATAATTGGGATTCTTTATGCTTTAATTGACCTTATTTTGCATCCACAAGCCTCATTTAATGTATCTTTTCAAGGATAATCCTAACATAAATTAATATCCAATCATAATTCAAGTGTTTTTGGATTGTGTGGTTCATATTTAGGGATCTGGGACTCATATGCCACCTTGGGAATATGAGTCCCACCTAGGGTTTTGGGTCTCGATCTTGATTTCACAACTTTCTAAGCTTTTTGAATTTGGTCCCATAAATTATGCCTAATGGAACTCATACACCACCTTGGGTGTATGAGTCCTGTGGGGCCTAAAATTAAAATAAATTCAAATTCTTGGTGGGATTTTATCCTCGTAGATCTAATGTCAGCTTGTAGTGTTGTAATTTTAGGAAAATTGGCATAAACAAGTATAAATACAAAGTTCTTTCACTCATTTTCACCTAAGCATTCAAGAGATCATCTAGCAAGTTGAATGAGTATTCCTAATAGCAAGTTTTAGTTCACAAGAAAATTCAATTGTTTAAAAGAGCATTCAAGAGCATTCAAGGACATATTATCAAGCATTTTAGAGCATTATTCAAGCATCAAGCATTATGTCAAATTCTTCATGTATCATGTATTTTTTTAGCTAACAATTGTGATGTAGGGTTTCTTGATTCAAGAAAGTATTCATCTCAAGATCTATCACATTCAAGCAAGAGTCATGGTATACATCCATTGGAGCCATCTCATACATGTTTGCAACACTTCATTGCTAGGGTTTGGTGAGTTACAACATCATATTTTTTTCATTCATCATTCTCCATTCCTATTTCATTTCATTTCAAGGTTTGATTACCAAAATGGGTTTGACCAAGGAAAACTCCTTTCCACTAACAAAAAAACATTTTTACCTCTCTTTAGTGTGTGATTTATAGGTTTATATTTAAGGAAAATTGAAGAGCAAGATTGGAGAAAGTTTTCAAAGTGTTCAAAGTTGTCAAAGTTGTCACCTTGCATAGGAAATACTTGGAAGACTTCTATAGGTTGCAAATCAGGGTTTTGGATTTGAAAATCAATTGGAAGGGATAGAGCAGATATTAAAGAGAAAAATCAAACTTAAAAGCTTCATAAAACACTAACTAGAATGATACACTAGTTCTAGTGTATGAGTCCCAATTGAGGTCAATTTTCATGTTTTTGCAGTTTCAAACACCCATTTTCCATATTTCAACTTCTGCATAGAAACTAAGATCTAGTACTAAATCACCTCGTCTTGCATATGAGTCCTAGTTAGCATTAAAATTAGTTTTTTAAGCATTTCATAGCCTCATTCAGTCATCTTCAGATTTCCAGGTGTACACATTTCATCTTACAACTTTCTATTTTATTTTACATAATTTTGTAGGTCATTTAGTGAAAGATTGCATCATATTAGGCTTAAGCACTACATATTTCATTTCATTTGTCTTTCCAAGTCCTAACTTGGTGGTGAACCCATCATTAGTTTACAATCATCCCATAGGATAGCCCTATTGCAAGATCTCTTTCCCCGTTCTTCATTGGATTAAGATCTCTAGGGTTTTTCCTTGAATGAGAGTGTTGAGTTTTGTTATTCTATCTCCCAAGCATAAAATCCCAACAAAATTCATCCTTTCATGATCTAATCCTCATTGTGGTTTTTCCCTTCTTTGGTTTTCTACGTAAAGCTAGTGTTTCTTTGTGCATGGTGTTGATTTAGTTTTGTTTTTTTTTATCTACATTCATGATAAATTATTCTAATAGATTAAGGGTTAATTGAATTATGAATCTAAATTTTAGTGAGGTTTTTGAAGTTTTAAGGTACAATTGATTCACCCCCCTCTTAGTTGTCTTGTTCATTCAACAGGTTCTACAAGGACAGGTAGCCCATCTGACTATTGAGAGAGACACAAAAGTTATCA
This sequence comes from Sequoia sempervirens, assembly GCA_007258455.2. Classification (NCBI taxonomy): domain Eukaryota; kingdom Viridiplantae; phylum Streptophyta; class Pinopsida; order Cupressales; family Cupressaceae; genus Sequoia; species Sequoia sempervirens. The sequence goes on from VDFB02373365.1 coordinate 80,722,355, forward strand.
AAAGATTACAGGGTAGAGCATTAATCTGTTTAGTTCATTGATATTTTCAGTGGGCTTATGGTAGACCTTGGATGACAGCTGTATCAAGATGATTGAGCCACTGAGTATTGTGAAATATTGTATGAGGATGTTGTATCAAATTTTGAGAGAGCATCGTATTATTCAAAGAGTAGATCTTAGAGTACATCACATTCACATAGGTCTTAGAGAAATGGGGGAGTGTTAGGACCAAGGAGGTCACGTTATGATAAACCACCCCTCCATCCACACAAAGATGTGACATGAACCTCTAGATTAGGATAGAGATAGGACATGCCCTTACCTAAGCATGCACCATATCAGAGGATAGGGGCAACTCAGGCTAGCCATAAATCAACACACAATCATAATTTAGGTGTTTATAGGTTGAGTGACCCATATTTAGTGATCTAGGACTCATACACCACCTTAGGCGTATGAGTCCCACCTAGGGTTTTGGGTCTCGATTTGGATTTTACACCTTTTAAGCATTTTTGAAAATGTGTCACATAATTATGCCTAATGGGACTCATATACCACTTTTGGCTTATGAGTCCCA
>VDFB02373365.1:81323031-81738281 GCA_007258455.2 Sequoia sempervirens
GCAAACAACCAGCTTCCTTCATTTGAGTCAGTTTATGAATTGACTACTAGAGTTAATGTTTTGTTGCTATTCAATCATAATTATGATTTTCATCTTGAGGATTATATCCAAATAAGAAATTATCAGAGGACAAGATATATATGGATGAGAAGCATACTTTTTTAGGATTGAATTAGAGATATTTGTTCCCATGCATAAAATTGGTTTTAGTAATAGGGGATAGATTCACAAAATTATTTAATGTTGCTCTATTCTTTGAACAGTTACATAACTATAAGAAGGCAATACATCTTTAAGAGGCTCAAAAAAAGGACGCCACCATTCAAGCAAAGGAAAGCCTGAGACTGCAAGGTGTGCATCCATCAAAGCTTGATGAGGCCCAAGGTATATGGATCTGGTGAAAAGGCTATAGAAATTTTAAATCAAATACAACTTGAAAGATAGGGGATACATGAACAACAGTGTACGCCACAGTGGATCTTTGAAAAGACTTAAAAAAAAACTTTCAAGTAAATGTAATTGAGGGGGATGTCGCGCTTGGCTTGGTCAGGAAATAATTTGTTGAAAATGCTTTAAACTTTAAAGCAAATGCAAATTAAGGGGTGCCATTACCAGTTGAACGAAGGATTGATTTCCATGAAGAGCGGGCACTAGGAGATAAGGGTACAGGGCACTCATATACAACAGATGTATATGTTAAATTTTTTTAGAAACTCTTATGCAAATACAGATTTAAAGGGAAATATCAAATAGCCATGCACCAAATGAAAGGAGTTTTCATGGCACAACCTACGCATCAAGGAACGCACAATGAATATGTTGAAAATATTTTTAAAAGTTTCCAAGTGATGAATGAAAGAAGGGAAGGCTTCATGCATCGTCAAGGCATGTCGTATCTGCAGGATATGCCAATAGCAGATTCATTGGAAAGGCTTTAAATTTTTTAAATAAATGCGATGAGTGCTCGTAGCATGCAAAGATGGGGAATATATTTGATATTGCAACGTAGAGTATACACAAATGGATTGTCAAAAAAAAAAATCTTCAGAAACTCTTTAACAAATGCAAATAAAAGAAGTGGTTGCCAATGTGACTGGAGGATGCAGAGCAACTACATCATGGCTACAGGATATGTGCAACATGAATTTGTTGAGTGAAATTTTCAATGCAGCTATCATGATCAAAGGTGAAAGTTCAAGCATACAAGAAATTAGGGAAAAAGAGGAGGCCAAAAGAAATTGACAGCCAAGATGGAGAGTTAAATACAACTCCATCACAGTCGTTCCCCGCCAGCTCGCGCCTCCAAGATGTGTGTTGTTTAAGGCCGCGGGGCTAGCGAGAAGAAGCCTTCGTGTGAATGGTGGGCCTAGGTGATGTTTAGATTTTTTAAAAGCAAAAACTTTTAAATGCTATTGGATGAAATATTAAATGGCCTTTGCAAATAATGAAAAGGATTTTAGAAGGAAGCTCGATGAAATATTCAGGGTCCTCATATTTAAAATGGTGAAGGCTTTAGCAAAGGTGGGGCCTAGCAGAATTTAAAGGCTTGAATAAAGCTTTTTATCGCCCGCAAAATATTTAGTGGAAACTTTGCCAAATGCAAGAGGTAGATATAAAAGTGTTAATCAAGTAAATGTTTTCATTAAAGCCCATAATGAAATGGAAAAAACTCATGTGAAAAGTGCACGGGATGAGGTGAATACAAGTGCATGGGTAAAATTCTTTGCCCAATAAATTTTAATATTTTTCACTTTTTGTGAAGTGAAATTGGAGCTTGTGAGTGAATGTTTTAAATAAAACATTTAAAACATTATATGCACCTACAACAAATAAAGAGCATAAAATATGGAGTTTTAACAAGCAAACAGAGGCAAATTTTACACAGTTGCAGGGTAAAATTAAGAGTGAAGATTTCTCAAAGTGGATTTGTTCTTGCGGTTTAGAGGCAAATAGGTTTGTTGCAAATGAAGAAAGATGAGAGAAGATTTTCCATATTGAAGAAAGAAGCTACCATGTGTCATCAACTGATTAACTTTAGGGTTGCTTTTGTTTTCTTTATCTTCTCTTCTTTTCTCATTTGTAAAGGATTCTTATTCCAATTTCTGAAAGCTCTACAAGGCAGGTAGAAGCTCTGGGTAGATTGTAAAGCTAGGTTGAAATATGGCTGGGTCACTAATTTGAATGTGTTTGTGTTTTGAATTGTGCCTCTATATTTATTTTAGCTGATAATTGTCTCCAAAGCTGAACTGTAATGCTCTTTTGGATTCAATAATAAAATTATCTGAGTCTTTTCATGCACATTTGTTGCATTTGAGTTCTATTTGTTGTTTCTTTCTATTATGTGAATGATGTAATTTCTTTAATGAAGCACAAGTTGCATTTATTATTGCCTATTATTCAGGGAGTAGTGTAATTGCTTCAACAAATGTGACAAGAGTGTTGTGTTTCAGGTGGATTTATAAGAACAATTATCAGATAGAGCTTCAATGGTCTAGTTGTCACAATGTGATAACATTTTCAAAGACCTTCAAAGCATATTAAAACATTGTAGGATGAATGTTGGTTATATGACTCCATAGCCCCTTTCTTGGCACTAGTCCATTATCATGCTTTTGTTGTTTTCAATTTGGTCCCAATTCTTTAAAATCAAAATCATCTCAATTTTGTTTTGTGAGTACTTGTATCTGCCATGTTCTCCATGCTAGTTTCTGAAATTCACTCAATGTCTTTCCAATGTTGAGTGATATTTTATGTTTCTCAGCATAATTCTGTGAGAACATTATATGTTAAGCAATATCCTATTAATTGTGTGTTTGAATCTTTAGATGTTGCTAAAGGGTTACCCCTCTACGTCTTACAAAGCCTGAAGTGTAGGGGAAATGTGTTCTAATTCCATTTCCTGTCAGTTGGCCAAATCCCCTATTGAATCTGATCATTAGAAAGTGTCTAGTCTATAGGATTCATTGGTCTGGTTCAATTTGGAGCACCAACACCTTCAACACATTCAAACCCTAATTCACAAAACTATATGCATAAAAAAAATCCTAGTGAAGAGCAAGCACAACCTAACCCTCAACAAACTCCTTTGTTTATTCCTTGTTATCCTCCTAAAACTCAATAAGACTTTTTCGTTCAAATTGAAACCAACAAAAGATAAATGCAAGAATTGGTTGATACAGTGAAAAATATAAATGCAACTAGTTTACATCAGACAACCCTCACCACCTTGTAAAATTTGTTATTTCTCATATAGATTATGTGAGTGGTCGAATAAACATGAGGTCTAATTAAAGGGAGGATGCACAACAATTTTATTCCAAAAAATATATTATGCAAACAAGTGAAAGAGAAGAAATTTTTTAAATATCATTTGTGTGCATTTTTATTGACCCAAGAACTAATACATGTCCATGCATGCAAGTTACAATATATTTTATATTCATTGGTGCCAACATCAAGGAATAAGGGATAATTTTTGGGAAAGGTGGTGGATAGTTTTTGACCATCATCCATACAACAATAATAAGGTCCCACAATATTTTTTTAGGAAACTCTATTGTGAGTTTGTCCTCGATGAGATTTAAAATTATTTGAAATGTGTGGATTTCAAGGAAGAGGAAAAGGCTCTACATAGGCTAGATATTGAGCACATAATGCCTAGGAATAGACACAAAAATCCCTATCTAGGTCTAACATTTAGCATGTGATGATCACTTTTGTCGTGAAGGAGAGTGTTTAGGTGGAGACTTTACATTCTATGATCTCCCTCACACAAACCTTGTTATAACATAGAAATCATTTTACACAGGGTGATGAGGACAAAGCTCTTAGGTCTCAAAAGTCACTTCACCTTTGCCACAATTACAAATTTGTCTACAATTATGGATCCAAGGATGCTTAGGATGCATGGGGCCAAGAGTAGGACACATCAATATTAGATGATATGGTGTTCAAAGATGAGTTATTAGATAGCATATTTGGCATTGATCAACAAGTAATTTTTAGTAAGGTTATGCAATTTATTATATTTTATTTCAAAATGTAAAATTAATTATATTCATATATTATGAATGAAAATTAATGTAATAAAATTCTAGGATCAAAGTGTTCATCCTACATTTGTTGAACCTTCAACTCCTAATTATGTGGTCATGTCAAGTCCATGAGTATGTAATTTGTAAGATAATACTATATGTATTTTTTTAGTATATGAATGGTAATCTTAAAATTTACATTTGATGATGAATAGGTGGATGTTGGACCTTCAACATCAATACTTGTTGATGGTAGTGGTCATATGATAAGTTTCACTAAGGAATTTTTTACTATTTTTAATCATTATGTTTGTAAATAATGTTAGGTATATTTTCATAAAATAACATTCTATTTTTAGTTACTAACATAAGTTCAAAATCCTCTTGATATTTATGGCACAATGGAGGTGGCATTGCTATGAAATTTATCTTCAATACCTTTGACATAGGTATGAGCCATATTAGTAAATTTCATTTTCCATTTCTTATTTTATCCCATGTCTATTAGTGTAAATTTAAATTTTATTCATATTTAGTCTAATTTGTTTCTTGATTCTTATCACAAGGGGTCATAACTCCATTTTTTATACCTACCCCTCATACAAAAGAAGAAAAATGTTAGTGTGAAAGGGGTACTTTATCTATGTAGACACATAAATAGTCTTGATTGATATTATGCATCTGAATCTGATTATTAACATCATTTCATCTTAAATCACCTCTAACTAATTATTTAATTAAATAAGATTCTACATTGTTTAATTAAATTCAGCAGTTTCTCCTATTAATCAAATAATTAATTTTATTGGATTAGTTAATCCCTTTTCTTATTAATTCTCATTCCATTTAATTAAACAATGAAAATCATTTAATTAAAACCCCTATGTATTCTCATTTGATTAAATGAATCTAATTATTTAATTAAAATTTCATATTCTTTTAAAACCCCTAACCCACCTAAGATTAATTAATTCTGGATTAATTAACCTTAAACCACCTATTAATCTTCATTAGCCAATAATCTAGCTTTTAACCCCACCAAGGTTAAATAAACCTATGATTTATTAACCCTACTTGTACAAGTAATTAATTTTTACAAATTAATTAAATGGCTATTTTACTCACTATATACAAAGATTTTGGCTTCCAAGGACTTTCTTGCACTTCTAGGGTTTTTCACCTAAAAGGAGAAAGATGGGCCAAAATGGGCAATGTATACCCTCAAAATCAATGCAAGGATGGATGTAATATGCCTAGGTTCAATGTCTAAATGCAATAAACTAATTAAAGAAATGACTTATTAATGAAAATGCTAAGAAATGCAAGTTGTTTGAAAACACATTGTGATATGCAAAATGACCTAGAATGCAAGTAAACAATGACAAAATTAAACAAGATTGGAGAGGTGCACCTAGAAACTAAAGTGTGATGCAGAGAGGCTTTGGAATCTTATAGATTTTTTTGTTGAAGCCAACTGGGACGCTTACACCAAGCTGGGCGACTTAGTCCTATTTTGGGTAGATTATGTCAGAACATGTTTCTGCCAAATGGGTACTCAAAAATGTAAAAATCACTTTTCAAGCTTGGAAGTGGGACTAATTCACCACAGATGGCTACTTAGTCCACTTGGGAATCTCAGGAAATTTATGACAGGAATCTATAGCTTTTGATCTACACTTCCCTTCTTGACAAGTGTCTGGTTCAAATTCTGCAAAAAACAGGCCAAAAGAGGTCTCCAAGCTTCAATTAGGGCTTTGTTGACTTGAATGAATTTGATGGATTGTTGGCCATTTTTTAACACCTTTCTCTTTGACAAATCTACATACAATACCTGCAAACACACATGCAAAGAGGGGGAAAAGGGTTAAGGGTTAGAGAATAGGGGTTTGTCTTTTTCAAACCCCAATTTGGTAATCAAACCCTAGAAAATGAAATGAAATAATGAGAGAATGATGAATGAACAACATGCAATGTCACAAACTCGCCAAACCCTTGATGTAGAAATCTTAAGATATGCAACAAGATGCTCCAATGGATGCTTGATTATGCCTTGAATGCTTGAAAATTATGAATGAAAGTGAGTTAATGTGTGAACGAATGCACTAAACTAAATGGGGGTGAAAATGAGAGAAAAACCCTTTATTTATACTTGATTTTACAATATTTCCAAAAAATAACACATCATAGGCCAACCTTAAGGTTAAGAGAATAAAATCCCGCTAGAATTTTGAAATAATTTTGATTTTTGTGCCCAGTGGGACTAAGTCGCTCCAAGTGGCGACTTAGTCCCACAGGGAAACTTTACTGGGTGTCGGGAATTAAAGTGAATTTAATAATGTTTAATGGGAATATTCTCAAAAATACACTTCAAGTAAGACCAAAAAGTGTATTAAGGGGTCATTTAAACATAAGAAAGGGTTGAATTAGTGATGAAAAGTGTAGAAAAGCATGAGTTTTTTACAACTCTTTACAACACTTTGAAATAAGACTTGGTAAGTCATAAAAAGGGGTTATTTAAATGAATTATAATGAAAGGATCCTACAAAAGTGTGAAAGTGGGTTACAACACTTCACAACACTTTTACAAGACATCCTAGAATTCTTAATGATTCTCAAGGGTCCAAGACCTAATGTGAATGTGTTGGCCACATTACAACATTAAATCTAGGAAAAATCAAGCCAAAACCACTAGGAGGGCCTAAACATGAAAAAAAGTAGAAGGGTTACTTTTTCCCTGTCCACACTCACAAAAAAATATTCCCATGGAATATTCCTCTATTTACTCCCCTTTTTGACTTTCCCTCCCAAGCTTTAAAAGCTCTTACAAAGGCTTTTAATAGCTCTTGCAAAGGCTTCTAATAGCTCTTGCAAAGGCATTCAATGGCTCTTACAAGCCATCTTGTATCTTACAAGGTCATTTACTTATCTTACATTCCCATACATCCTCACCCACATTCCTTAAATTCTTCCAACCATATGCCTTAACTCCCTCTTACATCTCTCTTCCCAAAATATGCACACACATGTGTGAGCACATATCCCCATTGCTTCTCTTAGCCTTGTGACACTTGTCACAAGGCTAATGATCATCCATTTAGTCCCACATTGCTTATTTTTCACCCTTCTAACCCTTTTTTCCTATAAATAGAAGGTACTTCTATGGGAAATGGATCCACTTTTTCATGCAAAGTCATTATACCATATTTTATCCATATATACATGAATTTTCATTATCTTAGCTTGAATTTATCATCATTTGGCATCAAATTCATCACATCTACATACAAATCTTGAAGCTTATCCAACAAGGGATTGGGAAAGGGCCATATTCCACATCAATTTGGCACTAATCCCCCTATGGGATAAGGTTTGGAGCACTTAGATAGGATTTCATGCATGCTTTGTTTGATAGTTCACACTTTTGTGTTCATGTTTTCATTGCTTTGTATCTCTAATTATCTAATAGGTAATGTGATTTAACCTACTAATATGACTAATGCTTGTGTGTTTTGTTCATGTTTAGCCTAGGTTTATCTCGTATTCACATTTTGGCGCTAGAAGGAGGGCATGAAACATCAAAATTGGCATTTTTGCTGAGTTTTCCCATGACTTGCAAGTTTTTGGGATGCAATGACACATTTGATTGGAATAGAGCAATGCATCTATATTTCAACGATTCTTTTGAAACATACAGTGACACTTTTGATTATAGCGACGCTTCTTTGTTTTTGAACTGCTTTCTAATTTTAATACAGTGACGTGTCTTTGTTTAAAATTTATTTTTTGTTTCTTTAATATAGTAACACATTTGATTTTATTAACACCTTTGTGTTCTCTAGTTTCTGCAAAGCGACACCATTGACTTCACCAGAGTGACTCAATTGATTTTAGCAACACCTTTGTGTTATTTGGATTCTTACAAAGTGACACAATATTTCACCAGAGCAACACACTTGATTTCAACAACACTATTGACAGAGGAGAAGATTAAGCGTTGACTTAAAAATATTAAAAGTGTTTAATGCTCATTGTAATAGTGCTTTAGGACACATATTTTGTTTTTCTCTTTTCCGATGTAGGCCAACTAGTTTTCGATTGGGCTCTAATATTAACCGTTGCAATGTTGTTTTCAAAGTTGGCTTAAAATTGAAACCCTTCACTTACTAGCCATTACAATCTTGGTTAAAATTGAACAAAACAACTTCACATTTAGTTGGTGCTTTAAAAGAATTCATCATTTCTTTGAAGGATTAAAAAGAACTAGTGACTTGTGTGAGTGATCTTGCTTGTGTGGAATTTTAAGTGTGTATCCTCTCCCCTTGCACCTCGTGCTATCTTGGGTGAAGAGAAACACTTTAAGGTTAAAAAAATTTCTTTTTTTGAGTCACCCTTAAGAGAGAACCTGCTAGGAGACACATCCTGCAACAAAGAACTTCTAGTGATTCTTGCAAGCACATTTACTGGTGGGCTTTAAATAAAGGTTGTGAAATTGTAATGAAAGTAGATTCAATCTCAAGTGACAACATACTGCACCTAATCCATCTCTGAAAGTGGAAGGGACTATTATAATGCCTTAAGTGGCAGGTAGATGGTAGTGTCCATACGGTGTTCTCAGTTGTCGTTAGAAACTTTTGTGTAGAGGCCACCCTTGTATTTTGAAACATTCCTTGATAATGGTGCATTGGAATTTACTTCTAAAAAGCTACTTACCAAGTCCAATTTTTGGTTGAGGCGTAGAGCTTAATATTTCATTCTTAACATACCTCTACACTCCATATATTGCATGTAAAATCATCCCTTCGAGGCATGAGGTAAGCCCATTGTCAAAGATACATACCTTTTCTAGGTTGTAAATATTGTCTTTTGTGATCTATCAAAACACATTGCTTGGATCCAAAATAACAAAAAACAAACAATGAACAATCATTGAGATTTCAAACCCTTTGGACTTGGTGTGAATACCTTTGAAAAGACCACTTGTCCCTAAGGATATATTATCTTTAGAGGCTTCTAAATATTTGGACTTATATCTTAATTCACACAATTCCAAAGTAAACCTAGGGAACTATAGCTTTAGCCTCTTGATGTCCACATGTTGTGTTGTGTGGATGAAAGATGTTTAAATTTGTAGACATTTAGTTTGAAAACTTAATCAAGACATTGGATGTGGTAAAATCAATTCATTAATGAAAGATTAAATCAATTGAACCCCACACAAAGTGCATGTTCATCTTTTGTTCAAAAAATATGGTCTTCCAAGAAAACAATGATCTTTTGGTTTGAAATACTCTTAGGGAAAAACATGTCCTTCAACACCTTGGTCTTGTAAACAAGTCCCTCTTAGGTTCATTTAGGATCAAATCAATCTTTCCATCCACAACAAAACATTTTTCATTTTCATCTCACAAACAACTTCAAAAATTTTGATACACCATCCTCCTAGACTTGGGTAAGATTCATCAAATCAAACCAAATCACCATGTTTAGCTAAGTGTGTGGGAATGCATCCTTTTTCATACACTTAGTTAAATTAGAAAAACAAATCCATTTTGAACAAATTTATCCTTAGGTCACAAGTCTATCTTAGGGTTCATGAGTTCATTATCAATCCTTAAACATCAAAACATCAAATCCTAAGTCTATTATTGTACAAATTTTTAAAGTTCATCATCCATATCACTCACCCTTTCATCCTTCATCTCATCATTGGTCCTAAATTCCTTAGAGGTCAACAAGATCACAACACAAGAAAAACATGGAATATAAACTTGATTCATACATCATGAGTGATCTAAATCAACCAAACTTTCAAAGCCTTACAATATTAATTGATTATCGAAACTCACATTTATACAATTCACACGTGGGAGCATTATATCTTACAAACCTCAATGATACAACAAATGTGAGTATTCCCAATCTAGATTTTGGAACACCTTTCCCTATGGTATATTTAAATCAAATTCAAAACCTACAAATCTATCAACCAAATGATCAATACATGAGTCTTCAACAAAACAACGTTATCCCATCAAATCAATACATTCCAAATGTGAATATTGTTGGAATTGTGTGCCTCAATCTCACAGGCTGAAACCTCTAAAAGAGCCAAGTCGGTGTGACATCTTTATTATCTGGCCGACTAGCAGTTGTGCAACCTTGTGAAATATTCAGGTCGCTGAGACCTTGTTACAGTCTTGTCGAATGGAGCCTATCGCTATGACATGTTGATCGCTGTGACAGTTTCTATCTCTCACCGCTCGGGGAGATCTCTAGCCGATAGTTTAGTTCCTTATGATGGTCGGGGAGATTCATAGCGACTGGAGTCATCGGAGTAACTCATATGCTTCGGTATGAAGTCTTATCAATATGGAAAGTCTCACTGATAGTTATGCACTCAGATTCATCGGAGTAACACATAAGGGTTCGGTAGAACTCTTGGTGATGGGTGTTTGTCTCACCGATGCTGTGGGATGTTGTCAGTATGACTCCTTGCAAAGGATGATCTCGGGTGGCTTGAAGACTTTGGTATTATCTCTCAGTGATAGTGGTAAGTCTTGTCGATGGTTGTTTGTTTCGGTATGACTGAAAGGCTCGATGTGATCTCTTGGTGAGTAGTGATAGTCTCGCTGATGGGAATGCTAATGTCTAAGTGACCTTTGAACATCGGTATGATCTCTCCTCGACTAGCGATTGTCTTGGCGATAGCGCTACATGTGATGGATATCGGTATGATGTCTTGGCGACAAGGGGAAGTCTGAGCGACAACTTGTGAACTCAATGTAACATCTTGCCGATAGGGATGACTCTTGGCGATAATGACAATTAGGTCTTGTGGCATCGGGGAGACATGGTTAGTGTCTCACTGACATGTGAACACAGGTTGAACGTTTTGACCGATTGGAAAACTATCATATGTGGTGTGTATTCGACCAATCAGAGAAGCCGAATGGGAACCGTTGGAAGTTAGTATGTTGTGTCCGTTATGTGAGGAAGTTCAATAGACAGGGACAACATGGATATACTCTGCAATTGCAGATGATGTTTAGTTAGATCAACAGTTGGATGATCAGTGTGATGAACAGTGTGGTAATTAGTTCGATGAGTGATTAGTGTATGTGAATTCAATTTTGAGAGCATTGTAACTGGAATGTTTCCTGTACAAGGTTGATCAAGGATTATGCTGTTGTAAATTGACATCAGAGAGTGAAGTTCGTACTTTGTATGTAATTTCATTACTATAATACAAAGGGGTTTTTCTTGGTGTGGTGGGTTTTTCTCCTGTAAGGGTTTTCCCATGTAAATCTGGTGTTCATCTGTGTATGTTCATTTCTCAGTTTCTACTATTTCTTTCAAGTGTATCTTAATTGGACTGTAATTGAAAATTTAAAATCATATCTTTGCATTCTTCCCTAAGGTTTTGACGTTAGGAGAGTTAGTTCTACACCTTAGCTTTCCTTACAAATATACCAAATACAAACTTATCAAACATGAACATATCAAATCCACACTTGGTGAACTATGGGATAGATATGTTAGTAAATCACACCAATGTTGTTCAAAATCCAAATAATATGTTTACAACTCAATGTATTGATCCAAATAAAGGTAACACCATGCAAAATCAAGGTTGCCTAAATCAAAGAAATGTGTTTCCCAACCACAAAAATGTTCAATGCCAACCTATAATGCAAAATCTAAGCATCATCCCAAATTAGAACATTGTCCAAAATTAATTTGTGCATGATCATGTACAAATACGACAAGTGTATATTCCAAATATGCTTGACCAACAACCAAACCAACTATATCAAGGGTATCAAAATAAAAATCAAGATCAAATCTTGTGACATCAAATTGCTTCACTTACCAAAATAGTTGATTCATTGTGCCAAGAGACATATCCACTCCAAAATCGACACACTCCCCCATTGGTTAAATCATGTCATCAAAACATTGAATTGTGTCCACAACCACATCAAGAACAACATCTTCAATACCAAGAAGTTGGATATCAAAATCAACAACCTCAACAACAAGATCAATCACAACTAGATCAATCTCAACAAGCACAAATCTCATAAGATAACAAATGTGAATACACTCCTTTGGGAGAGCCAATTGAATTGACATTAAACAAACTAGTTAATGAAAAACTCATCACCCTTCCAAAAATAAGTGCCTACCACTCTATCATAAACCTCTCTTGGAATAAGAGCAAAGCTTATTGTGAGTATCATAGAGAAAATATTCATAAAACATCAAATTGTATTCAACTCAAAGATCTCATCCAAGACCTTCTCAATCAAGGAAAAATAATTGTTAAGGGCAATGATCAAGATTAAACCACTAATGATAGAAGTGATAATCTCTCCACCACAATTACTGAAAACAATGATCAAGATCTATCCATCAATGAGAACCTTGAAGATTTTTCTACCTCATCCAATGATCAAATCAACATACATCAAGAGTCAATTTTTAATCATGATCAAAACCCATCAAAAATATCTAACAATGATCCATTTCAAGAAGCGTTAACATCATTTGATCCTATGATTGAAAACATTGAAAATATCTCCCCCATAATTTTTGAGGATAAAATTCACAATCCATTCACCAATGATCATTTTGACAATGTCTTTACATCACCTAATGAGTTAGAGGACATATCTCAAGAATTTATTCCAAAGAATGATCAACATCTTTCACCAAAGTCTAGCAATCCTTTCTAAGACATTGACATCTTTTGACCTCATGGTTGTAGATATTGAAGGAATCCTCAACTTGATACTTGATCCAAATCCACTCAAAGATCAATAGGATATTGAGCCACTTCCCATGCCTAATGAAGATATCCAAGAACCCTTTGTAAGCAATCCATCCTTTGAAATTGACCCATGTCAAGAACTTGGTCCAAATCACATCGAAAGCAATTCCAAAATTAATCAAGATCAAGAATTTGTATCTCCAAGATGCTACAATGACCTAATGGGCATTCTCCAATCTATAACTAGGTCACAAATGATGATCATATCCATATAGCACATACTCCTCCATCACCCATGAGATGCTTTCTTTGGATGGACATGTAGATGATCTTCATTCAGAACAAGATTCCTTTACTCTTGACATTATTACACAAGAACATGAGGTTATTTATTCCTACAGTCAGGTTGAGTTGTCAACGTCAAGATCACATATATCCCAAATTCAGAATGAGGACATCATGTATGAGGATATCTAGCATTATCCACTCAAGGAAATAGGTCAGACAAAATAGGATATTTTAGAGTCAATAGAGCAACAAATTGAAAAAACATCATCGTAGTGGTCATTTATCAGACAATGCTTGCTAAATAGGACATCTCAAAATTCAATAGAATCAAAGCATGAAGGTACTAGTTCCACAATACTAGGGGAAACTTCATCTCACACAAACGTCAACATAAGGAGCATGAAGAATCCTTATGATGAAACCAAACCCAATGCTACAACTAACCACGTCACGAATCTTCATCCACCCATTACCCCATCCATGAATGGACCAACATTGAAAGAAATATTTGAATTAGAGAATGAAGAATGTTATCAAAGAAAAATAAGTTGGGAAGCATATAATGAACAAATCAAATACAAATGGATACCAAAAAATACAAAGAAGATCATCCCTATACAAATCCATTAGTCAAAGAAACTATGGGGAAAAATTAAAAAGAGAAATGTATCCATGAAAGATGGCCACAAATGCAAAAGTAGGCTTCTCAAGCAACGTATAAATTATATCATACAGTTGGTCCTAATTCCAAACACACTTTTGTATCCACCTATCATTGCTCATCTTGCCAAGTTTGGAGAGTCAAAGGTTCCAAGTTGTCAACCAATCCATCTCCTATTCTTAAACACACTCCACCATCCATGCCTTCATGCATGATATCCAATTCTCACATTGACCATGTATTGGCAGCCACCCTTCATCATAAGGATTTAGAAGGCATCCACTGGTACATTTTGATCCATTTTTCAATGACAGCCCATTGGAATTTCGATGGCTGTTTGTCACTATTTTTGCGTCAAAATTTTGACGACATTTGAAATGTCAAAATTATGACTCGACATTCATCAAAAAATGGATCAAAATGTACCAGTGATCCTATTGTGCTGTGTGCACAAAGACAAATTTAACATTGGTATCAACAAAGAAGACAATAATTCTCAAAATTTGCATTCAAGTGCACGTATCTTAGCAAAAAAACTTCTTCAAGTAGGATATCAATGGCACATTATGACAGAAGCATCAACAGCAGTACTACCAAGTGGCTCAACATGAGCATAGATATTTTAGAAAAATCAAAAAAATCAACAAATCAAGAAAATAGTAAAGATAAAAATTGTCCTCTAGTGAAAACCACTATGGTGGCACTTTGGGCAAGTACCATGATGAAAACCTAGAAAATAGGTGTCATGTGTAGAACTGAGCATCTGTGTGAGCTAATTCAGGTGAAGACATCTTATCTTGAATTCATAATAAATTCAACATTCCATCCATCTTATCCATAATAAATCCATTCATCCATGAACCATTTATCCAAATCCATTTTTATCCATCGACATCCATATTCCAAATTATCTTGATCTTGACAAAAGTTTGGCATACACTTTTGCACTTGTTTATGGTAAACATCTTGACATGGGTCATTATCATTGATCCTATCCTACCCAAACTTATCTGAGATATGAAGCATTATCCAAATGAGCATCCTCTATTCAAACACCTTATCACAAGATAATCCTTGGCATCCTTTGTATGCTTACCATATCCATCTATCCATATATCTATCCAAGCATCCACCCATAGCATTCCATACATTTCTAGACACTGGGGGTAGATATTTACATCTTGCTTTGGGAATAAATCTTGATCTATATCTTCTTACTTATGTGGCCATCCAAACATTGGCAAATGTGAAATCAAATTGGTCAAAGCATTTGTGAGAAAAAATCTAAATCCCTATCCCATGGCATATTTTGACTAGAATATGTTCCTTATCTAACATTATCTTTCATCAAACATCAATCCAAAGAATCAATATTAGTTGCATCTAATTTTCACTCAACTTCAAATCAAATCATTCAAAAAAAATTTATTCCAAATGGAGCTTCAAAATATTGATCAATCAAATCCAATGAATCCATCATCATCTTGGGATATCCTTCCCAATCCTCGTGTTGCTTAAACACTATCCTTGCATTGTTGTGTATCCTCAACAATTTCATCATAATCAATCCCTTCTCCTATTTTGAACTCCATCCTCCTTTCTTTTGCCTTCCTCTGCTGCCTCCTCTGTCTTCTTCTTCCTTTCTTCCTTCTTCCTTCTTCCTTCTTCTCACCTCTCTCTCCTCCGTACATCTCCTTTCTCCCTTCCTCCTCTCTTTCTTCACGCCTTCTCCTCCACCGCACCTTATCTCCTTACCACTCCGTACATCTCCTTTCTCCCTTCCTCCTCTCTTTCTTCACACCTTCTCCTCCACCGCACCTTATCTCCTTCTCACCACTCCGTACTTCATTCTTCTCTTCGCTCTTCCTCCCGTACTCCCCTTCCACCTCCACCACTGCTTCTTCTGCCTTCTGCCTTCTACCCTGTACTCCAAACTCCACCAATCTCCATCCTCCGTCCTCTGTCCTCTTGTCCTTTCTCCAGCGCTGCCTCTGTGGACTGTTAACTCTGCCACATCTTTCCTCCAGCACGCTAATCCTACCTCACCTCCGCATCCGAACGGAACACTCCAATGTCAACGGTCTCCACACATCTGATCCTTGGCCTGCCTTATCTCCCGCAGCCTTCCTTCACCTCGAATTCCTGGCCATGAGACTCGAACACCTAACCACCGTATCAACATACTATTGCAACTGCCGTTGCACTACGGGGTGAACCCAAATACACTTATGATTTATTAACCCTACTTGCACAAGTAATTAATTTTTACAAATTAATTAAATGGCTATTTTCCTCACAAAAGGATATTCTCATGGAATATTCCTCTATTTACTCCCATCTTTGACTTCCCCTCCCAAGCTTTAAAAGCTTTTACAAAGGCTTTTAATAGCTCTTACAAAGGCTTTTAATAGCTCTTACAAAGGAATTCAATGGCTCTTGCAAGACATCTTGTCTCTTACAAGGGCATTTACTTTTCTTACATGCCCTTACATCCTCACCCACATTCCTTAAATTATTCCAACCATATGCCTTAACTCCCTCTTACATCTCTTTTCCCAAAATGTGCACACATGTGTGAGCACATATCCCCATTGCTTCTCTTAGCCTTGTGACACTTAGCCTTGTTGGATAAGCTTCAAGATTGTCACAAGGCTAATGATCCTACATTTAGTCTCACATTGCTTAGTTTTCACCCTTCTTCTAACCCTTGCTTCCTATAAATAGAAGGAACTTCTATGGGAAATGGATCCACCTTTTCATGCAAAGTCATTATACCTATTTTTATCCATATCTACATGCATTTTCACTACCTTAGCTTGAACTTATCATCATTTGGTATCAAATTCATCACATCTACATACAAATCTTGAAGCTTATCCAAGAAGAGATTGGGAAAGGGCCATATTCCACATCAATTTGGCACTAATCTGTTAGAAACCAAGATCAAATTTGCAAACCGAAAAGACCTTCCACAGAAGAGAAAATTAGAAAAAGCAGAGAGGTTGCAAAAAGATGTGCAACATAATATTATTCAAGAATTCAATAATTACATGATAATGATTTGCTTTATAAAAGCAAGATATGCGTAACCCTAATCTTATCTTGAGCAACAAGATAGCTCAAAAGATAGAGATGAGAATTAATTAACCTAGGAAATAAATAATGCCTAAGTAAAGTTATGCAAGTGTAATTAAATATTAATTACACTAACACCCCCCCATAAGTGCAACTTAGGGAGACTAATAAAGCATGCACCTAAAACTAAGATGAATGCAAGAAAGCATGAATGGGTCGCGGCAACAAGGCCTAATCAGGTACCCAAGTTCAAATGCAATAATGAAGTAGAGAAGGAAAACCTAGTGGGACAAAACCCCCCTACAATGAGATGACTGCTGCAAGAAGCACTGGAAGAACACTGTGGAGTAACACTGGAACCTAATATTGGCAAGCAAGGAAAGATACTTCTATTCGCTACTGAAACCAAATGAGAGTCACTGATTGACTCAAGGAATCATGATAAAGCAACAGTAGACCTGATGCCACAAAACACTAGAAAACTCACAAACTGGGACAACCCTAGAATCTGTGAAGCAACAGTCGATTATTGAATGATGTATTACTGAAAACGAAGTGCAAAGATGCAAGATGCACCCTCCCAACTGCCAAAACATCCAAGTAATCTCCAAACAACCTATCGGGCCAAATCTGGACTAAGCGATCAACTTGGGATAGATACAGAAAAAGTGTATGGACAGCAACATAGAGCTCCTTAATACCTTTCCAACGCCGCAAAGATAGTGAAAATCGAAGATCGTGGCAAAAAGTTATGAGCTCGGAAGCCCAAAAATAACATCTGACTTCAAACAGTAATAAATGAAGGAAAAAGGTAAAATACTGAAAAATAAATAGCACCACAAGAAAGTGCTCGGAACCAGTTTTCCGATGATATCTTGTTTGCCTAATTTTGATACTGTATGCCCAAGTTATGACCAAAAGAAAAAAAGTGCTCCTTTAGGAAAAAATTAGGGCTAGGAGGGGCAAAGAGGGGCCGTACGGATGATGACGACATGCTGACATCAGCACATCAATGGAAAAGATTTGACGGCCATCTGGCAGTCAGAGCAAAAAATGCCCCCCCTACCGGAAAACTTTTCGCCAACCGGAATATGCCTTTGTCAGAATCGGAATATTCTTTCCAAATGTCGGTATATGCTGGAATCTGGAATATTCGCTAGAATATTTTGAACCAGCAATGGAGGAATGGAGAGCCCCCAGTCCTCCATGTGATCGGGGCTGAGTAGCAGAGGTGTCGACAGGGCTGAAAAATGACCAGCGGAGGAGGAGGTGGCGCCGCCCGTCCGAGCGGCCGGTGGCGGATTGAATTTATATGGGAGGCACCGACACAGAACACGAAAAACATGTTTTTTTATTTTTATTTTTGTTTTTCATGCCTCGTAAGGAGTGCTGGGGAGGTCATACGACCCCCAGGCAAAAATATTTTGCCTCTCAGATCAAATGCACCAAAATCAACGAAACGACAGGCATTTTTAGAGTTTTTGGCCACTGCAAACGCAATGGTGACCTCTATTTATTCCTAAACTGCTCTGAAAATTCAACTACCTCCAGAGCTTACAAAAAAACTCCCATCCTGAAACCCTCACAGATCTGGAAAATGATGGCCAAAATCTACAAAACAAAAGCCAATCCTGACTTTTTCCAACACTCTAGATCCAATGGTGAGGCCCGATCTTATCCAAAATGCCTCATAGATGAACTCGAGGAATCCCTAACGAACCCTGCAATGATTTTCTCAAAAATCTAAGAAGGGGAACTGCAAATCAAGGCTTTGATACCATGTTAGAAACTAAGATCAGATTTGCAAACCGAAAAGACCTTCCACATAAGAGAAAATTAGAAAAAGCAGAGAGGTTGCAAAAAGATGTGCAACATAATATTATTCAAGAATTCAATAATTACATGATAATGATTTGCTTTATAAAAGTAAGATATGCATAACCCTAATCTTATCTTGAGCAACAAGATAGCTCAAAAGATAAAGATGAGAATTAATTAACCTAATAAATAAATAATTCCTAAGTAAAGTTATGCAAGTGTAATTAAATATTAATTACACTAACACAATCCCCCTATGGGATGAGGTTTGGAGTACTTAGATAGGATTTCATGCATGCATTGTTTGATAGTTCATGTTTTTTGTTCATATTTTTATTGCTTTGTATCTCCAAGTATTTCACAGGGAATGTGATTTAACCTACTAATATGAATAATTCTTGTGTGTTTTGTTCATGTTTATCCCAAGTTTATCTCGCATTCACAATCTAACTAGTTCATTTCCTAGCTAGTTCTCCACTTAAGTCTTCTTCACACTAGCTTAACTTTACATAGGGATAAGGTTGTTGAGCTTTAATGACATGAGTTGTCACACCTCACAGGATGACAACACTTGTCATAATCTGGTTACATCTATCTCTCACCTTGGCCTATATAACCAAGACATTTCCTTTGTAATCTTAATTCACAAGTTGATTATAGCTTTGCATTCTTGAGAGGAATATAGTTTATTCTTTCTCATATTTATGTATTTGTTTTCCTTTAGTCATTTATATCTTGGGGTAGTCTAGTTAGAAAATCTCACATGGTATCAAAGAAATTTTTTGTTGTGGGTTAGAAATCTTTTAGGAAATCTGATAGTATAGAATTATTTTTTCAAAGCACAGAGTATGCTCTTCTCTTGCATCCTTGGATGATCTGAAGAACCAGAAAAGTGTGAAGAAAATATCAATTTTTTGGGGGGTTCATACATTGGCTTTCCAATTGCAGGTCCTCTAAAGCTTCTTGGAGAGATTCTAAGCTCATCATTGATTCCAAAGTAGCTGAGACAATTAGATATGCCCTTTATTTCACCTGAAATGGACATCAAAGGCTAGATCTACAACAATTTGAAGTGGGGGGTTCATTGCCAAATCCAACAAGGAGCCATCATTTCGGAGCATTTTCGGTCAAATTTGACCCTACCATCGTGCTTAGAAGACCCAAAAACCATAAAATTGACTGTCAAAACATCAATTTTGGACAAAGTTGCCAAGTTAGGAAAATTTGTTTTGTCCAAGGAGCCATTTGATCCCCATGAACAAACCAGTTTTTTTTTAAAAAAATTGTTTTAAATTTTTTTTTTTTTTGTTTTTAAACAAACAAAAAAATATATCTAGAATTTAAAAAAAAATTGCAACAAATATTTCTTTTCTTTTTTAAAAAATCAAAAATTAAAATTAAAAAATTGTTAAAATTTTGAATTAAAAAAAAAAATAATCTGCACAAATCTGTGTAGGTCTACACAACAAGGTCTGCACAATACCCCGTACCAATGACCTTGCTTGGGCAATGCGCAGGGTACTATGCCCTGCACTATACAGTCCATCAGCCTTCAAGGCTTAAATAAATTTTTTTTTATATTTTTAAAATTTTAAAAATATAAAATATTTTACAATTCTACCGACACAAATAATTCAATAGACAATTTTTTAATATTTTTTTAACATTTTTTAAATGTTAAAAAATATATATTTTTTAATTCTGCCAACACTTTAAAAAATCTGGCTCACATTTAATAATTTTTTAATTAAAAAATATAAAAAATCTCATAGCCGCCAAATTTGGAGAAGAATTTAGCAGACAACTAAACTGGAGGTCAGCTAATTTTATCTAGTGGAATATTATCTTTGGCGGATTTTTAACATAGTTGGCGACCATCTAACTTTGGCAGGCAGACCGCTAACTTTGGCGGCAATTCCACTAAATTTGGCAGGAGTTTTTCACACCCCCTCTCCCTTGATAAGTTGGTTTTTGAAGGCCAACTTTGAAGGCTCATAACTCAGGTTCTCAAGCTCCAAATTTAGTGCATTATTTTTTATTTGGGATAATTTTTCGTGCTCTATGCATTAGTGAAGACAATTTCAATTTTTGGCACATGGATTTTTTAGAAATTGCTAATTCTTAAATAAAAAACCTCATTGTTCTCATTTTTTAGAACTTCAAAGTTGCATAACTTTTGCATACGACCTTAGATTGAGCTGATTATTTTTTTGAAAGTGCATGATTTCTCATATACTTTGTAGTGATGTTGTTTGTTTCATACAAAATTTTACCAAAATTGTACTTTCCACATATGCTCATTCTTGAGGATTTGTGAAAGTAATGAAGTCCACAAATTTGTAATTTGCACCAAATATAAAGTGCCAAATCATTTTTCTCAGGGGGGTTCTTAGATTGAGTAAAGAAGGGGGGTCTCTTGTTGTCTTTGTGCTTGAACATCTCTTATACTTTGTGCTCTATTTTTCCTTCACAATGGGTACACTTAAGTTTCTATTGCTAATACCATACAACAACACATGACATCAAAATACATGAAATGTCTTAATGCAACTAGGATATAAACCTTATGTTGAGAAGAAGGTAACTGAACCCAAAAATGATAAGGAAAAACTCCTATGGATGTTTTAATGTACAAAATCTCTTGGTTGTCTAAGGAGTTTAGTTTCTCTTGATATAATGTTTCAAATTAAAGAATGTAAAGATTCACATGATGCATGGAATAAATTAAAAACTATGTATGGTTGTATAGGAGTGAATTTGCACCCCTTGTGTAAATTCCCCTTTCACATACCCTCACCTTAGAATATCAAATCTGAAGGAAAAATTCCACATCACCCATCCAAAATGCATCCACTTGGCACATGTTTTGTGTGTTGGAATTTTCATCAGGGACACAAGCGCAATGCATGGACTTCTACACGACACGCTACCATCCTTGACAAATTCATGCATCTAGAGTCCACAAGGAGGTTACACACCTAATTGGGGTTGAATTGTACCACCTTTGTGCGACCAACCAACCCGAAAAATGGCTCCTCTCTTCCATTTTGGCCTTCAAAAGCATTCATTTCACATTCACTTCATCTCTTAGACATTCATTCAAGCTTCTTCACATTCTCAAGCATTTTTTCACTTCATCTTCTCACAATTCCAACAATCTCTCCATTTTTCACAAGTCCATTTGAGCATTGCAGTAGCTAGAAACTCCATCAACTTCACTTTTTTACATGTCCCTCTACCATAGAAGTTGCGAGCTTGGAGTCTTGTGAGACCTCCCTTCATCACCATTGTGGGATGTGGTGACTTTGTTAAGTTCATTTCTTGCATTCTCCTTTCATTGGCCTTGAGAGCCTTTGGGTGGAGGTGGTAACACTTCACATTCTTCCTTTGTGATCTGATAGAGTAACTTTATCTTTTGTAGTGTTCAGTGTACTTTCAATCTCCTTTATCATATTTTCTACTATGTTGCTTTATGGTTGTCCCTAGAGCTGGAAACACCAAAGTGGGGGTTTGACTAAGGCAAACCCCTATACAACCCCAACAATTTTCCCCTTCTCACTTGTGTGTAAGTGAATGTGTGTGTGGAGCTTGCTAGTGAATTATCATTTTAGTGAATTGGTTTTCATCACCCTAGTACTCATCTACTTATTTTACTATTTCCGCATTTACTTTTTTCACTTTATTGTCTTGTTTATTTCATTAAAACCTGTTAGCTAGGCTGTCAGTAGGTTTTTGGTAGTTTCTCTATTGTACTTTATATTTTTTGGCCCTCTAGATGCCAATGCATTAGAGAGATGCCAATGTGTCATGTTGTCATCCCAGACCTGTGCTGTAATCCTTAGATAGAGAGTTGTCTGAGGTATAGTTTATACCCTAAAAACTAGCTCGTCTAGCCCCAAATAGACATCCAGGTTTGTAGAGTGACATAAGTACTTCATATTTCTCTTCATTCTTAGTTCTCATCCGAAAAAAATCCCTTTAGAGTGAGGTAAGTTAGGGAAGCCCTCTTCTCTTGACTCTTTGTGACCTAGAGCCTTGACTTGGTTGGTCCCCCTCTCTTACATTTTTGGTGAACTCGATGTGAACAACGTCTATCCATTCATCTATGTTGAGACTTTATCTCCTACGCCTCGTGGTTGTTGTAACCCTAAGTGTTGTGAAGGTTTATGAGCATCACAACCTAGTCCACAACTTCTAGGTATGTTGTTAGGAGAAGCATGTGACACTTATCGATAGAAAAGATGAAGGACTTCTAGCTTCATCTCCAATTTTTCCACTGGTATAGCTACTAATTGTACCACTGCTCTTCCCATAAGTTATACTATTGAGATGGGTTTCATAGAAGAAACCAATCGCGTGCCTACCCATCTAGCATCTCCTATGGCTTCGTCCATAGACAATGATGATGTTGTGTGTATTCCTGTAGAAAACCTTATGGCATTAGATAATAGATTCCTAGACTTTGTGAATCATTTAGAGAAATTACAGAGCATGGAAAGAGCCGCTAGGCTTACTAGCAAGGTGAGACATTTGTTAGGGAAGGATCGAACAAGAATATAATTTCTATGAGGCTTTATCGATCTAACCAAAGCTTATATCCCTTCATATAAGCCTAGATCAGGTACTACCCAAGGATAAGTGCTTGATGCCTATGAAAGACAAATAGGCATTTCAATGCCTACCATGTTTGTGTGCATGGTCAAAACAAGGACTTTGATTAGTGTGTCTTTTTCTTCCCAAAGGCTTGACACTCTCAAGGTGAGTAAAACTCCCCTTGGGTTCAATTTCACCCCTCCTACTACCCTTGGTGGTGGGGGCTCAGGTGGAATGGGTGGTGGTGGCTTAGTAGCGGAGGTGGTACTAGTAGAGGAGGCTTTGGTGGAGGTCATGCTAGTGGTTTCGGTAGTGAAGGTGGTGCCTCTAGCGGTGGTCACAACGGTGGCTCCAGAGGTGGTTCTGGAGGTTCCACTGGTCCTTTGTCATCTTCTAACCTTGTTTTGAACACCCTTATTCAAAAAATGGATCGAATGCAAAACCAGCTAGTGAGCCTTTCCCAAGCCTTTCACCAGCCTATCTTTCATCCTTTTTTCTAACATAGCCCATTGTCAGTAGCAATCTTGAGTACTCCCTTCCCGTACGGAATGGAGATTCCTAAGTTTGAGAAGTATAGTGGCATAGGGAACCCACAAACACATGTGTCCACCTTTAATACCATGTGTATAGACTTCTTCCATCACAACACGTTGATGGAAAAATTATTTCCTCGATCTCTCAAGGATACAACACTCGAGTGGTACCTTTGCTTGCCCGAAAATTCTATATTTCATTTGATCAACTTGTGAATCAGTTTCTCTAACAATTCCAAGCTAACATCAGTCTGAAGATGACCTTCTCAGATCTTGTCCAATGTAAGTAGGTGGATAACAAGAAGATAATTGATTTCATAGCATGATATCAAGTGCTCTTTTCACAGATCTCCTACCTACTACCTAATTATGATGTGTAGAAGGTGTTCATAGGTAACCTACAGAGACCTTGCAAGAAAAATTTTCCCTTATAAAATGCCCTTCTTTCGTGCATTTGTGTGTCATGTTACAAGAATATAAATAAATAGTAATTTAGTTCGGGAGATCCTCCTCATGCTCTCGTTCAAAAGGAAAATCCATTGTATCTATCTCAAGAAAAGGTAAGGCTGTTGTGAATGTAGTTGTCATGACAAATGATAACAACCTCAAATGCAACAAAAATTTTACAAAGTTAGCAGTATCCTATTCTTCCATCTTGAAAAAATTGTTGAAGGACAAGATCATAACCTTGGAAAACTCTCGACCTCTCAAGGAACCTTATCCCGATTGGCATGATGCAAATGCCTTCTATTAGTACCATCAGGTTAACAACCATGATACTAAGCATTGTATGCACCTGCCTCATGAGATACAGGATCACATCGATGATGGTATAATTCATCTTGATGGGATGACACAAAATGTGAATAAATCGATGGAAAAATCCAATAGTGAGTTGTAGATTTACACAGACTTGTTTCTGTCTCACTCTACTAACTTAATTATTAACCCCTCTGATTCTTCCACTCAGCCCTTAGTGTACATTAATATGGTCACTGTTACTCCTTCCCCGCAGCTTTTGACTAGTTCACCAAATGTGACATTCACCGCATAGGACATGCCCTTGAATAACAAGCCCTCTCTCCTCTACATTCCTGCTACCTCAATGGGAACATTGTGACAGGGGTCCTAGTTGACCCCACGAGCCGAGTGAATGTTATCACAGAGGAAACATTGTAGTTAAATTCATTACAAAGGGAGGAGTATGAAGAAACAAATTCTACCATTTGTACACACAATGGCCTCTCTCTCAAGCCATATGGCTCCATAACTCTTTCCATCCTAGTTGGACCTAAGGTCGTGAATACAACCTTTGACGTTATTCCAAAATCTAATTTATTTAGAGTGAAGCTAGGCATCTCATGGCTAGCTTCCATGAATGGAATCAATTCCTTCATTCATAAATGTTTAAAATTCTCCCACAAAGGAGTTGTGCATGTTGTGCATGACATTAGATATCACTCATTGGTATCCTATGGGGACTATTCATTGGATCATTTTTGGCCCACCCGAGTCAGTCTGCTTTCCCCGAGAATGAACCTACTTTACCAAAACTATGTGAAGTATAAGACCAGGGGCAAGAGACAACCGAAAGTGACTCCTCTAGTATTGTAGCAGTAAGATTCCTCCTCTTCTCAAAAGGGAAAGGAGAGGCCTCATCCTTGAGGTGCCTCTTTTTCTCCCCTTTTTGAAGAAGAGTTTTGGGTGTCTACTCCTAGATTCCATATAAGAAGTTTGATGGTGCCTGCTTGGCATAAATCCAAGATCAGGATATCAAACCTTCCTACTATTCCTCATGGACCTTGGCCCTACCTTTACGGTAGAAGGAAGGGTTGCCACAGGGAATCCTCTATGTCTCAACTTTCATGGCCTCCAACCACTTCCGCTCCTAAAGCAGTAAATGGGAAGAGGCCCGCCCCCGAGGCACTAGAGCCGACTCCCCCCGTTGTTTCTCAACCTCTTCCTCTTGCTCTCGATTAGGAGTTTTTCCTTCCACCAAAGATAGTTGTGACGGACACTCCTATGGTTGAGCAAGATCCTTTTGTCCCTTCGCAACTCCCAGCCTCTAGCTTAAATAGTCATAGAAATTGCCTTGTGTGTGAACACAAGCATCGACAAAAGGCTCTGGTAGCTGAGCAAGCTTCTTTGTAGAGAAAGGAAGGGGAGTCAATCGCCCCTATTTCAAGGCCTCTCATTGTGTCCTGCTCTCTCCTCCCCTCTACTTTCGTTCAATTGAATCCAATCTTTCTTTTGGCTCCCACTATGAGCGTGGGTGCACCTAATCCTAAAAATGCGTAGGTGTTTATCATTCCTTTGATTGAACTGCCTATTTTGATGTCCCTCTCATAAATCCTACAATTCTCTAAACCCGTGGATATGTTGAATACCTTGGTGGTGTCTGCCTTGGTTTTCTCCTCATCTTTCACGCCTCTCACCTCATCTGTGGGGAGTTCACATCCCCCAAAAAAATAGAAAGTGGAGGTTGGCCCTTCTAGCAATTGAGAGCGTAATAGGATCCCACCTTCTTCAAAAGTTGGTCTTGTGCTAGCTTGTTCTATCCTAGTGACAGAGCAAGTTTTGGCTTCCCCTAAGTTTGTCACTGCTCTCGAGTCACTCAATGAGCCAAGCGGTTAATCTCGGGCATTGTCCTCCCTGTCCATTAAGGTACCACATGGCACTCCCGTAAAGTGTATGTTCAAATCTTTGGATAAGGTCTCGACCTTGTCAGCAATCTTCATGACATCACTAACCATCGCTCCATAAGAACCTAGTGGAGAAGACCTTGCAGGGCCTTCTTCCTTAGCCCTTGTTGTAGGAGGGTCAGAAGAGCCTCCCCTTAATATTCCACCACTATAGGCTTGTCCATCTTCCCCTTATAACAATCTATATTTGGAAGCAAATGACCTCTTGGTCGATGAGTGTTAAGGGGGACTCCTCTTTACCTTTAGATTAAGTGTGTTTTTTTTTATGTGTTCCCCCATGCTTTTTTTGTGTGTTCCTGGATGACCCTCGTCACCCTCGTAGTTACTTGGATACAAGAGTGATTATGTGTCATAAAATTCCTCTATTTGTGGCATCATTCTTCCTCTATTATGTGTATTGATTTTTGACAAATTGGGGATGATGCAAAGTGTTGGAGGCATTTAGGCTTCCCTTCCATGTTGACCCAATTTATTTTTACTTTATCTTCTCATGCATTCTTCATATAGTTTGATATAGTAGGGATTTGATGACAGTTCATCTATATACTATTATTATACTTATATATATTTATGAGTATCTCTAACCTCGAAATATCATATCACCCCTGTGTCCCTTGTTCGTAATGTTGCTATTTTTATTTTTCTCTTATTTTCTTGAGTTGTCCCTCATATGTGCGACAATGTTACTTTCACAATGTTTCAATTTTCAGAAAACAAATTTGTTGCCAATAAATCTTTTCTCAAGAATCTTTGCAAAACCTTTTTTCAAAGATCACATTCTCAACTTGGACCCCTAGCAGAGTGTGTTTCCTTCGTCATGGGTTCGCAAAGAAAGAACTTGAAGAACTTTCCTCCGAGGAGGGAGAAAATTTTCCTACAGGAGAATCCTTGACCTTCCCCTTGCAAGGGAAAATTTTCTTCCTTTTGAATTCCTTGATGAAGTGAATGTCTTTCGAAAGGATTCCTTGATGTTGAATAAATTTGCAAAAAATATTCTTACACTTTCAAACAATGCGTCCCTTGAGAGGACCCATCTTCTTTTTGTAGGGTTCTTGAGGGACCCCTTTGAAATATTTTCAATTTTTTTTACTGTCTATTTGTTTGCCTACGTGGGTACTTTTTGTTTTCTGACATATTTTATCTTCAAATTAACATGTTGCTTTGCAAGTGCACCTGTGAAGTTGATTTCCATT
The DNA here is from genome assembly GCA_007258455.2 of Sequoia sempervirens. Taxonomy (NCBI): domain Eukaryota; kingdom Viridiplantae; phylum Streptophyta; class Pinopsida; order Cupressales; family Cupressaceae; genus Sequoia; species Sequoia sempervirens. Next base: position 81,350,699 of record VDFB02373365.1, read on the forward strand.
CAGACTCTACTGAGTCCCCTTACACTGGGCTTCCTTCATGAGAGAGTACTTGGGGGAATGCATTCTTATAGGTCTACAGGCCTATGAGGCACTTACATCCTGTAGGATTTCTCCATCATTGGTTTGAGGTCCTTTAGTGTACTTTGTGCAACTTCATAGTTATGCAAGGCTATGGAGTCCTTTTGTTCAAAACTCCTTAAGAGAGAGTACTTGTGGAGTCTTGTGCTTGTCTTGTGCTATAGAGTTCGCCAGATCATGGTCTACTTCCTTGACGGTTCATGTATACTTCTCTAACTCTTCGATCTACTTTGCTAAACACTCATCGATATTCATGCTCGCTAAAGTGGGGGAAAAATGTATAGGAGAAAATTTTTACCCCTTGTGTGAATTCCCCTTTTCAATACCCTCACCTTAGAAAATCAAATCCGAAGGCGAAATTCCACGTCACCCATCCAGAATGCATCCACTTGGCGCGTGTTTTGTATGCTCGTGGGGGAATTTTCGTCAAGGACGTGAGCATGGCATGTGGACGTCTACGCGGTGTGTTGTCATCCCTAATAGATTCATGTGTTCGTAGTCCATAGGAACGTTACACACCTAATTAGGGTTGAATTATAACACCTCTGTGTGATCAAATGACCCAAAAAATGGCTCCTCTCTTCCATTTTGGCCTTACTTCTTCACATTCTCAAGAATTTTTTCACTTCCTCTTCTCACAATTCCAGAAATCTCTCCATTTTTCACAGGTCCATTTGAGCATTGCAGCAACTAGAAACTCCATCAACTTCACTTTTGAACGTGTCACTCTACCACATAAGTTGCGAGCTTGGATTCTTGTGAGACCTCCCTTCATCACCGTTGTGGCTGTGGTGACTTTTCCAAGTTCATTGCTTGCATTCTCCTTTCATTGGCCTTGATATCCTTTGGGTGGAGGTGGTAACACTTCACATTCTTCCTTTGTGATTTGATAGAGTAACTTTATCTTTTGTAGTGTTCAGTGTACTTCTTTCAATCTCCTTTATCATATTTTCTACTCCATTGCTTTTTGGCTATCCATGGAGGTGGAAACATCAAAGCAAGGGTTTGACTGAGGTAAACCCCTATACAACCTCAACAATTTTCCCCTTCTCACTTGTGTGTAGGTGAACGTGTGTGTGGAGCTTGTTGGCGAACTGGTGTTTCAGTGAGTTGGTTTTCATCACCCTAGTTCTCATCTACTTATTTTACAGTTTCTACATTTACTTTCTACACTTTATTGTCCTATTTATTTCATTAAAACTCATTAGCTAAGCTATCAATAGGTTTTTGGTAGTTTCTTTGTTGTACTTTATGTTTTTGTCTGTACGAATTCCATTGTGCCAAAGAGACGCCAATGCACCACACTGTCATCCTAAACTCGTGTTTCCATCCTCAGACAAAGAGTTGTTCGAGGTACACTTTGAACTCTAGAAACTGGCTCTTCTAGCCCCAAATAGACATCTAGGTCTATAGAGTGGCATAAGTACTTCATAGCACGCTCTTCATTCTCAGTCCTTATCCAAAAACATCCCTTTAGAGTGAGGTAAATTAGGGTAGGGACCTCCACTCTCAACTCTCTATGACCTAGAGCCTTGACGTGGTTACTCTCCCTCTCTTACAATGGTACAACTGATGAAGTTATCAAATTGAAAATGAACTAATGAGTCTTGATCCAAAGTCTTTTTTCAACATCCAATACTATGTAACAAAGGTCAATGACCTTAGAGCACAATGTAAATCATGTGGCTTAGAGAAGAAAGACATTCAACTTGTATATAACACTCTCAACAAACTTGGACCTAATTTTACAGCTTTTGTTTCTAGCTTTCACACTCATAGGTTGACAATGGGATCTACATTCACTACACCTTCTTTTGCTTCATTTTCTGAAATGTTGATGCAAGAACAAGGTAAGCTTCTTTCAATGGGTCTTCTTAAGCCTTCAACCTCACAAGCTTTGATGGTTGGTCAACCAAAGGATAAAAAATAATCAAGGAAACCTGACAACAAACAAAATAAGTCCAAGAAGAAGTCACAAAGAGATCAAGAATAATCATCTTATACAACAAAATTTTACTCCAACTTCTCCTCTTCAAATGGAGATTTTCAAAAGAAGGAAAGACCAACTTGTAACTACTGAAAGAAAACTAGTCAAGAAGAACATTCTTGTCATGATAAGTAGATCAATTTAAAAAGAACAACATTAATCTACCTTCTTTTGTTGCTTTGTAATCCTCTAATCCTTCCAAATCAGGTAAAGGGAAAGCAACTACACTTTTTTCTATTGATTATTCTTCACAACAATGGATTCTTGAATCGAGTGTATCACATCACATGAGTTCTATTAAAGAACAATTTTCTTTGTTGGAGCCTTGTTCTGTACCTCACATTCTCATTGGGGATGATTCTCCAGTGGATGTAATTAGGAAGGGTTCAATTGATACTAGAAATGGTACATTTGAGAATGTCCTATGCATTCCTAATTTGTCATCCAACCTTCTTTCCATCTACCAAATCACTCAGAATGGTAGAAAAGTTGAATTCACTCTAGATTCTGTCAACATCAGGAATCTTGAAGATAATTCACTCCTTGCAATTGATAAGGAAAATCATGAGTCTTGCTTGTATGCTTTCTCTCATTTTGTACCTAATTCACATTCCATTGCATTGCTCACCCATTCAAATTTTGTGAGAAAACTATGGCATGGGTGGTTTAGCCATCTCAACTATCACTATCTTTAGCAACTTAGCAAAAAGAAAATGGTCATGAGTCTTCCTCAAATCAATTTTACTGATGGTGTATGTTCATATTGTGCCTTGGGAAAACATCTTGAGGACAAGTTTGACAAAGGGAAGGCTTGGAGGGCTTTAGAAGTCCTTGAATTGGTTCATACTGACTTGGTGGGTCCTTTTCCATCATTATCTTTCAGTAAGGCTCATTATTTTCTCACCTTCATTGATGACTATTCCAGATACACGTGGGTCTACTTTATTCAAAACAAAGGAGAATTCTTTGATAGATTTCAAGAGTTTAAGGCTCATGTTGAGAAGCAATATAGAAAGTGTGTCAAAATTCTCTTCACAGATAATGGTAGAGAATATGTGGACCATTGATTTACAAAATTATGTACTCTTGAAAGGATTGATCTTCAACATAATGTTGCCTACACACTACAACAAAATGGTGTAGCTAAGAGGGAAAATAGGTCCCTAAAAGAGATGGTTGGTTGCATGATCTATGCTTGCTCCCTTGCACCTGCATATTGGGTAGAAGCTATCAACTATGTTGCTCATATCCAAAACAATGTTCCACATAAGGCATTAAAGGGCATCACTCCCTTTGAAGCTTGGTGTGGAAGGAAACCTATTGTGGGGCACTTTAGATTTTTTGTCTCCCCAGCATGGGCACATATTCCTTCAGAGAAGTGCAAGGCCTTGAACCCTCAGAGTCAGTCTTGTATCTTTGTTGGTTACCCTAATGGTGTCAAAGGATGTCAACTAATGGATCCTAAAACACATGAGCTCTTCATTGAGCACAGTGTCCAATTTGAGGAAAGCTCTTCTAGCTCATCCTCTACTCTTCCTTCCTCAATAGTGGAATTAGAGGATTTTGACCTTGGGGATTTTCCTCAAGCTTCCTCTAGTCATCGAGTTGATCATGAAATTTCATCTTCCTCTTGGACAAGATTTCAGAATCTCCTCCTTCATCCCCTACCATGCCTCGTTGGGCTCACCAAACACTTTAGTCTACATGCATTCTAGTTGAATACTAGGACTCAATCACAACATCGTGACATTCCACATTCCTACATCGCCATAGCTTTAGATCCATAATCATTTAGTGAAGCAGCTGGTATTGTTGAATGGGATTCCACAATGGAGGAAGAGTACAAGTTTTTAATGTGGAATAAAACATGGGATCTTGTTCCACTTCCTAAGGGAAGAAAATTGGTTCGGTGTAAGTGGATCAATTGAACCAAATTTGTAGTGGATGACTCAGTTGACAAATATAAAGCACAACTTGTGGCCAAAGGTTTCTCTCAAGTACTAGGTATTGACTACATTGAGACCTTTTCCCTTGTTTCCAAAATGAACTCCATTCGCTTGTTGCTTGCTATTTTTGTAGCTCATGGCTAGGTTGTACATCAAATGGATGTGAAGTGTGCATTTCTTCATAGATATCTACATGAAGAAATTTATATGGATCAGCCACAAGGATTCATTCTAGATTCTTCATTGGTTTGCAAACTTAGGAAGTCTCTCTATAGCCTCAAATAGGCTCCATGAGCTTGGTATGCCAAAATGGACTCCTCTCTTCTCTGGACATTGGATACTCCAGATGCCACTCAGATCTAAATGTCTACATCTTACGACAAGAGGATGCTCTTCTCTTTTTGGCTCTCTATATTCATGACTTGATTGTCACTAGGAGAACTTAATCCATCATCACAACTATGAAGAATGCTTTGCATGATAGATTTTCCATGAATCAATTGGGTCTCTTGCACTACTTTCTCGGTATGGAGATCACTCAGACCTCTTCTGAACTCTCTCTTGCACAGCCCAAGTATGCTCTTGATCTTTTGTCACGTTTTCATATGGTTGATTGTAAGCCTGCCCTAACTCCCTTTATGTCTAGAGTTAAGCTTGAGGTGAAATGTTCCACACCCATAGTTGATGATACATGGTATCTCAGCTTGTTGATAGCCTCATCTACTTGACTCATACTCAACCCGACATTTCATTTGTAGTTGGCATTGTTTCACGCTTCATGATAGAACCACATGAGCTTCATTGGAAAGTTGTGAAACACATCTTGCACTACATCTAGGGCACTCATCAGCATGGGATTCACTATGCAGTAGACACAAGTTCATACTTACTTGGATACATCAATTTTGATTGGGTTGGTGATATTAATGATCACAAGTCCACCTCTAGCTACAAGGTTTTGGTCCCATTTGTTGTCAAAGCAAGAAGCAACATGCCATTGCTCTTTCTTCAACTAAGGTTGAGTATCAGGGGGTTATCAATGCTACCATTAAGGCTATTTAGCTTTGGAATATCCTCATTGAACTTGGTATCACCTTTTAGAAGCCATCAGTCATCTATTGTGACAACCAAAGTTCCATCCAAATCTCAAAGAACCTGATCCATCATCAACAAACCAAACACATTGAGATCCATATGCATTTTAATCGAGAGTTGATTCAGGAGTAGGTCATTGATTTGTACTACTATCTTATAGCTTCAATTAGGTTGTATATATACTCACCAAACACTTCATCAAGAGAAAGTATGTTCATCTTCAATCTCTCTTGGGGGTGAGGGAAATCTCTTCTAGGGGGGTCACTTAGACCTACTTCATTCAACCTCTCATGAGAGGGAGTTTTTTTTCCACTGGGTTTTCTCCTTCTTTATCATTTAGAGGTTATTATGTACATGGGTACCTTATTAGGCCTAGTATTTGGGACCCATATTTGTAACTTTTCATTGTATACTTCTCCCTAAGTTGCACTTAAGGGGTGGTGTTAGTGTGAAGGGGGTGATTTATCTAATTAGTTCATTTCCTAGCTAGTTCTCCACTTAAGTCCTCTTCACACTAGCTTAACTTTACATATGGATAAGGTTGTTGAGATTTAATGACATGAGTTTTCACACCTCACAATATGACAACAATTTGCATAATCTAGTTACATCTATCTCTCCCCTTGGCCTATATAACCAAGGTATTTCCTTTGTAATCTTAATTCTCAAGCTTATTATAGCTTTATGTTCTTGAGAGGAATATAGTTTATTCTTTCTCATATTTTGTATTTGCTTTCTTTCAGTCATTTGTATCTTGCGGTAGACTATTTAGAAAATCTCACAGGAAGCAACAAATAATTGAGGTAGATTTTCAACTTGTGGTATGTTACTATTCACTTGTATGTCAATTTATATTTCATTTTTTCATATTAATGTGAATATTTTTTATTGTATTAGGTGGGCATCCAAAAAAATTAAAGAGCAGGTTAAGTCAGTAGGTACGAAAGCAATAGACATTTGTTTCATCTTCATCTTCTTGATAGAAAAAGATGTTAGAAACCAAGATCTGATTTGCAAACTGAAAAGACCTTCCACAGAAGAGAAAATCAAAAAAAGCAGAGAGGTTGCAAAAGAATGTGCAACATAATATTATTCGAGAATTCAATAATTACATGATAATGATTTGCTTTATAAAAGCAAAGATGCATAACCCTAATCTTATCTTGAGCAACAAGATAGCTCGATAAGATAAGGATAAAACCTATAACTTAGGAATTAAATATGCCTAAGTAAACTTATGCTAAGTGTAATTAATAATTAATTACACCAACACCCCCCCATAAGTGCAACTTAGGGAGAAGTAGATTATTATGCAAATATGAGTTCCAGCAACAAGGTCTGATGAGGTACTCATGTACAAAAGTAAAGAGAGAGAAAACCCAGTGGGGAAACCCCCCCTTCAGTGAGATGAACTGCTGCAAAGAAGCACTGGAAGAACTCTGATGAAGCACAATTGGAACCCCAAATCTGGCAAGCAAGGAAAGATACTTTTGTTTGCAAAATACCAATCAGAATCATAAATAAAATAGCATACCCGATGCCAAGGAACACTGGAAACTCACATATTGGATCAACCCTGGGATTTGTAAGCAATAGTAGATGAAAGGATGAATGGACCCATAATGATGAAAAATCTGGAAGTTGTGTCTCTCGAAGCCAATGCCAAACTGAAACTAAAACTGCCCATAGGACGAGTACCATCAAGATTCTGGAACATCCACCATAAAAACATGGCCTTCAAATGGGAAATATCTGAACCAATGAGGATCAAGAACCATAAAATTCCAATGTGAAGGGTGAACCAAAGCAAACCAAAGATGTATCCAGCGAAGCAAGAAAGAAGCTAAAAAGAGACAATAGGAAACTAGAAAAACTCATACGAGTTGTCACCAACATGAAATATGGATGCAAGAACCCCCCTTAATGGAACTTTATATTAGTTCGTTATTACAATACCCAATGATTGCATAAGGAGATAATGCAAAACTATAGAAACATAAGTGAAAATGCAAACCTAGAGCATGAAACAAAAATGAATGCATGCATAAAATAAGTGACACATTTTTTGTAAATGACCTCATATCTGCATAGAGGCCAAAACCAGCTTTTTGATGGCGCGAAAATTGCGAAAAAAGGATAAGCGAGTCAAAAGATATGCGTCCCGAAGTGAAAATGGCAACATCTGACTTCTGAGGCCAAAAAATATATCAAAAATGAAAAACCAGATAATCACACTAGCACCATTGTGTAGAGTGTCAAAACAGCTTTCCGAAAATATCTTGTTTGCAAAGAAAGGACACCGTATGCCCAAGATATGTCTGTTTCCGTGAAAGTTGTCTAGAAAGCTCCAATTTGGCCCCTAGAAGCCCTCAGGGGCTAAAAAATAGAGCCCCTGGTCGCCTGGGCAGACCAGGGGGCTGGGTGTTTGGCTCCTGGGGTGGAGCCCCTGGTTACCCACATGACCAGGGTTGGTGCTGGAGACCGCTGGCAAGGTGCTGGGCGCGGCCCCCGTTTACCCACATGACCGGGGCGGGTGCCAAGGATTGCCAGCCAGGGTGGATCTCGGCACTCAGTCGCCGATAGAACCACCAGCAGGTCAAATAAGCCTGCGGGGGGCTATGAATGGGCCGAGCGGGGTGTTGCCAGAGGAGGCGTGGTATGAGCAGGACGGGGGAGTGGAGGTGGCCCATAGGTGGAGCTGCAGTGGCCGCCCGGTGGCAGGATCCATTTGCTCTAGCGACGCCAAAAAACCATCGAAAAAATGAAATTTTTATAGTTTTTTTTATTTTTTTCGTATTGTGTGCCTTGGTATGCATGCCTGGGGGCCGTACGGCCCTTGGGCAAAAATTTTTTGCCTCTCCAGACAACTGTGTCCAAATCAGACAAACTTTATATGGAAATAGGGGTTTTTGGGCGCTGTGAATCCAACGGTGAGGTCCGTTTGGGCCCAAAGTGCTCCGAAATTTAGGCGACCCCCAGATCTATTAGAAAAATCACCGATCTTACAACCCTCATAGATCTGGCAAACAGTGATGAATATGAATAAAATGAAAGCCATTTCTAACTTTTTCCAGTGCTCTGAATCCAATGGAAAACCCTGATCTAATCCAAGACGCTGCATAATGATGCTCAAGGAATGAAACCCTCGAGGGACCTCGAAAGAGCTCTACAATGAAATCCTCCAAAAAAGCTAAGAAGGGGCTATGAATCAAGGCTCTGATACCATGTTAGAAACCAAGATCTGATTGCAAACTAGAAAAATCACCTTCCATAGAAGAGAAAAACAAAAAAATAGAGATTTGCAAAAGATGCGCAAATTGATAGATTTGAAGTACAAAATAATACAAGAGATAATTTGCTTTATAAAATCAAAGATGCATAACCCTAATCTTATCTTGAGCAACAAGATAGCTCAATAAGATAAGGATAAAACCTATAACTTAGGAATTAAATATGCCTAAGTAAACTTATGCTAAGTGTAATTAATAATTAATTACACCAACAAAAGAGTCATTGACTCTTCCATCCCAATTCATAAAATTGACTATATTATAGATTTTTATACCTATATGGATTTCTTGTACATTTTTTTTTACCAACATACAGCATTGTATGGATAAATTTATTTGTTTACTAATTCATTATATTTATTTTAATGATGTATAACATTGTATGCCTAAATGGATTTGTTTACTAATTCATCATATTCATGAAATTAGGCATTCACTATGTTCTTGTATGAAAAGTTAAGAAACAAGAATGGCTAAGACAATAAATACCTAATGTTACACCTAATGATCATTTTTTTACTCCTAGCACAGAGAAATACCAAGAAGAAACATAAGAAACAAAAAATTAAAGCAAAGAGGAAGAAAAAAAGTAATATATGAAGATAAATTTTGACTTTTGTTGTAATGATGGTGACCTACTTGATAAAGATAAGAACCATGATCATGTTGATGTCAAGGTGGAATATGTAAAGCTCATACAATGATACATGGGCACCAATATAGAACATATAAACTGACATTCCTTTGTATCAAGGGTGTTATGTCTTCCCCTTCTTAACATTTCATACTTACATCACCCTCAATGCCATCATGTCTTCTTCCATATTAAATTGTTCCTACCCAAACTCATGATTATCACTAAGCACCTTTTATGCCCCTTTTCCTATAATGTGCTCATCCTACCACCTTGGGGGCATGGTCATTTCCTATTATCCTCTATACCTTGAAATTTACTTACAAACTAAATACAATTTGTATAATTTATCATTATATGCTTTCTTATTACATAATGCATTTATAAAATTATTACTTTATATGATTTACATACATACTTATGGTATACATTTACATTTCACATACTATTTTCCCTTCTCCTATAATTCCTTGCATCTATATATACAACCAATTATAGGGGTATATAGTGGCATTATCATTTCTATGTTGAGCTTTTAGATAGTGTCATGTTATATAGAGACTTGCCACCATGACTACATGGATCATCATCCAATGAAAGCTTACCACTTTGAGCACCTTGTCATCCCATGACCACCCAGCATGATAAACAATTTTCCATTTTCTCAAGCCATTTATTATTTGTATACTCATCTATTTTCTATTTACTTTCTTCCCATTTGGGAGAATGTCTTAATACATGTACATATTGATAAATGACACAATATTGTGTGAAGTTGGGTTCATTCCCCATACATTTAAACACAACTTATTCGTATATGCACAAATTTTGATGCATTAACCTAGACCATGAATTAATAATTCCTATTCATGCACCTATCAAGAAATAAATCCATTACCCATCCTAATTTTCTTGTTTCCATATCTTGGGTTATTCCTATAGATACATGCTCAATCCCATTATCATAAATTTGACCACTTAAATTTTAAAATTCAATTAAAATTTAATTCAAAGTTAGCTAAATATTTCCCATTCCACTAGCCATTATGAAATGATTAAACACATCTTTTTATGATTTGATGTGCTTGTAACTAAAGGAATTAATTTCCATATAATTCATATTTTTGGATATTTGATTACCTTCTCTCATCCCAAGAAATAAAATATGTGATCTATTAGTACACTTAATGAGAATCTAGATCAGCATATTCATCTTAGGATCATTTACATTTCTAAGGCTTGTCCTTAATTATTTTCCTAGTCTTTCTAGTGGTTGACCTAGGAGAACATGTACTTATTGAATACCTTGATGTAATTATCATGGAAGGATCAAAGACTTGGGGAAAAAGTCAAGGCCTCTAGTAGAATTCACCTACCCACCTTGATGTGTTAGCATAGTTAATTTAGTTGCACAAGGTGTGAAAGAAAAAAAAATCCTATTGGAACCTTTACACTACCCTCAAATGATGAATTTTTTAAGAATCAATTCATTTATGTCATGATCAAATAGTCTAGAGTTGACCAAAATTGAGAGAAGGTATTATAGAGGGACTCAAGTCTACATGTAGGTGCAAACAAGGCATTCCTAGGTGTCATGAATTGAGAGAATAGATAGAAAAAAATTTGGATTTTTTTTTCTCTTCGATTTCTTAAGAGACTTCCTTGGTGTAATATATCCTAAAAGGGTTGGGAGACTTGGGGAACAAACCAATCCATCTAGTATCATTCACCCACCCACCTTGATGTTCTAGTGTGGTCAATTTGGTCTCACGACGTGCAGAAGAAAAAATATGCCTATTGATACCCTTACAATACTATCAAATTGTATTTTGTAAGAATATATTCATGTTTTGGCATGCTCAAATGGTCTAGAGTTGACCAAAAATAAGATAGGGTACTATAGAGGTACATGATGTCCACTTGTAGGTGAAAATAAAACATCCCTAAGTGCCATGAATTGAGAGAACATTTAGGAAAAAAATTGGTATTTTTTTTCTTTTAAGCTCTTATGAGACTAACCTGGTGCAAAGCAGTGTGGAAGTATCAATAGAACCAGGGAATGAATTTATGCCTCTATTACCATTTTCTTTCTCACCTTGATGTGCTAGTATATTTGATTCAATCCCACAAGGTGTGGAATAAAAATATGCCTATTGGCACCTTCATATTGCTCTTAAATGACACATTTTACAAGAATGGATTTATTGTTGGTTTGGTTAAATGGTTTGAATTTGAACAAAATTGAGATGTGGTATTGTAGAATGAGCCAATATCTACTTGTAGGTGTGAATGGGACATTCTTGGGTGACACTGTCATAACCTTTTCCTTGGAACAATTATGGACTCCTTTAGTTTTGTTTGTAATTCAATAACTATTTTATTTTTTGACACATTTATAAATTACGTTAATATTATATTTAGATTTTATTTCAAATGAAATTTTATACAACAATTCAATTAATATAACAATTAATCTAATTAGCAACTACAAATTAATGAATTCATTTCCATTAGAATATTAATAACGTTATTAAAAAATTAATAAAAAATAATAATAGTTATGGATATTATTCTGTAATACAAATTTTAGATTATGTTTTATTCCAAGTAAGACATTGTTTTTAATAAGATAAGCAAGGAAGGGCCCTAATCCCATAGTACAAAAGCAGATCAAAAAGAGTAGCAAAGGTGGGAAACAACACCACCACCATAACCAAAAAACATCAGCTTGGCTCGCAGGCCCAAATTTAAAACCATAACCATAGTCCAGTCATTATCTATCAAAATCATCAAGTTTATACCAGCATACTTTAAACTACAGAGACCATTAATTAATTCCATAATTAACTAGGTGGTATTCCACCAAATCTTAAAGAAAATAACCGAGTTGTCCCAGATATAGGTAAAACACAAAAAACCCATCAAAAAATAGAACAACAATAGGCCAAGCCATTAACTGGATTTCTTTAGCAGGTCCTTGTACTCTCCTAAGAGAGCCACATATTCATTCCAATCAGGTCCCTCTATTTCATCCAGTTGTTTCAGTGCATCATATTTCCCCTGCTTCTTCAATTTTTTGGTAAGCTTTGTTTCTCCCAATGCAACTCCCAACATCACACGTCTCATCAACCTGTTAGTGACTCTCATCATAGTAACCAATTCATTTTCCATATCCTCAAACTGGACCTACAAGAAGGTTAGTCTACTTTTTAAAAATTCATTACTCAAGACTTTGGTTTTGTTCTCCAATCCAGAAAACCCGACATCCTGTTCATTCCCAGCTTCAATCTTTTCCTCATATTGCTCCGCTTGCTCCTCCTCTTCCTCATATTTTTTTCCTCCAATTCATATTCCCCCATTTTGTAGGCTGTGACCTCAAAATTAGAATCTACAGATTCCTCATCTTCCTAAGCCTCAAACTCCTCATAACCTGGGATTTCCTCCACATCCTCAGAAACTTTATGTTTCCCCTTTTTCTCTTTGGAGGCCACCTTCACCAGCCGGGAAAACCTTCTTCCACCACTACCACTGCTCCCCTATCCCTTTAAATTCTCCTTGACCTCCTTCTTTTGGTTCACATCCTCAGAAATATGAATAACATCACTAGGATTGATATCACGTCTAGGTTTCTTGGCTTTTGCGGGTTCTAATAGCAAGGGAGAGTGTTTCCTCTTTTTAGGGGTAGCTCTAGTAAGCAGTAAGTCAACATTCTTCAAATCCTCACTTTTCTGGGACTGAGGGGTAGAAGGATTAGAAACATTTTCCATCGGAGAGTTGCTTTTGGTAGGGATAAGCAAATGTCTCGCAACAACAGTAGGAGGGTTACGGGGAGGTTGTCCAACAACCAAGGGTTCACCAACATCAGGGTTGTCCACCCCCCACGGTTCAACAATGTCCTCATTCGACTGGTCAAGGTGTTCAATTCTTGCATTTAGAGGATTACCGTGGGGATTTTGAGCAAGGGAAAATTTATACAGAGTGAGCATAAGGCCCTGATGAAGGGGTGGGTTAGCTCCTTTTTCAATATTAAGTTGCATAGAGGACAAAAGGTAAAAAGGAAAGTTTATGTGCTCCCCATGTATAACATGATTTAAAAGGGGAAAGTGGTAAGCATGAATAGACATATAGCGACCTTCGAGAGTAAAATAGAACATAACAAATAGACTCATAAGGGAAAAAGGAGGAGGAAGTTTGAGTCTAGCATACCCATTTTGGAACCGCTTGAGATTTTCTCCATCATGCAAAAAATTATCAACAAATCTTTGGTAATCAGGTCCACTCTTTTTGGCCACCTTCAAACCAACATTCTGCAACCCCATGGCCTCAGAAATGAAAGAAGTAACCTCAAATTTCACAGCACCTATTGAAACCCAATCTGTCCTACAAGAATTAGTGAATTTCGTTGTTAAACTATTGTTATAGCCTTTGAGGGATTGGAAGGAGGCCATTCTCGCATTCTCGAATAAACTCTAGAGGTCACCATTTTATATCAGAGCTTGGAAATTAAGCGGCTTTGTTCTTTTTCTCGGACCTCCCATCTTGCTCCTCTACAAGTTCTTATGTTGAGACTGGCTTGACTTAATACTCTCCCCCATAATATGCTTTATTCCCCTATAGCCAACGCTAAGATCCCAAACAAAACTCAGACTCACTAAAGAATGGCAATTTGAGAAGTTTCTTGTTAGGGAAGCCAACCTCAAATTTCTTGAAACCCAAAATTCATTATGAATTTTACAAGCATTAAAATCCATGATTAAATTATTTCCTTCACCCTCTATAGAAATATGTGAATAATTGATAGAGGGCCTTACAACACATATCAAAATGACAGTCTTTATCAAATCCAAAATCTACATGTGATTTTTGAACATACTTTTTAAAGGGAAATTAATGAAATTATCTCTCTTGCGGATCCTCCAATACTTGCGCGTACACCTTAAGCCATCATTACTGAGAAAGCTTGACAACACGACTTGGTACCCTTTCGTCCCACCAACAACTAAATGATAAATTACACATTTGATATTCATTTTCAAACTTTTCATTAAGGATGACATCTCTAAGAGGTGGCGGCATATTTCCATTGGTCCACCATGTCCAACCCCTGCACCCTAGCTTCACATTGGCTGCACAATCAACAAATTTGTTCCATTCCCTATACACATGTTGAATACGATAGTTAGTAAAATAATTTTTAATTACTTTACATTTGTCTATAATATTTTTTATTTCCCATGGGGGGGCAGCTTCATCATTTAAAATATCCACAATTAACTTTGAGTCCCCAATATCCACAATTAATTTTAAGGAATTAAAGGCACCAAGAGCAGCCATAGCTTCTACTTTATTATTAGAGCATACTTCTAGGTTCACTCCAAATCCCAAAATACAATCACCTTTTTGGTTTCTCACCAGGCCTCTAGCTCCAGCCTGACCTAAGTTGCCCTTTGAGCAACCATCAAAATTGCACTTCATCCAATCTTTCAGAGGAGGACTCCAAACAATACCCATCCTATTAAGCATCTTGGACTAATTTAGATTAGTTAAGTCTCTCCCTATACCCCAATTTTGTTTTATTCTCATTTCCTTGTAGTTCGGTCAGGTGTTGGAGAAGTTGTATCTGTCTGCCTCAATATTTTCCTTAATTCAAATTTTAATAACCTGAAACACCTCGCCATTGCTTCTCTCCACCTCTCTAAAAATTATATTGATTCTCTCCTTCCATAACCCCCATGTTGCAAAGGGAAGGACTTGATTCCACATATCCACTATAACATTATGAGAGAAAGGATAGTTTGACCATCCTTATATAAACAACTTCATTGAATTGGGAAACACCCAATTCGAAGACAATAACTGCAGAACATTGGACCATACCTCCCTCACATAATTGCAATGGAAGAATAGATAAATTATCAATTCTTCCTCCTGCTTACATAGAGAACACCAATTAACCAAATGGAAGCCTCTCTTGACCAGGTTGTCAATGGTGAGGATATTACCATGGGCAGTAGTCCACCAAAAATAATTAATTTTAGGAATCATATTCTTAAGCCACGTCCCTTTCCAAAAGGGTAGAGGAGAAACATCTTGAGCCCTCACCAAGTCTTCATATGTCTTTCTAACCAAGAAACAGCCTAATGAACTGATTTTCCATAGCCACTCATCCTCCCTTCCTCTATCGAACCACTTCGCCTCCCCAATCAAATTATGCATGTTGATGAGGAGTGGATCCCAGTTCACCTGTCTTTGACCACACAAGTTATTTCTCCTTAAAAAAACATCAAACTCTTTCCATTTTGGTTCCTCCCCTTCCTAGATTATATAATCACTCACCTTTTTTCCACAAATTCTATGAAGACTACACTTTAGGGGATTTAAATCCTCATAAGCAGACAGGGTGGTATTCTCAATCCAAGGATCCTTCCAAAAATTTGTATTTATCCCATTCCCTATTCTCTTCCTTTCCCCCAAATTCAACACATTCCTTAACTTGATAAGATGGTTCCATAAAGCTAAACCAGAAGGCAGATCCGATTGAGACAGGAAACAACCAGAATTCTTGTTTCTCAAGTACTTGGCTTGAAATTTTTTGACCCAGTCTTTGGAACCTTCCAGGAGATTCAAGCCAATTTTAGCAGTTAAGACCTTGTTTAGCATATGAATTATTCACATCCCTAACCCCCCACACCTTTTAGGCCTACAAACTTTATCCCATATTACAAGAGATATCCCTTATTTTTCTTCTATTCCTAACCACAGAAAATTCCTCTGAATCTGTTCTATTTTCTCCCCTATATGAGCAGGAATTTTAAACAAAGAAAGGAAATACACAGGAATATTTTGAAGAGAAGCTTTAAGGAGTTGGATTTTACCTGCCAAACTTAGCAGCTTCCCCTTCCATCCTGCCAATTTATATTGAATTCTTTTTAATAAAAGGTTTCAATGATTATTTTCCAATCTCTTAGAAAACAAAGGGAGACCCAGGTAGGTATCAGGAAAAACAGCTTCTTGACATCCCAAGATTTTTTTCACTCTATCCTTTATTAGTTGGTCAGTGTTGAAAAAGTAAAGTTTGTTTTTTTCATAGTTAATGCACTAACCAGACATAGCAGCATAATCATTGAGGACCTGTTTCCATAAGCCCGCTTCCCCCACCAAAGCTTCCCCAAACAATAGGGTATTATCAAAAAATTATTGATGGGACTCAGGCTTGAGAGAGGAGGCAAACTTAATACCTTTGAGAGCTTATACATCCACCAACCTTTGAATATTCCTTCCCGCGACTTCAACAACAATAATAAATAAGTAGGGAGATAGAGGGTCACCCTGCCTGAGACCACGACCATTGGAGAAGAATCCTTGAGGGACACCATTAACTAGAACAAAATACATAGGGGAAGTAACACAAGCAGAAATCATCTTTAAGAATCTTCCATTAATCCCATACTTCTTAAGAACAACAGACAGGAAAGGCCAGGAGACCCTATCATAGGCCTTAGATATGTCAATTTTGAAAGCCATCCCAAGATTTTTTTAGTGCTCCATAGAATGAATCATTTCATAGGTAGAGATAACAACATCAAGAATGTTTCTGTCTTGAACAAAACCTTTTTGGTTAGGGGCTATCATTTTACCAAGAACTAGTTTGAGTCTAAGCACCACTATTTTGGAGAAAATTTTATAAACAATATTGTAGAGGCTGATAGGTCTATAATCTTCCATCACTGAGGCATCGACAGTTTTAGGGATAAGAGCTATAAAGGTAGCATTTAGATTACTCAACAACCTTCTTGACCTAAAAAAGTCTTTGGCAGCATTAAAGAGATCATCTTTGACAATTTTCCAGTAAGTTTGAAAAAAAGTAGGAGGGAACCCATTCGGTCTAGGGGCTTTAAAAGATCCAAAAGAAAAAATAGCCTTTTTGACTTCTTCCATAGAAACAACATTAGTCATCATCTTTAAGTCTAAGTCTGAGATAACATTAGGGATAACTTGAAGAAAATCAACATTTACCTGGGGTTCATTGATAGGATTTATAAAATAAGAAGAGAAGAAGTTAATTGCTTCCGTAGCAATCTCTTTTTCACTTGTCACAATAGAGCCATCCTCTTTAACCAATGATCTAATTTTGTTTCTTCTTTCATGTTTGAGAGTAGATTGGTGGAAGAATTTGGTGTTCCTATCCCCTTTCGTCAACCATTGGACTCTTGACTTTTGTTTCCAGAATATTTCATCCTTTTTGTTTATCTTATACCATTGGGATCTTAGATCTCTTTCCTTCACACAAGTCTCTTCATCCACCAGGCTAGACTCCATAATAGCCTGAACCTCTTTTAATCTTTTTCCCAAGGAATTTTTTAACTCAAAAATGTTACCAAAGGTAAGCTTATTCCACCCTTTCACTTTTTGCTTAATTCTGTGAAGTTTTTTAGCCAAACAGAACATAAGAGTTCCAAGGATGGGTTCATCCCACCACGATTGAACTAAGACAGCCAAATCTGGATGAATGCACCACATAGCTTCAAATCTAAAAGGGAAGGGGCCTTTATTATGATCCATATGTTTTTTCAGAACCAAAGCATTATGATCCGAACCAGACCTAGGAATATCCCAATTTGCATTATGTTTTTTCAGAGCAGAGAGAGAAAGGAATTAGGAGATATCCCAATTTGCAGAAATCAAGAATCTGTCCAATTTAACTTGAATTAGATGATTTACATTCCTCCTATTAGACTAGGTAAACTTAGTGCCTTGGAGGGGGATATCAATTAGACCAGCCAAGTTAAAGAATTCAGAAAGCTCCATCATACTATCTGAAGAATCATCCAATCCTCCTGAATTTTCTAAAGGAATGAGAGGAGAATTGAAATCCCCTCCCAGCATCCAGTGTTCATCACACCTTTTAGAAATAGCTTCACTTAGTTGTTCCCAAAACAAAACTCTGTCTCTGCTAGAATTAGGGGCATAGATATTAACAATATTCCAACTCTCCTGAGAACCAGTATCCTCCAGAGTAATCTCAAGGTAATTCTTACTTGTTGATTGTAAAGAAATTTTCAATTTAGAGGGGTTCTAGAGGGTTGCTATACCACTTGACGCACCATCAGCTTCAAAAACAAAAAAAATAGCTCCAGGCCAAATACTAACAATAGCTTTCTCAAAAATTTATTTCTTCATCTTCGTTTCTTGTAAAAGGAGGACATCAACTTTATAATCCAGAATACAAGACCTAACAAAAAACTGTTTATAAGGACTATTAAGGCCCCTAATATTCTAAGAGATGTACTTCATTAAAAAATAGAAGCACCCCCACCACCAACACCTTCTAGCCCCCATTCTACTTTTTCTTGGGCTTCGTTCCCACGATCGAGTCCAAGGTTTTTTGTTTGCCTGTAGCCACATCCCTTACAATATCTTTCAATCTTGATTCCTTTTGGGAGGTTCTTCCCACCTTATTGCCCCCTCCAACATCCGGTTTCTTTTCCTTTTGCTTTTCATGGTGGCTTGTGACCATTCCTCTTCATCCTCCTTATCACTTGATCCTTGAGGGAAGCCAAGAAGGGCCAACGTCTCATTTAGATTTTGAACACCTAACTGAGAAATAGTATTTAGCTCTTCCAGAGACAAAATTGTTTCGTGAAGAACAAACTCTCCCTCTTCCAAGACTTCAACAATGTCATTTTTTTGCTCGTTAGCCTTTAGATCCTAGACATTCCACACCAACAAGGGGTCCTCAACTTGGACCATGACCTCCTGAGCTTCGGCTTGAGGGACAGCCAACACCTTTGCATCATTTTCCTTTAGAAGGGGAATGCACACCTTCTAGGGGGAAGCAAAAGAAGGTTGCATTCCAGAATCCATAGCCTTAGGTGAAATGTCTCCTTCAGACTACTTACCCTTAGCTTTTGAACTTTCACCTAGAACCAAACAAGAGTCAGTGAGATGGCCAAACCTCTTACAATGTTGGAAAAAGAGGTGAGCATTTTCATACTCCATGGGTTGGGTCCTATTACCAAACTTAGACTTGAGTAAAATAGAAGAGGGAAGAACCGTATTGACAGCCACATTGACACAAATACGAGCATATACAAGCCTCGATCTCTCTTGGGTGATTTTATCAATGGCCAATAGACTCCCAAAAGAGTTTGCAATGCCCGATAAGATTCCTTTCTCCCACAACTCCAAGGGAAGCCCCGAAAGGAAAACCCATGTTGGTGCAGATGCCCCCAAATCGACCGACAGTCAAATCCTGATTTCCATTTACAAAGAGAGAGGAAGTTTTTAAAACATGGGCCTAAGGACCACCAGTTAAAACTTTTAGAATATCCTCATAAACCACAAAAGAGAATAGAAAAATACCTCGAGGCATAGCATTTATGGTGACACTAACTTTGAGGTTCCAGATGGAAGCAACCCACTGATGAACTAGTTCAATATTTGGCCTAAATGCCAAGAACTTTCCAACCAAAGCCATTTTGAGGTTATCCATCACCTTCAACATGAAGACCTCAGGGACATCGACTTCCCAACCAATAACCAAGCAGGAAGCAGATTCAACATGACTTTTAAACTTGGCTGGCAAGTCGAACCCCACCAACTTGTCCACATAGGAAGCCGGAGCTTCCTCCTAAAAAAAAGGAATTAATCCCAAACATCGGAGAGAAGGGAAACTTCCCAGAGATTCCATTAGTCTTTTCCCTAGGGGAAAGGACAAAAGTACGAGAAGAAGAAGTCTTATCAAAAGCAGCCAGACTGGCCACTGCCACCGTAGGCACAACTCCAGAAGAGGGAACACCATCCTTGGAATGGGGAGCCTTCCTGCCCCCCCTCCCCTCAAACAACCCATGAATCAGACAATGCAAAAATAGTGTTAGAAATTCAAAAAATAGCCAGCACAGGAAGGGGTAGAGCAAAGCAGAGCCGAAAAGCTTAGAGCTCACATTGTTATAAAGGCATGATTTTATATTTGATTAACTTAAACTACTCTAATATTTGCTATCACAAAAGTGATAATGATGAAATTATGAGCAGTTACACAAAGTTAATAAAATCAAATTTGTTCAAAACATACAATCTTGTCAATGGGTCCTTGGTCTACTAGTGAAGTTGAAAGGTTCTAAATGAGCCCACGAGGGATCAAGTCTTGTTGAGTGCAAAGGCTCCAACACCTAAAATGAGGCAAGGATTGTGCCCTCAACGGATCTTGATGGTTGAAAGGTTCTAAATGAGCCCACTAGGAATCAAGTCTTACTGAGTGCAAAGACTTCGATGCCTAAAAAGGGATGAGGTGGGGATCATGCCCTCGACAATTTTGATGGATGATGGGTTCCCAAAATATAACTTGCATCAGGAAGTGGTGTGATAAGAAAGACTTGAAATCTCTCAAGGTATGTGGGGAGGAGAGGAACAAATGGTGGAAGTATGTGGAAAAGTTGCTAGAGATTTCACAAGGAAACCAAGTAACCTTTAGAATATGAGCTATTCAATTCATTGCTGTTTAATTTGAATCTATCAAACATTCTGGACTGAACTAAATGTTAAGAGTTATATGCTTTATCCTTTTGAGTAAATAGTTATTACAAATTTATCTTTCATGAACTCCATGTTTTAAATCAGTAATCTATTTGTAAGCTTCTTTAGGTATTAGAACGGTCTATGAACATTGCAGTATTTAAAGTTACTAAATATTGTGTTCAATTTCTTGATTGTATGCATCTGATTATATAAGTTAGTATTGACTTAGTAAGGTTTCTAGATAATTTCATGCTCTTTAAAATTATGGTGGCCTGCAAATGTGAATCCGGTTCCTATGAAAAGGATCACTCAAATGAATAACCATTAGCCTTTGCGTATCTATATCTAATATTAGTAAAGAATGTTAGGCGAATTCTCTCTGTTGCAGCATCTTTCAAGTATTTATAATTGTTGATAAGAGATTTCCATAAACAAATTTTATGAAAATGTCAAAACTGTTGTTTACATTATTAACACTGATTTACGCTTCAATCTGGGGAAGCTTGTTAATCTATACAAAGGTCCTCCGTCATTGCTTGAAACTCACACTTGTTGAATATGAAAATGCAAATAAAACATTTGTGAAGTTTGGTCATGTCATTATTTGCATTCTAAGCTTCAATCTACAAAGGATGTTAGTCTTTGCAAAGATCCTTTCCTGTTGCTTAGAATTTACAATTGCTGACTAGGAGATGCAAATAAAATGTGTGCTAGTGCCGAGTCAGGTGCTCTTGGTTCAAGGGTCCAAGTAGGGATCTACCAAGCCAAGTCTGCCTAGGGGCTCATTCCGAGTATGATGCGACCGAATGTTGAGATAGGTTGTTATTAATGGGGGGCCTGCACGAGGCAGAGCTTAGGGTGTAGGATCCGGTCCAAGACCGATCCGAGGTGAAATCGAGGTGACGGATCTTACAAGCGGTAAGTCGTCACAGGGTTGCTACAGGTTGCATGGAGTGTATCAAGGATGCACGAAGTCAGTCACAAGTGGAAGTCGAAGGAAGATGGAGTACTTCGCAGGGAGTTGAACAGTATGGCAGGCTGGAATGGTGGCAAGAGGTCTATTTGGTGGCCGAGTTGCATTGGGGCAGCGAGTGCAGACCAGGAGGCAGTGTCATGGGTTCAGGGTGGCAGATATCGGGGATGTTTGGAGGTAGAGGTGAAGCCAGTTTAGTTGTGTTGTTGGCGGAACCGAGTTAGCATTGGATGTTGGCAAGAGTGCATTATGGCATTTGATGCAGGAGGTAGGTTTGCTGAGAGATGTTGGCTATTTTGCGCTGCTGGAACTGGCAGGGCGGCGAGAGACATGTGTCGAGTGGGCGCTCAGAAGGAGTGTGCCATGATGTTGCGTCAGGGTGGACAAAGTAGTTTGACAGATTGATGTGGGTGGACCAAGCGTTGAGGATGTTGTTCAATGCAGGGTGGCGATGTAGGCTTGAGGTAGTGGTTGCCAAAATTGGCCGAGTCACAGAGAAGGGTGTTGTCAAGCGGGGCTTGGCAAGGGCAGACAAGGGTGTCTGGAGACAATGCAGAATAGTTTGGTTTCTTGCGGAGTCGAGTCGGCAGTTGAGGTCGGCGATATATGAATTGGGCTTATGATGAAGTACTGGGAGAGCACTGAATACGGGAAGTGTATCGGTGGGCATAAGTTGTAGACCAGTTTGGTGGAAGTTATGGGACTATCTACCAGGTCGTGTTGCTTTGGTTTGGGTTGTTGGAGGCTAGGAGCCGGGTGCTGGGGGTACGCCGTGGGTCGGTCAGCATGCAAATCAGAGCAGCGCAACGGAAGGAAGCCGCGAAGCCGAATGTGGAAGGTGCAATCTTGGGAAGTCATTTTGGGTGGTGTCAATGGCGATGCCACAAGCTGAGGTAGAAGTGGGTGAAATGTTCATGTGGTTTCTTGGTTGAACAAGGCATCAGATGTGGGTTCAATGCCATGAGAATGTGGCGAGCCAGGTTGTTGGTTGCCGAGTTGCGGGATCACCTTCGTGAAGTCAAGGACTTGCACTAAGGGCAGCTTGGGCCAAGGTTGTGTAAAGTGATGCGTTTGCCAGGACGGAGAACATAGTAACTCAGTATGTTCAGGAGAGGAACAGCTCAGCAGGAAGTCGAGTCAGTGGGGACTCACCGCGTTGGTTGAAGTCAATGTTGGTGGCTTGCAACGTGAGTTTGGTTCGGTGTCTGGGATATTGGACGCATCAGAGTATGGAGGATTCAGAAATGGTGCAAAGCTGTTGGTTACGTTCTCGTCAGAACAGGTCTCCAAGGTTTAGGAGCGGGTTAGGATGCTCTGCGCCACAGTGGTTTGGCGTCGAGGGCGTCGCCTATTTTGAGTGGGGGAGGATGTAAGGGGATGTTGCATTCGAAGGAGCCAAGCTCATGGAGCTTGTGCTAGTGCCGAGTCAGGTGCTCTTGGTTCAAGGGTCCAAGTAGGGATCTACCAAGCTAAGTCCGCCTAGGGGCTCATTCCGAGTATGATGCGGCCGAATGTTGAGACAGGTTGTTATTAATGGGGGGCCTGCACGAGGCAGAGCTCAAGGTGTAGGATCTGGTCCAAGACTGATCTGAGGCAAAATCGAGGTGACAGATCTTACAAGTGATAAGTCGTCACAGGGTTGCTACAGGTTGCATGGAGTGTATCAAGGATGCACGAAGTCAGTCACATGGTTGTGCAAGTGAGCCACATCGGCAGGATGTGTAAGTGAGTCACACAGGGTGTGCAAGTTAGTCACAATGGATGTGCAGGGTTGTTGGCTGTGCGAGTCAGAATAGCAGAATGCTGGGATTCGTACAAATGGTTTGCATAGTGAGGGTATGTCAATCGTATGTGCTTGACATAGTGTGTTGGGAGTGTTTGGCGGGAACACACACCGGGAGTCCGAGCTGGATACTTGTCGCGCAATGGACAGGCACTCGCCGCACAATGGGCGAGCTACTCGGGTCTCTTTCCTTGCGAGGGGTGAAGAAGATGTAACCCCGACACCAGGCTCATGGGGGCGAGCTGGTGTGCTTCATGGTTTTTAGGGGTGATGAAGTGTCGCTCCGCCATGGGCAAAAGTAGAGTGGTTCATGGGTGAGCTCGGAGTCCCGCCACCTGGTGAAATGCAGGTAGTCAGGTTTAGCACGGGTCAGCTCTAAGGCATGCTATTGAGAGAGTTGAGTGCTAGCGCTCGTCGCGCAATGGACGAGGCAAGTGTGTGGACAAGTCCCAACCCAGTGAAGCGGATTAGTTGGGGACTCAGCATGGGTCGATTCTAAGGCATGTCACCGAGGGAGTCGGATGCTGGACTCATCTTGGATGAGGAGCAGGGGACGTAAGAGCGGATCAGGGATCCAAGGTTGGAGTTGGGTTGCCCAGGATGTCAAAATGAATAAGGACGACAGGGTCCAATGAAGAGCTCGATGAGGAGTCAGATCCGGCTGGGTAACGATGGGAGCTAAGTCAGAGGGGTGCTGGGTGCACCACCCTCAAGGGATTGGATGTTGGTTGCAGCTGTGTCGAGGAAGGTAGCCAAGAGGTCTCAGGGGTTGCTTAGGCGGAGTCAATGAGACGCAACCGAGTTGGCAGGGAGTCAGCGTGCAATGGAGATGAGTTTGGTGAATCCAGATCGGGGTGCTGTGTGAACCAAGTGGAGAGCTCATGTAGGAGCAAGTCATTGTGCTGGATGCAATGTGGTGTCTGGGTGCAGTGCAGTGTGAGGGGTGGCTTAGGTGTTGAGGTGTGTTCCAGGAGCATATGTGAATGCATAAGTAGAGCTGGGCTTGGAGGTATGCATGAGTTGGTCAGGAGTACTCAGGGAGTGCGAGATTAAGCGGTTAGCGGGGGTCACCAATAGGCATGTGTACATTGGGTGTGAAGCCAGTCCAAGGGGAGCTCGGGGCCTGGAGCAGTGTTGAACTAGATCAATGTGGGCGAGTTAGTAGTTGGATGTCTTATGGGAGGCGAAGAAGACGAAGACTCGGGTCAACCCACAAGAGTCTGTACATTGGGGTGCAGCATAGTCCAAGTGAAGTGGACGGAGTAGTGTCGAAGGCAAGAGCTAAGATAGGTGAGCCAGAGGCAGTGGAGCATTGAAGCGCCAAGGGCGTGGAGTTGGGGGTTTAGGCGAGCTGAGCTAGGCGAGGCGAGCTGAGTTTGGGGCCACTCTCAAGGAAGCCCAGAATAGGGGCAGTGTTTGGAGATCTATCCGAGGAGGCAGTAAGTCGTTGAGTCAGAGTTTGAGAGTGAGGTGGCGTTGAAGGAGTTGGTATGGGACACTCTAGAGCTAGGGCTTGTGTGAAGAGCCGCATGTGTTACCATTCCGTGGTGCACGTGCTAAGTCGAGTTCTGAAAGAGGGACTTGCATCAGGTGGAAGGCATAGTCTGTGGATCAGAAAGGGCTTAACCGAAGAGGGAGTCACAAGTATGATTTGGCAGTGCCGCACGGGGGTTGGTTTTCTTGGTGTCAAGAAATGTGAAAAGTTGACCCAGCCCGCCAGCCCCGTGACATTTGTGAAGTTTGGTCATGTCATTATTTGCATTCTAAGCTTCAATCTACAAAGGATGTTAGTCTTTGCAAAGATCCTTTCCTGTTGCTTAGAATTTACAATTGCTAACTAGGAGATGCAAATAAAATGTGTGGTGAAATCTCATTTTTTGAGTTTCAATGGGCAAAGGATGTTAGGTTGTACAAAGATCCTTTAGTATTGCTTTAAATCTCAAAAAAAAATAGGAAAATAATTTTTGTATTAGAACAATAAATGTGAAGAATGTTCTATTATAAGTACAATTTTACGTGTAATTGATAATTTATTTATAAGTGTAATTTTAACAAGTGTCACGTAGTGGCAAGTACTTACCTTTGTAGTATTGTAATTATAATTTTGTATGGTTGTATTTTTTAAAATTGTGAGAAAGTAAATATAATTATAGAATACTTATCAATAATCAAAGAAAATTACTAAAACTATAAATTTTGTATAGTTATTGTGCAGATTGTATAATGTCGATGGATGGAAAACAATGTTTACTTTGTTTTTTAAGGACTAATTGAGGGTGTAATACCTTAATTATAGCCTTAGTTATAATTTGATCCTCCATGATCCTTTGTATCTTTATTAATGTAATGTTGAAATTTGATTCGTTGACAAATATAACATTTGTTTGTCAATTGCATTGAAATATATTTGTATTTGATTTTTTTTCTATTATTTTTCTTACAATAATTTTGTTTATTTGGTTTGTAAGTATGCAGTCTTTTTTCAATTCAGTAAACGATGTTTTCTTCTCAGTAGTTATTGGTTGGTATAGTATACTATAATTTGGTTCTAAATAAATTTCCTTTTTTTGTTTTTTGTTATTGAATTTGATTTGATTTATTATAGTATTATGTTGTTCACTTGATTTATAATTATGCATTTGTCTCTCTAATTTAGTAAGTGATATTGTTTTCCTTTGAACAATTTTGTGGTGATGTACTTTATTGTTAATTGGAATATAAGTATGGAATATCTATAAATAATAAAAGAAAATTACTTAAACTATAAATTTTGTATAGTTAATGTGCAAGCTGTATAGTCACAATGGATGGAAAACAATGTGTACTCTCTTTTTTAACTAATAGAGGTTGTACTACCCCAATTATTGTATAAAAAATTTCAACCTTAAATTGTGTTGTACAAACATGAGTCTTACGGCACAACTTATTATATTTATTTTGTAAAATAGAAATCTATGTTTAGCTAACCAACCTAAGTACTTGATCTTCAATAGTTAAATTTAAAATAAATAAGACAATCTATTGTTGTGGTGGTTTCAACTTTCAAGTCAGAAGAGGAATTTGTTTTTATCTTATAAAACATGCCCAAAAAAACTGCATAATAATGGGAAACGAAAATATGATATTTCCTTTCTTAGTGGTTTGTAAGAAAATGTATATTTACAATTTTCTCTTTTATATTTGTTTTTTACATATATGATTTTAACCTATAAGATGGATTTGTAGTAAAAATGCATATTTAAAATTTGTAGCTTAAAATTTAAAGTACATAGCCTTCAACCTAAAACTTTGTCTTTTAGAAGATTTGAAATTTTTTAGAAGATTTGACATTTTCTGACTATCTATTCTTTGTACAATGTAAATGGCATTTTTTTTATTAATATAAAGAAAAAATATTTATCCTAAAATTAAAAACAAGATAGTAAATTTGTTATGGTATATATCCTCAATTTTAAAGCCCAAGTTTGAACTATATATTGTAAGTAACGAATGAAGTTTTGAATCAACTATAATAAGTGGGGGCTTATTTGCACTAAGATCAGATCATATGGCCACCAGAGATAAGACAGAGAACAGTTATCATATACTGCATTACAACAGTCAACATATGAAGAACTTGGTGCAGGAAATGCTTAAGATGAGGAATATAAACATCAGATGCAATTGAGATTTTATAAACTAAATCTTACAAAAATAATTCTATACAAGTTTTTCAAAAGATTTTAAACAAACCCATTTTTTATTAATTCTCTAGGTTTGGAATTTTATAGAGAAATTCAGCAAACTCTGTGACATAGCACATAAGTATGCTAGACATGTTCTAATATGCAGCTTTACACTTCGGTTATTACACAATACTGATCCAGTTCTCCACGAAAGGAGGGAAAACCACAAAATCAAAGGAAAACAAATACAAATTGAAAACCCCATAGTTTAAATAGAGAAATAAGTTTAATAAGGGAGTATGGCCATACAGACCATATGAATAAAACCATCTATATCCTCAGCAGATTCATCTAAGCTACAACATTTGCACAACAGGAGGGCACATTATCAATTTCCATGCATTTCAATTTACTCAAAGGCTAAATTTAACAAACATATAGCCAAGTGGATGCTCAATTTATTAAACTTTTCCAGAAGACCCTTAAGCAAACCAAATTCTTAAAAAGGACTGAAAACAAGTGAGACTGTTAATATATGGCAAGTGCACAACATGAAATAACAAAATCAGATCTTGTGCACTCGCACCCGAAATACAAGTCAAAGTAAAATCAAAATCTAACTGCCAGCGAGTGGAGACATTTTTAGTTAAGTATTACATTTAAAGTTTTGCAAGAGGCCGCAACGAAAATTTCAGTGGGAGTAAAAAGCTAGGATCTTATTTAATCCATCTCTTCAACTTAGTTCTTCATTTGAATCTAGGATCTTATTATATAGAGCTCTTATTTAATCCATCTCTTCAACTTAGTTCTTCATTTGATCTAGGATCTTATTATATAGAGCTCTTAGAAAATTGTAAGTTTAATATGGAGTATGAAATATTCTTTATTTTTGTATAGTAATGATATCGTTTAAAAAGGGGTTACTAATGTCATCTTTAATGTCTAAATAATATTAGGATTATTTTGTGCTAATTGGTATCTTTTTCAATGTTGTATAATTTATTTTAATATTCACAATAGAGTTTACCCTGTCTTATAATTATAATTGTATATCTATTCCTAATAATAGCTTATAAACTATAAAAACATTTATGTATGTAAAAGTCTAGATAAACACATTAAAAAATTCATTACATAATTATTGTTTAAATGTATTTATTTAAATTTCATTTTCATTAGTTAAATTTTGAATTAAGTTTCTTGTTCCTATTACTAAAGATTTTGCATTTGTTAATTCAAAAAGGATTTTGACATTTTCTTGGAATTAGGAATTATTATTGTTATATTGCATAAAACAAGAACTTAGTAGTAGTATGCTATTGTGAAATTTTATAGGTTATATATTATCGTAAGATGTATTTTCCTTTCTTTATTAATAATTAAATATTTTGTTGAATATCAAGATGAATAGTTAGCATTCCTTAATTCATTTTGAATAAAATTAGCTCATATTTCTTCCATTAAATTGTGATGTTCTTTTATCACTACTCACCCCATTGAATAAGTGGAATGTCACTCACCACTGAATAAGTGGAAGAGTTATTTATTTTATTTTCCAATCTTAATGTTTGATTAATAATATAGTTTCATTTAATTTGTAGGAGACAATTAATATTATCTCAATATTATAGAAGAAAGTAATCCATACATTAGCTATCTAATTCTTCCTCTCACAAGTTTTAATAGTGAATTACTTTTATTACTACTTACCCCACTAAAAAAAGTGGTTTCGCATTTACCATTGAATAAGTGGAAGAGTATGTTTTTATTTTAATTTCATTAATGTTCTAAAATTTTAATCCCATTGAATAAGTGGATGTTGTTGGAATCCTATACACCATATGCTCTCACCTCACCCTCACCAAGATCTTGGTGATCAGAAAGTGGAAGGGAAGTTGTTTAATATTAACAAATTTAATTAAAGTTTTCTAAAAAAAGGAAGTTTATTTTAAAATCTCATATATTGTATGCTCTCACCTCGCCTCATTAAGGATATTGGTGATCAAAAAGTGGAAGGGAAGTTTTTTAAAACATAAAAGAGGGGTAAAAATTTATTAAAACAAGAGAAAATTATAGAGCAAAGTCATTACATAGCCTTATCCAGCTCCACCAGATGGTCCAACTGATGAGACAAATCAGGGCTAATTGACCCCGATTAACCAAATTCCAATCATGAATATGATCAGAAGCCCATTTAGTCAAACAATCAACAACACCATTCCACTCCCTAGGAATATGAGTGAAAGTAACAAACTCCAGAGGAACACAAAGATTGAGAATTTGTTCAATAATCAATGCCAGGTGCCAAGTAACATCATCTAACCTCTGCCTATTAAGCAAGTTCACCACAACCTGGGAATCAGATTCACATATAATCTTGCGCCACCCCAACTGACTGCCACGCTCCACAGCCTGTAAAATTGCCTGAGCCTCCATAAGATTATTAGTATGAAGACCCTTATAAATAGAGAAAATAAACTGAACATCCCCAGAACTATCCTGACCAACACCACCAATTCCAGCATGACCAGGGTTTCCACAAGAAGAGCCATCCATGTTAATTTTTAGGATGCCTTGAGGAGGAGGAGACCATCTTCCCTCCCTATTCACCTTCGGAGTTGGATGCCTACACCTGTTGCGCATAAGCTGCCGATGCGGAGGAGGAAGATGAAGGCGGTTGAAACAACCAACATCAGTAGGAGCAATTGAATTAGTCAGATCACACTTAGCCGCGATCGTTTCTCCCAAAGAATGCAAAATTTTCCATTAAAAAAAATATTATTATTTTCTTAGTTAGAAAACTTTAATCAAGATTTGAAACCAAAAACCAACAACGTTTAGTATCAACGATGTCTTTGGCTCATGTTTACAAGGAAAGCCATTGCACTTGAGCTATTGTATCTATAGCCTAATACAACTCTGTAATAATGGCATATGTGACATCATCCCTTTAAATTGTTGAGGAGAAATAAGGGACATTTTGGTTTTATTTAAATCCAAGAGATGAGTAATCTCTCTTGGCTCAATAATCTAAAAAGATAAATCAAATGAACTTAAATCTGCTTGGTCAACTTAGAAACCCCCTTAAAGATTCAAAATAGTTTTTTAGTTTGTTTTGTGTGTAAATGGAAAATTAACTCTCACTATCTCAAGGGTGACATTACCTATTTATAAATAGGGACTAGTTGCTTTAGAAAAGAAGTAATAGTCATGGTGACTATTTAATTTTAACTATTGCTTCCCTTCATGGTTGGAAATCACAAAGGATCTGTTTGGGGAAAAGGAGGTCTTAGAAAGGGTTGCTTACCCACATAATATTTCACATCAACTTAGAATAGAAATAAAACTACATACATTACACCTTGATCCCATTTGGAAGAAGGATATGTAGGCATTCTAGGAAATGAAGGAAGTTCCTAGCACTTAGGCGTTCAAGGATGGATTAGGGCATGCTTATAATTGGTTAATGCTATTAAATGGATACTTAATAAATTAAGAGAAAACCTTGAATTAGAATTGGGTTTAAGACTCTATTATAAGGTCAAGCTAAAAAAGTAATCTTGTATGTACTCAGAATGAAACCTAGATGGTTTTGCTTGATTCTCCAAGGCTTAGAGCCAAATTCTAAGGTAGTTCTCAAGATAATTTATTCATATACCCTAAGGACAATGGCCTCTATACACTTCTATTAAGTGTAGTCCTTAGAGAATGACTCAAGACTCATAAGGCCCCAATGAGTCTAAGTCTCTAACGAGAGCATAATTATATTCTTAATGAATAGGTACCTACCCCATTTGGGTAGATGCCTATCATGTATGGATGGAAGTATATGAGTGTATAAATGAGATAATATATATATATATATAGTGAGTTAATTTTCAAAAGAAATAAAAAAATTATTATGAAATTTTGGAATTATGGGTTGAGTTATTACAACCACAGATTGAGAGAATGAGCAAGTAAAAGTTTGGAAACTTTTTACTCTATGGGCTCTTTAGAGAGTGCATCAATTAATGTAGCTTGGATGGATCAGTAGAATTGGGGATTAAATGAGGCCTCCAATAGGATTCACCTACCCACCTCGACATGGTGACATAATCAGTTTGGTCCCAAGATGTATGAAAGAAAAATTATACCTATTGACACATTTGCGTTGCTCTCAAACAATGTATTTTGTAGGAATGTATTTATTATTAATACATAGCATATTATAGAGGTACTAAAAATCCACTTGTATATGCAAACAAGACATTCCTATGTGCTACAAATTGAGATAATAAGCAAGTAAAAGTTTGAATTTTTTTCTCTTAGGGTTCTTAAGAGACTACCTTGGTATAATGTAGCTTGGAAGGATCAAGAGACTAGGGGAATGAATGGGGGCTTCCCCTAACATTCACTAACTAACCTAGATGTAATGGTGTAGTTGGTTTGGCCCCATGATGTATGAAGTTTGAAATATGTCTCTTAGGACCTTTTCATTTCTCTCAAATGATGCATTTTGCAAGAATGTATTAATTCTTGGCACAGTCAAATGGTGTTGATATGAAGAAAACTAAGAGAAGTTATTGTGGAAAAAGTGCACACATCTACCTATAGCTCTAGATGGAACATTCATAAGCACCATGAACTTTGAGAACAACTCTATAACAAATTGGCAATTTTTTTCTCTTAGTGTTCTTAAGAGATTGCCTCAGTATTTTATAGCCTAGAAGGATCAAGAGATTGAAGGAATAAATGGGGGCCTCCCCTATAATTCACCCACCCTCTTAGAAAATTTAGCACATTTATTTTGGGTCCATGATGCACAAAATACAAAAAAATCCTATTGGAACCTTTTTCATTACTCTTAGAAGATGCATTTTGTAAGAATGCATTCATTCTTGGCATGGTCAAATGTATCTATTGAGCTGAAAAAATTGAGAGGTTATAATGGATGGACCCCATATACACCTATAGCTCTAGACAAAACATTCATAGGAACCATAAACTCTAAGAACTAATTTATCATAGATTGGTAGATTTTTCTCTCTTTGGGCTCTTAACAAACTACCTCTATATTATGTAGCTTGGAAACATTAGGAGACTATGGGAATAAAAGGGGGCCTCCCCTAGTATTCACCCACGTAGCTAGATGCATTGGTGTAAATGGTTTAACCCCATAATGCATGGTAAGAAAAATATGACTATTGGAACCTATTATAAATATGGATGATGATGGTTTAAACTTATGTTTTATTAGTGATGTTGACCTAGTTTTTGATATATTCTATCCTATGTTATTATGAATATAGATGCAATGTATACCAATGTTATCAAGGGTTCACCTTTGTCCACAAAAACACACTTTCAACTTGCACAAGAAGTCAAGTAAGTTAACTTGCACAAGAAGTCTTGTAAGTTTGTAACAAAAAAGGAATATTCCCCTTTTTCAAATGGGTGAGGAGAGAGAATATTCTTTGGAATATTCTCATGGGTGAGGAAAATAGATATTTAGCAAACTAAAACAAAGTTTTAATGTGAAAAAGGGGAAGTAATATTCCATGGGAATATTCCTTTTAGAGGAATGAGCAAAGGAGGAATATTCCTTACAAGTGGGGGGATTAGATTAATTAGTAATTAATAATTAAAACAATGTTAATTATGCAATTTTTAGAAGAATTAAATGATATTCATTAAATAAAGTGATTTAATGAAAGGGGGGAAGTGAAATGGAATTTAATCAAATAACTTAAGGTTATTTAATTAAACAAGAAGTGATGATTCTAGTTATTAATATCTTTTTTATGTTGGCTTTCAGTTGTTTATGATATTGGTTTGTCCTTGATGACAAAAATGGTTCTCTGTTATGTAGTTACATATATGATATGATATGCAGTTACATGATATGATATAATATGCAGTTATATTGGTTTATTAACATGTGGTTGGTGAATGATATGTTGTAGTTACATGATATACAGTTACAGGTTTTTGATTCAGAATTTTGATATATGATGATGCTAACAGTGTTTATCATTTTGATCGGTTGATTTTTAGTTTGATCCTTCAAGGTTACAAGTCACAGGTATATTCAGTTGGTTATTATCAATTTGTCTTTGAATCATATATTAGTGCATTATTAATCTCATATTATTGTGCAGTACTATATTATTTTAAGGCATTCATGATATTTATACTTGATTTGTATAATGATGTTTACATCTGGCTTCTTGAGATGACTTTTGACTCAGTTTGTATTGGTGACATTGATATCATTATGGTCTTTGCACTTGAAGTATTTCAAATTGATCACATAAGGTGATTCAAGTATACTAAAGGTTAAAAGCTTATTTTCAAAGCTTGGTAAAAGGCATTTTTTATTTCATTATTTCAAAACCCTCATTAGGGCACGATAGGTAAAAAAATCACATGGAAAGTATGTCCAAGGTTTGCAATGATCAGGTGGAATATTGTTGGCAACTTGAAATGACAAAGCTCAAATGTACACTGGAGAAGATTTGTTGGCATCTTTTAGTTGGGTAGCTATGGAATTCCTTGACAGATCTTTATGGTATTTGTTCAGTTTTCTTCCACCGTAATTAGGTAATGCAAAAACTCTCTTGATGCTTAAGGGCCTTGAGACAATTTGTTAAGGAATTTGTTAAGATTGGTTTTGGTTAAGAAATTTGTATGGGTTTTTGTGAGTAAACCTTTGGTTTTGAAATATTATTGACAAGGGCTTAACTTTTGTTGATTATGATTAAAATCCTTTAGGGTTTCTGGATGATTCTTCTTGAGCTGTAACAAAAATACTCTCATTTTCTCTGCTTAAACTTGTTAAAGAGTTTGTTAAAAGACTCTTTAGGGTTTCTCACCTATAACCCTAACCTAATTTGGTTTACAGTTATTGAAACTGTATACAGAGGTTATTACACACAATGTCTTTAAAGATAGCCTTCAAAAAAAAATCTGGGTGACCTGGAAGAAGAATATGAGACTTCAAGCTTATCCTTCATAGATATTGTACAGAAGTTGTATTGCATTAAAAATCTTTATAACAGTGATTCTAATATTATTGTATTTAAGGAAGATGTCATTCTCATACAACATTCTTCAATGTGCTTATTGAAAATATTTATAGTCTTCTATTGAGACACTAGGACTACAAATTGCACTTCTAGGGTATTGATAATATACTATAACTGTTATGCATTGTAAAGGAGTTGGTGCTCCTGTATCTTATGAAGTTGGTGCTTCTAAATTTTGTGAAGTTGGTGCTTCTAAATTTTGTGGAGTTGGTGCTTCTAAACTTTGTGGAGTTGGTGCTCCTAAACTTTGTGGAGTTGATGCTCCTAAACTTTGTAGATTTGGTGCTCTAAGTGAATAAAGAGAAAGATTTTTAAAGTGGTTTTTATTCCCCAAAAGGGTTTTCCACTCAGGACATAAATTGTGTTATGTGATGATTTTATGTGTGTGTTTTTTCTTATCTTTCTGGTCTCAATGTGTCACCAAATGCATTGAATGGTTTTTAAGTATCATTCTTTCACCTCTGCCAATGTTTATGTCAAAATATCATGCATAAAAGGTTATGTTATTAATGTGGGCTTTAATACAGATGAAAGTGTAAAATATCTTAAGTTCAACCTATTTAATGTTATGTGTATATATTTAATTCATGATTAATGCAAACACAATACTGTTCATGCACAAGTCAAATCTATTCTATAAACTATCATTTGATCTTTTGGTTCAAAAGTCAATTAAATCCTTGGATTTGTAAAAAGTTTGTGGCATACATGAATCACTGATTCACCCCCCCTCTTAGTGATTCTAGTCTTCCAACAAGTGGTATCAGAGCTAGACCCTTGCATAATTCTAACCAATAAGGGGTTCTTGGTTGTGGAGGACTTACTATGGGTAAGTGCAAAAGAAATAGAAGTCCACAGAAAAACACTAGTGTCAAGTCTATTGAAGTATTGTCTCAAGAAAAGTCTTTGCCAATTGACTCTATAAGTGTTAATAAGGAAAATCTTGTAGAATAAAATATGTCTAATATAGAACTTGATGGATTCATAGTAAATATGAATGAATCAAATATAAAAGATTGTGTTAGTGACTCTGAGGGAGTAATTCATTTTTAGGAAGAACTTATTTCTGCTCTAGATGAGATTAAGAGGCTTAGAAAGGTAAATCAAAAATTAGAGAAGCAACTCCAAGAAGAAAGGGAAGTTAAGGTTAAAACTCTTACAGATCTTAAAAATGTAGAAAAAACTGGTTATAGATTGTAGGTATCAACTTGAAGAAGGAAAAAAGATGAAGGAGGAGAATAATTTGCTAATAAAAAGACAAGAAGAATCAGACAAATTAATCATTAGTTTGAAGTTAGAAGTCCAAGAGTATAAAAGGATAGAAAATGTAGCAAATTTTGATTTGGAAGTTAAAAATATTGAGTGTCAAAACTGGAAGGAGAGGTAATTGCTCTAAATAAAGATCTTGAAAGTGTCAAGATTCAAAGAAATTAGAAGTTTGAACAAAGCACCATTAAGCTAAATGAGATGTTGAATAAGAAAAAGCATCACAAAGAAATTTTTGGTTTAGGGTATGAAAAAGGACAAAGTCTAGGAGTTCAAGATGAGTCTCAACATGAAATAGTATTTGCAACAAAAGATGGACATAGTTTCAAGGTTAAACAGTCACCAAGAAAGAAGATAGATTTGGGTCATCATGTTGTTGCTCCTATAGATAAGACAGAAGATAAATGTGTTAATGAAGGTAGAAGGACAAACATGCCATCAAGACCTCCATCTATCAGGTGCAACTACTCTCAATTTCATGGCTATTGCTATTTTTTTCATGTTTATGGTCACAGAGCAAGAGATTGTACAAGAAATTGTAGGAGGTATGGAAGATATGATCATAGAAGTTATGGAATGTCAAGAAAATATGATTCCTTTACTCCTCTAATTGGTTATAATGTCACATGCTTTAAGTGTCATAACCCTGGGCATAAGGCACGACAGTGTAGGAGTAAGTTGAAGGCATCATCTAAAAAAAAAAATGTAGATGCATTGAACAAGAAAAAGAAAGGGCCCATACATGTTTAGAGAAGAAAACAAGACTTAGGGAATGAAAATCCTAAACTAGTGCATACTGCACAAAAGGTATCAACTATTGCATGAAAGGTCAGCATGAGGTAAGGGGGAGCAGGTTAGTGTTTTACTCTTCATCCCCTAGAGAAGACAAGGAAGTTATAAGTATTATTATGCACAATGCAGTGATAGTATGTGTCATAGGTATGTGTTAAAGCTATTGTGATAATTTAAAAGCTAAAACTTGTGAACCTTGGATATGCAGTGAATGCAAGATGACAAAGTAGATTTGTTGAAAAGGTTTTGAGAAACATTCTAGAAAATGCAGTTAGCAAGTGTATTATCAGTCCCTACTAGCCTTCTTTGAATCAGGGTATATAAAGTTGTTGTTGTTGCAAGTGCCCTAATAAACATGTATGCAAAGTGTAGAAGCATAGATACGTCACATGAATTTTAAAAGAAATAGCATATTCTTTTATATTCAACATGGGTTTGAAATAAGAATGTAGAAGCTGGTAAGAAAATGCAACTAATTAGTGGTAATTTGAATGGCATTTGAAAATAAGGACATCCTTCATGACAGTGATAGGAAAAAGTTTGTTGACAATTTAGTGCAGTGATTTTATGGTGTATGGTCAATGAACATTCTTCTTTAGGGATTATTCTTCCTTTACAATTGATAGTGTTTAAGGATTCAAATCATTATCTTGAAAATAGTTCCCTTGCAGTGTTGTTTTGGTCTGATCTATTTTGAGATGACAGTGTGCTATGATATCTCAAGTGATATGCATTTTTTGTAGTAGCTTGTCTTGTGCATTGATCTTGGTAATTTGGCGATTAGGTGTTTGTCAAAATTCACACTTTGTGAATAGCAGAAAGATTTGAAAAGGACGCCTCTGAGAAGTGCTTGTATATAGTGACATTGTTATGGAACATTGATAGTGGTAATGCACTCTATTTGATTCAAATGAATGATGCTTCTTAAATACAACAAGTTTGCATAATTATTAGGGTGTAGCTCTATGCATGAATAAGGTTTGTTGATACTGATCTTTGACAATTGACAGTAGTGAATCATTTTAGTGAATGTCAGCTTCTCCTCAAGACACTATCATACAATATTTGACAATTTGCAGATGTTATGCAGTGCTCCTTCAGTGAACAAGTGATCATTTGTCTGTTTATTGTTGACAGTTATAACCTTAACCTATTCTGACAGTGATGTAGAGGTAAGAAGAGTGATTTATGACAGTACTATTTATTGTTGTTTGAACATTACAATTTTTTTATTATTCTCCAAGAAGTAAGATCAAAGAGTGTAGCACTTAAAAAGCAAGGAACATGTTTGAGTAGCAAACTCGAAGTAGCATTACAGTGTTGTTGTAGGTAGCAATCCTTTAGCAGAGAAGCAACATATGTAATTATGGTTTGATGCAAACTTTTGTTGTTTGATGATCTAGTAGACCTCTTGTTTCAGACAGACCTTCTTTAGACAGGTGACTTGTATGCATTTTGAGGAAAGGGCAATATCTTTGTGTTGACTTTGATAGTGACTCTTAATAGTGATTTTCACCAAGGATAGCAGTGACTTTCATTAGTTTTCATGATTTTTTGTTACAGTTGGTATGTAAAGTAGAGCAACAAACCTTTAATTATGTGTGGTGCAGTCTTTCACCTTTTTTGGTGCAGATTATTATGGTGTGACAGACCTTATAAGACTTTCATTGTATGACAAAATTTATTGTTCAAAGACAGTGGACAGTGAGTTAAAGACAAGTCATTTTTATATACAAAAGAGGACACAAGGCTATGGAAATGCATGGTGACAATTTACATAGTGTCATTTGTATGTGACTGTAATAATTGTGAGTCAGTTGGTCTTCATTTGTATAAGGTGATTCACATTCATTCACACCTCAATAGTTTGTGTATCTCAGACAAAACTATGCTATATCGAAAAGGGAGTAATGTTTCAAGGAAATGTGAGAAAATAGAATTTGACTAGTACAAGGACAGTGAAGTCTACAAATAGGACAAGGATAATTGTTAGGATTATTGATGATTTATGACAGTCATATGATCTATTAGTGGTGCTTGTATCAAATGATCAAATGAGCAAGTGACAGCTTCATGATGTTATGCAAGTGACAATATACTTGACAGTGCCTTTGCTTATTTATGTTATGATTTCTTTAACTCGGTATCTAAGTCATTGTTGTTAGTGCTGATGATGTTTGGTTCTTGGTGCAAAATAGTAGCAGATGACAAAAGTGATCTTCAAGTACTGGAGTAAGAAGGAATATGTCTATTCTATTTATGCAGAGTAACATTAGGCAAAGATAGATTGATAGCATTATTTTAATTTGTTCAATCCATTGTTCTTTGCCACATATGCTTTCAGTGTTGATTGTTTTTTGACAGGGGGGGCTTGTTTCTATATATTTTCATTCACAACTCTCTTGCATATTTAGTTTGTTGCTATATTGTTCTACTTGCAGCTGGTTATTGTGTTGGATAATTGGTTGGCTTCTCGATTGTTTATCTTCATGGCATCTCACATTCTCTTCTTTCATTCTTTATCATTGAGGAAAAAAGGGGAGAGATGATATGTGTTTTTCCATCAAGGACAAAAGGGGAGTTTTTTGGATTTTAGTTGTTTATGATATTTGTTTGTCCTTGATGACAAAACTGGTTCTCTAATATGCAGTTACATGTATGATATGATATGTAGTTACATGATATGATATGATATGTAGTTACATTGGTTTATTCACATGTGTTTGGTGAATGATACGCTGCAATTACACGATATGTAGTTACAGGTTTTTGATTCAGAATTTTGATATATGATGACATTTGCTGATAGTGTTTATCATTTTGATAGGTTGATTTTTAGTTTGATCCTTCAAGGTTAGAAGTCACAGGTATATTTTGTTAGTTATTATCAATTTGTCTTTAAATGATATATTAGTGCATTATTAATCTCATATTATTGCACTATTGTATTGTTTTAAGGCATTCATGATATTTATACTTGATTTGTATAATGATGTTTACATCTAGCTTCTTGAGATGACTTTTGGCTCAATTTTCATTGGCATCATTGATATCACTGTCGTCTTTGCACTTGAAGTATTTCAAATTGATCAAATAAGGTGATTCAAGTATATTCATATTATTTTGCTAAGGATTCTTAAGCTTCCTTGTTACATTCAAATGTAATGATATTGTTTAAGGAAGTTGTTACACATATTTCTTTGTGGCATTGTCAATACATACTTCTATGTTTGCTAAGGTAATCGACATCTTATATGGTTGTGAGATCTTTGATTTACTAAATGGTTTATAAGTTATGGCATTGCTAGCAATCACCTTGTCAAAGGTATCAGGCACTAAAAGTGACATAAAAAAAATTCTATTAGAAAGAATCAGGCATGGTAAAATATGTGATAAAGTTTATCCTAAACCGAGGCCATTGGGTATACTAAAGGTTAAAAGCTTATTTTTGAAGCTTGGTAAAAGGTATTTTTTATTTCATTATTTCAAAGCCCTCATTAGGGCATGATAGGTAGAAAATCACATGGAAAGTATGTCCAAGGTTTGCAATGATCAAGTGGAATGTTGTCGGCAGCTTGAAGTGACAAAGCTCAAATACACTAGAGAAGATTTGTTGGCGTCTTTCAGTTGGGTAGTTATGGAACTCCTTGACAGATCTTTATGGTATTTTTTTAGTTTTCTTCCACCATAATCAGGTAATGCAAAAACTCTCTTGTTGCTTATGGGCCCTAAGACAATTTGTTAAGGAATATTGTTAAGAGTGGTTTTGGTTAAGAAATATGTATGGGTTTTTGCTAGTAAACCTTTGGCTTTGAAATATTATTGATAAGGGCTTAACTTTTGTTGATTATGATTAAAACCCTTTAGGGTTTCTGGATGATTCTTCTCAGACTGTAACAAAAGTACTCTCATTTGCTCTGCTTAAACTTGTTAAAGAATTTTTTAAAATATTCTTTAGGGTTTCTCACTTGTAACCCTAACCCGAGTTGGTTTACAATTATTGAAATTGCATACAGAGGTTATTACACACAATGTATTTAAAAGACAACCTTCAGACATTTTTTTGGGTGACCTGGAAGAAGAATATGAGACTTCAGGCTTATCCTTCACAGATATTGTACAGAAGTTGTATTGCATTGAAAATATTTATAACAATGATTCTAAGATTATTGTATTTAATGAAGATGTTTTCATTCTCATACAACATTCTTCAATGTGCTTATTGAAAATATTTATAGTCTTCTATTGAGACACTAGGACTGCAAATTGCACTTCTAGGGTATTGATAGTATGTTATAACTATTATGCATTGTAAAGGAGTTGATGCTCTTATATCTTATGAAGTTGGTGCTTCTGAATTTTGTGAAGTTGGTGCTTCTGAATTTTGTGGAGTTGGTGCTCCTAAACTTTGTGGAGTTGGTGCTCCTAAACTTTGTAGAGTTAGTGCTCTAAGTGAATAAAGAGAAAGATTTTTCAAGTGGCTTTTATTCCCCAAGAGGATTTTCCACTCAGGACATATATTGTGTTATGTGATGATTTTATGTGTGTGTTTTTTCTTATTTGTCTGGTCTCAATGTATCACCAAATGCATTGAATGGTTGTTAAGTATCAATCTTTCATCTCTTCCAATGTTTATGTCAAAATATCATGCATAAAAGGTTTTTTTATTAATGTGGGCTCTAATACAAATGAAAGTGTAAAATATCTTAAGTTCAACCTATGTTAATGTTATGTCTATATATTTAATTCATGATTAATGCAAACACAATACTGTTCATGCACAAGTCAAATTTGTTCTATAAACTACCATTTGATCTTTTGGTTCAAAAGTCAATTAAATCCTTGGATTTGTAAAAAATTTGTGACTTACATGAATCACTAATTCACCCCCCTCTTAGTGATTCTAGTCTTCCAACATTTTATTACTTTTTATATACTTTTAAGACAGTTTACATATGATTTTAAAGTATCTCTCAGAAAATATATCCATAGTATGTTATCCTATTATGCATACCTTGCCACCTTGAACCTATTTGGGAAAATGAAATATGGTGAAACTATTCATATAATTGCATGGATTAAATATTAATATATATGTATGTGAATGGATGTTGTAATTTAATCATGGTAGTTAGCTGCATATGTGTGTTGGATGGATTAATCTCTTTTGCAACTTAGCACACGGTGGCAAGGAAGGAGTATTTGTAGCAAATATCAAGTATCAAAGTGGGGGATTGAGTTCGAGCTAATCAAGGTGAAGGGAACTATGGAGCTAAACGTGGTCATTATAGAAGAAATAAATGTTGTAAATATTTGTTCTTGAATGTTGGACGGTTATCACATTATGTTGTTGGCTAACAATTACTTCATTGTCACTTTTGATTGCATGGTTGATCGGAATAGGGTCTTTGAGGGTGGTCCCTATTTTCATAACCAAGTGGGGTTGTTTATCAATCCCTGGCATGCGGGTTTCAATCCTTCGGAGGAGCTTCTGAATCATGTTCTGGTTTGGGTTCGGCTTCCTCGACTTCCTATGGAATGTTGTTGTGATGATGTTCTGCAGTTGATAGCATCTTTGCTTGGAAAACCAGTCGATCCTCGCAACAAACTCTGGATAGAAAGGTAATGACTTATGCCCGTATCTGTGTTGAAATTGATTTGAGAAAACCCTTGCCAGATTCTGTGGATATGTGTGCGAGTTCTTACTCTTGGGTGTAGCATTTGGATTATGAGACTCCCTTTCTAATGTCATATTTGTCATGAATATGGTCACTTGTTGCGACGTTGTCCAAAGGCTAGGTCTGTGGAGCCCCCATCTTCTCAGCCTCCATGCAACCCGCCTATGGCTGATAGGGGGAAGGATCCTATCCCTAGAGATGGGGCTGATGCAGATGGTTACGTCCCTATCCGGGATCGCAATAGGAATAGGGGTCAGAAGAGGACCTTGAAGGAGAGACAAGATGGGGATACTTTTAACATATTCGAGGTGTTAGATGACCTTAGCCAGCAGGAAGTGAATCTGGGTTTGGTAAACCTTGATCAAGGAACTCTGAGTATAGGCCAGCTAGGTCTCCTCTCTAAGGCTACTCAGGATGCACAAGATGTTGGAGTTTCTCAGATGGTCACAGATCTTCACATGGGTGTTCTAGTGGAGTCAGTTCCTATAGCTGAGTTGAAGAAGGATGGTGGGGATGGGTCTCCTCCGGTTTCAAATGTTGGTATTGATATTGGGAGGAGTTTCAAGTCTCCCTCTCCTTTGGGACTTCATCAAAAGGACTCAAAAAAAGGGGTGGGAGAGAAATATTCCAAGCTTGGTCGTAAGAAGGATTTGGAAAAGATTAAGTTAACAGGGGAAAATTTGGTGGAGTCAGGGTCGGTCAAGACTCTGGATTCTCATTTCTTGAATCCCCTGAAATGATTGTTTTATCATGGAATGTGAGGGGCTTGAACAGTGGCCCTCGACAAAAAGTTGTTCACGATTTGATTAGAAGTAATGCTCCTGATGTTTTTTCCTGTAGGAGACTAAGTTATCGATTGAGGGTATGATAGGTATGATTCCCAAGCTATGGGTGAGTGGTGAGTGCCAATGCATTGGTGCCATTGGTTCGGCTGGGGGTGTGGCCTATTTGTGGAACCCTCAGAAGGTCCGCCCTCTCTGGTGGCCTCTTGGTTTGAAACAGGAGAGTTCTTTTCTCTAATATTTGTGCTCCTATGGATCTTCTTGGAAAGCAGTTGCTATGGTCCCATATTAGGTATGTGTGTAGCATGGTTCCTCTTCATCTGTGGATTATGGCTGGCAACTTCAATGCCATTGCTGAGTTGACTGAGAAGCGGGGAGGTAATGCAAGGTTGGATCCCTCGGCGCTACTTCTTCAAGACAACATCTCTGCTTTGAATTTGGTTGACATCAAGCCCAGTAATGGTTGGTTTACTTGGAACAATTGGAGGATGGGGGATAATTGCATTACAGAAAGATTGGATTGCTTCCTGGTTTCCTGCTATTGGATTGGTGGCTTGTGGTCCTCTAGTTCTGAAATCTTGGATTGGAGGGGCTCGGATCATTGGCCTATCAAGCTTTCCATTTCTTCTGCTCGTGTGCCTCACTCTCCTTCCTTCAAGTTTCAGCTCATGTGGCTGTGGGACCCATCTTTACATGTCCATGTGGCTGATTGGTGGAAGCTTGGCAGACTGACATTTGGTACGGCGATGTATACTTTTGCTAAATTGCTTCAATTTACCAAATATTAGCTCAAAAGTTGGAATAGACAGTGCTTTGGAAACATTTTCCATGATAAGGCTCGTGCTCAAGCTAAATTGGATGGTA
Source organism: Sequoia sempervirens (assembly GCA_007258455.2). Classification (NCBI taxonomy): domain Eukaryota; kingdom Viridiplantae; phylum Streptophyta; class Pinopsida; order Cupressales; family Cupressaceae; genus Sequoia; species Sequoia sempervirens. The sequence goes on from VDFB02373365.1 coordinate 81,394,116, forward strand.
TCACTAGGGTGATCAGGGAAGAGGGAGTGATGGTTGACTTGCTCTAGGATGAGGCTAGGGCTCTAAAGATGCTGGAGGAGTGTGAGTTGAGAGAGGAAGTCTTTTGGAAACAGAAGGCCAGAATTGAGTGGCTTTAGGAAGGAGATAAAAATACTGCTTTCTTCTTTAACTCGGTGAAAGCCAGAAGGCAGGGTAATTCTATTTTGGTTATGGTTAATGAAAGAGGCGAGCAACTCTCCTCTTCTCAGGAAATCTCGAATGAAGTTGTTCAGTATTTTGAATCTTTATTTAGGGAGGATGGGCATGGTGGTTCTGTTGAGGAGGTATAGGTTCTTTCATGTATTCCTTCTTTGGTCACAAGGGAAATGAATGAGCATCTCATGGGGGACATTTCTTTGGAAGAATTGGAGGAGACTTTTTTTTAGATGAAGAAAGGGAAGGCTCTTGGACCTGATGGTTTCCCGATTGAATTCTTTCAAGAATTCTAGGATATTATTAAGTTGGATTTATTGGCTGTTGTTTAGGAATCTCAGAAGAACAAGTAGATGCTACAGGATTTGAATGCTACCTTTCTTGCTCTCATACCTAAATGTGATGGGGTAGATAGGTTAAGTCAATTTAGGCCTATTTCCCTGTGCAATGTGATCTACAAAATTATTACCAAGTTGATTGCTGAGAGATTAAAAAAGTGGTTGAGAATGTTGATCTCTGAGGAACATAGTGGCTTTGTGGAAGGTAGGCAAATTTGGGATGGGGTTGTTATTGCTTCAAAAACCATTCACTCGATGGCCAGTTCCAAAGATAAGGCGATGTTCATCAAGTTAGATATGGCTAAGGCTTATGATCGTGTTCAATGGTCTTTCCTCCAGCGGATGCTTGGAGCTTTTGGTTTTGGAAATGATTGGATTCAGTGGGTTATGAGTTGTGTTACCTCAGTTTCCCTCTCTGTGTTAACTAATGGTGAGCATTTTGAGTTGTTTGGAGCTTCTCGTGGTTTGTGGCAGGGAGATCCCCTTTCTCCATATTTGTTTATTCTTTTTTCAGAAGGTTTGGGGCATTTGATAAGAAGGAATGTTGATCTAGGTCTTATTCAGGGGCGGCGGTGGGGAGGCAATCTACCCCTGCAATCTCATTTACAGTTTGTGGATGACATGACTCTTATGGGCATGGCTACTATTAGGGAAGCTTCCATTTTGTGCAAGGTGTTGGATGTGTATCTTGCTACTTCGAGTCAACAGATTAATGAAGACAAGTCCTCCATCTTCTTATTTAACACCCTGGAGCCCATTCAACGGCGGATTGCCCATATCTTGAGATTTCAAATTGGGGGTCTTCCTTTGATCTATCTTGGTATGCCTATCTCTATTGGTAGGTTGCCTAAGGCTTCTTGGCAGAATATTTTGGATAAATTTCGGGTGAAAGTTAATCACTAGACTCATAGGTGGTTGTCCTTTGTTGGCCGTGTTTAGTTGCTCAGGTCGGTGGTGCAAGCTCTTCCCACCTACAGATGTATGCTTTAGGTGGCCCCAATAGGATTTGTTAAGGATTTAGACTCTTTAGCCAGGCAGTTTCTTTGGGTTGGTAGTTTGTTGTCTTCGAAGTGGAGCCTTGTTAACTGGGATATTGGTTGTAGTCCGCGTCAGTTTGGTGGCCTTGGGTTAAGGCAGTTGTCCTTGACCAGGGAGGCGTTGGCGGCTAAACTATATTGGAGATGGTGTGTGGAGCAAGATCAAATTTGGGCTAGGATTTTATCTCATAAATACTTCCCTGGTGTGGCTTGGCAGGATGTTCCCCGATTTCCCCTAGAGGGGAGAGGTTCGATGATTTGGAGTACGCTTAAGAAAGGTGCGGTGCTTGTTAAGGATGGCCTTTTCTAGATTTGCAGAGGGGGGTCGAAGGCTCATTTCTAGTCTGATTCTTGGGATGGTTTTCTTCCTATTACTTCTTAGTTCCCTAATCTACTGACTCTGTGCCAGAGGTTTCTTGCAGTCGGCTGGTCTAGGGTGAGTTATTTTATGGCCTTCTATGTTAATGACCAGCTGGTGCGGGCGAGATGGAAGTGCCCTGATGAATGGCCTGATGTTGGTTTGAATGAAGAGTGTGCGGAGCTTCACAATATCCTCTCTAGTAGGCGTTGCAGTTCCCTCCTGGATGGGGATGTCCTCTCTTGGTCTCCTAATCCTAAAGGGGTCTATTTTGTTGCTTCTGGGTATCAGGTGTTGTTATCTCGTAAGCTGGAGGGGATGGAGGTTCCTTGGTGGAGGAGAGTATGGAACAAGTTTTCTTGGCCAAAGTGCAACTGTTTTGTTTGGACCTTGGCCCGGAATAGATGTTTGACTTGGGACAACATTTGGAAGCCGGGTTTTCAGGGTCCCTCTATTTCTGTTCTTTGTGGGGGAGGGGAGGAGGAGTCCACTCATTTTTTCTTTCGTTGTTCCTTTGCTTCGTAGCTGTGGCATTTCTGGTGGGGAGTGTAGAACTGTTCACGTGTTCATGCCTCCTCTTTGATTGACTTTTGGAGCAATTTGGGTAGACCTCCTTCAATGGCCTCTTTTCTGTAGGATGTGTGGTATGTGGGACCTACTTTCATCCTATGGCAGATTTGGTTAGAGAGAAATCATATGATTTTCCAAGGTGAGAAGATGGTTGTGCAACAAGTCTGGAAAAGAATTCTGGGTATGATTCAGGAAATGGTGGTTGCTAAATGTGATGTTGGGTTTCCTTTGGGGAAAGGAGATGCTAAGGTGGTGGATAGATTGGGGATTCATGGATCATCTTTGGCAGTTGCTAGCCTCAGGAAAGGTCGGCACCTACAGCAAAGGGTTCTTAGGATCGGTAGATGAATGCCCCCCCGGCTGGCATTTTGAAGATCAACACAGATGGATCTTCTCAGGGTAATCCTGGGCCTGCTGGGGTTGGGGGGATTGGCAGAGACTCTTTGGGATCAATAGTTTTCTTCTTTTTTGTTCATGAGGGGGTGCAACCCATTAATCTTATGGAAGGTTTGGCAATCTTATACGCTTTTGAGCGGGCATTTGCTTTGGGCTGGCGTAAGGTTGTCTGTGAATCTGATTTGCAAGTCATGATAAATTTTCTAAAGGATCAGAAGGTGTCTGATGTTCACTGGTAGCTGACTAGGTTGGTTCAGCAGATTTTGCAGATTAGCTCTTTGATGGAGATGGTGTCCTTTGTACACATTTTGAGGGAGTGGAACAGAGCAGCTGATTGTTTGGATTGTTGGGCTTCTGAGCATATAGAGGATTGGAATGTTGCTAAGTTGGGACAGGTTTCTCTGGAGCTTCGTCGCGACTTGGAGGGGATTCTTACTAAAGATGGAAATGCTAGTACTGTTGAATGATGTGGTTTCTTGTTTCTTGTTTGGTTCTGGTGGCTCTTGGGTATTGGCCTGTTGATGCTTTGTAATGTTGTTCTCTGATTATTAATAAAGTTTTTACCCTTTTATTAAAAAATAAAAATAAAAAAAATGTTGGACGGTTATCCATGTGTTTCACATGCAAGTTTTCCTTATCTAAATAGGTCTCTTTTCTAGTTAGTTTTTCTAGTTAGATGAATAAGTCAAATCATTATTCCACCTCCTTGTATCTAGGAGTGAGATTTATGATTTTTGTTAGTTAGTTAGTTGGCAGTTCGAATAAAACTCTCCCCATTTTGTATAAATTCAAGTGATGAGCTCATAGATTAGTTAGTTGATTTTGCTAAAAATTTCCAACAGTTATTAGTTTTCTAGTTTTTCAGTTGTTCAAAGACATGTTGTTACAATGAAGTTATGGAATACAATCTGAAGAAGGATTATGTCCAATATCTGGTGTTGTGTAATGAATGGAGTTGTATGATTCATGGATGTATGAGAATCTGAATTAGATATGGTTTTTAGTTAAGTGATGCAGCCTTTTGAGTTGGCCACTCAGGTATTGTTCATCACTTCATTTATCTTTCAGTTATTTATGTGCTTTCATTAACTTTGTTTTCTTTATCTTACACATGCATTGCAAGTAAATGGTTTATGCTTAGTTAGAAGTTATGTTTGTTCATGAACAAAGATAGAACATAGTTCTCCAGAGATTAGGATTGATTATCTTATCATTTTAAATAGTTTCATCTTGATTTTTCATTTGCAAATTTTTAGCAGTCACCTATAGCCTATGTTGCAAGTACCTGTAGCCACTAGGTTCTATAACTACTTTGATTGTTTTTACAATTATTTTAATAAGTTAGAGTAGAGTAATTTAGGTCAGTAAAAGCCTGTGAAGACACATATAGTGGAGTGTCATCATAATCTTATGCACCTCGGTCGATAATTTAATGGAGGCCTGCAATGTCAAGAGGATTGTTCAATTTGGTACACCCCTGAATTGTGTAAAATTTATCAAGTTCATAATACATTAGTTTGCCTCTACATTTTTGGCACTGTTGTCAGGGATGGTGCTATCTTCATAGGCCTATTTTTACAAGCTTTCATAGTTAAAATTTTCTATTATACATTAGGACTGATAGATTTCATCATCCAAACCTGGAGTTATACTAACATTATGCAAGGTTGTTTCCATAAAAAGACAAACTTACCGTATGTGGAGGCAGAGAGATAACCAAGGAAGATTCATTCCTTAAAACACTCAAGATAGAGAAGATACTCTTGGTTTTGTTGACTATACTACGGAGGATGTTGAAAGAGTAAACACTGCTTTTCCATCTACCTCATCTTCATCATCATCATCTTCTTCCACATCCACTAAAGGGCTAATGGTAGATCTAGATGATCCAGAGAATGCTACCTTTGAGTTTCCTAATACTGATCAAGCTAGAGCTACTGTGCTGAAAAATATTCCACCATCAACATTACCAGTATTTTATGGCTTGGTAACGGATGAACCAGATACCTTCCTCTTTAAGTTTGATGTCTTATGTAGAAGTTATGATTACACTTCCGATGCCCACCGACTCAAGCTCTTCCCAGCCACTCTTAAGGATTTTTCCCTTAGATGGTTTATGGGGCTTGGCAAGGGTGCTGTTCCAAATTGGGACACTATGAAGACAAAGTTCTTGGAAAAATACAAGGACTATTGCAGAGGATTAGACCAAAGAAGAGATGAAATTTTCTCATTGTCTCAAAAAGAGGATGAGTGCTACAGGAGCACCTAGGCTGACCTCCACCTTGTTTGTCTTCAATTTTGGCTTGTACCTAATCTTAGCCAAATCAGGGTGTTAGTAGGTTGTGTTGGATCTTAGAAGGTATTGTGTGTGTGGAGAGATAGTCATTAGGACTAATTTTATCCTAGTTTATCATTGTTGATAAATGTTGTTAAATTTTGGCTTTATTAAGCTTTGGACAACATATGTTAAGTTACAAAGCATTTAGTATTTTAAAACCACATCATCATTGTTTAAAAGATGCCAAAGGACAATTAATGAGTTGATGATTCAAAAACAAGGTGTTAGAGGTCCTCAAATTTAGGAACATGACATGATGGTAAGTTGCAAGAATCTTGTAAAATTGCATGGCAACTTCTTGTGCGTTTGCATGCAACCTAGTGGGGTTGGATTCCCTGAAGTTTAGGAACATGGGATCGATCAATATCCCTTGAAATGTGGCAAGGCATCGATGTAGGAGGTGTGACTCATAGTTAGGAGCAAGAGGACATTGTAACAAAAGATTTTAGTGTGAATAGAAGACAGGTTTTTGGAGATTTCTGTATTTTTCTGTGTTTTCCTGCAAACCTCGTGTGTTTTGCAAAGCAAAGTTAATATAAGCGTTTTGTATATTGAAACAGCTTGGTATGTGTGTTCACAGAGTAGTTTAGGTATCTTTCTTTGTATAAGCAGTTTGCTTTGAGTGGTGATAGTGTTTTGTATCCATAGAATAGGTTGTAAAGGTTTTTATTTCTGTTTTGGCAGATTTTTGTGTTATTCTGTGGTACCCGTGAGTTCTTGGAAACAGTGACTTTAAGAGGCATTGTAAATATTGTTTTGCCACTATATTTAGATTTATAGAATATTTTTCAACGTTTTTCACTTGGAAGTCAGGTAGCTTAGGGTAGGGTTCTTGTTTCTAATTCATAGATCACAGTGTAGATTATTAGTTTCTTTTGTTTTGAACAATCAAGCTTTTTCATGGCTCCCCCATAAGAACTAATCACGGGATCTCCCTGCAATTAGTTTGAAATGACAGGGGAGCCAGTCCATTTTAAGAATGTGGGAGTAGGGATTCTAGAAAGCCAAGCAAAGATTTTTAATTCCAAACCCTAGGCGAGCTGTGTTTGCCCGGTTAGAGGTTTGAGTGAGTAAAGACAAAAAACTTAGGCAGGGGAATAGACCATTGTACGAAATCCATACAGTTCCAGAAGGGGTAAGATAGTACCTTTACAGTCCAAAAGGAATTAGGCTTCCATCAATCCATCATAGGCAGATTTGATCCCAAAACTAGTGAAGCACTAGAAAATAGGCCAATTAGGCCTCCTCTCCAAGATCATTGGAATTAGTTGTACAGTATTGACAGAGACCTGACAACCTATGCAAGATTTAAAAGTCCCAAAAGGGTGTCAGAAAATGTGTTTTGTTTGCTAGGTTGTGTGGAGATTTTGGGCAGAAAAAGCAAAATAGTGACTAGTAAGGGCTAGTAGAAACTAGGCCCTCTCAAGGCAATTTCTTGGAATCGGGTGCATTGAAACATAAGAATCACCAAAATGGATCCCATTGGTGTTGAAATGAATGGAAACAAAGCATCTACCTCCCCTACAATGAGTTCTAGTCAGATGGTGAAGTTGGCATCTAGATCCTTCTAGGTGTAGCAAGGAAAAATTGCAAGTGCAAGAAGGTGTTGAATCCTCTAAGGTTAAAGCACAAGGTGGTAACTCTTGGAACAGAGTTGTAGCAAGGTTCAGTTGGTGAACTAAGTCAAAAACAAAGCCTAGAAGATTGTCAAGTTCTTGGTGGAAGGCAGAGTGAATTCTTCTTGTTGGTCAAGTGCAAGCAAACCTTGGAGGTTGCATACACCATATTGGTATCAGAGCCCCGAGTTGGATTCAAGGATTGTGATTAATGAGCCAAGCCACTGAGTCAGTAGGAGAGAACACACCAGAGGAAGGAGCCATGGTGACAAATGCAGAGCTAGCTAAAAAGGTAGAAGAGCAAGAGGAAGATAACCAGTTGCTCAAGGAAAGGATATCTCAGATGGAGAAACTCTTGGATGAAGTCCATGAGACATCAGATAATGTGAAGGACAAGATAAAGAAGAAAGAAGAACAGGAAGCCAAGGAAAAAGAAGAGGATTTGGAGGAGGAAGCTCCAAAGCCTGACCCTGTTCTTGCAGAGGAACCATTCTTGAAGGCATTGCAGGCCTTGAGTGGTAAAGCAATGGAGGGTGTGCCACTTTTTAGTGGACAAATGGACCCTGATTCAGTTGTAGACTGGATTAAGAGCATTGAGAATCACTTTGAGTGTGATGGCATAACAGAGGCCCTAAAGGTAAAGGTGGCCAAGTCAAGGTTGAGAGGAGCAGCTCTCACTTGGTGGAAGTTTGTACAATCTGAAAGAGAGAAAGAAGGCAAAGGTCCCATAGTTTCGTGGAGAGGGATGGTGACTAAGATAAGGCAGACCTATCTCCCTGATGATTATGAAGTTCAGTTGCATAGGAGAAGACACAATCTAAGGCAAAAAGATATGGATGTCCAAACATATACTGAGGAGTTTCAAAAATTGTGCCTTAGATCAAAAGTGGTTGAAGATGAGAGTATCAAGTTAGCAAGGTATTTGAATGGGCTCAAGTGGTCTATCCAAGAGGACATGAGCTTAGTAAACTTCAAAACAGTTTGCCAATGCTATCAAATGTCTTTGAAAATAGAGGAGAAAGGCAAAAATAAGCAGGAACAAAACCCTAAAGGTAGAGGTAAAGGGAAAGATAGCAAAGGACAAAGAGGAAGTTACATTGGAAGAAGTTCAGAACCAAGAGCCCAAGGAGAAGTCAGATTCTCAGAACAGCAAGAGGGAAGTTCTAGTAGAGGTGGTAGAGGAAGAGGTTTCAGCTCTAGAGGAAGAAGTGGTGGACAAGGAAGAGGCAGCTACTTCACCAACATGAAATGTTACCACTGCAACCAATTAGGACACCCAGCCTATAGATGTCCTAAGAAAGGTAGCACTTCTCATGGAGGAGATAAGAGAACCAATTTGATTCAAGATGAGACAGCTGTAGCAAATAAACAACCTGAAGTACCATTGAACTCAGAGGAAGGTGAGAATCTCATGATGAGGAGGACTTTGATCAAAGAACCGGTTAAAGAAGATCCAAGCCAAAGAAGGTCCTTGTTTAGGATAAAGTGCAAGATGATGGGGAAAGTGTGTAAGGTCATTATAGACTCAGGTTCTACTAACAATATTGTGTCAGAGGAGGCAGTCAGCAAGCTGAAATTGACAAGGATACCTCACAATAATCCTTACAAGGTCACATGGCTCAATAAGGGTCAGCATGTCTTGGTGAATGAACAAGCATGGGTGGAGTTCTCAATTGACAAGTACAAAGACAAAGTTTTGTGTGATGTGTTACCTATGGATGCATGCCACTTGCTCCTAGGTAGACCATGGCAATTTGACCGCCAAGTTGTACATGATGGAGCAAGGAACTCCTATACCTTTAAGAAAGATAAGGTGACCTACAAAATTCAGTCTTTGCTAGAAGATATAGAGGTGCAGATAGCAAGTTCTAAGCTGCTAATGGTGAGTGAAAAAGAGTTCTTAAAAGCTTTGGAAGAAGGAGAAGGAGTTGGCTATGCAGTGATGATAAAGCCAAGAGAGGCAAGCAAGGAGAAGGCAGCTGAAAAACAAGAGTTACCCAAGGAGATTCAAGAATTGTTGCAGACCTATGAAGGTATAGTAAGTAGTGGTCAACCAGCAACCTTACCTCCTAAAAGAGCCATAAGTCATAGGATAGACTTGATACCAGGAGCCACCCTTCCAAACAAAGCAGCCTACAAGATGACACCTCAACAAAATGAGGAAATAGCCAGGAAAATACAAGAACTTCTTGACCAAGGTCTCATTAGGAAAAGCATTAGTCCTTGTGCAGTACCCACTGTCTTAGCACCTAAGAAAGGAGGAGAATGGAGGCTTTGTACTAATTCCAGGGCAATAAACAAGATAACTATTAGGTATAGGTTTCCCATCCCTAGGATTGAAGATCTCATGGATTGTCTAGGTGAAGCTAGGTACTATACCAAGATAGATTTAAAGAGTGGCTATCATCAAATTAGGATACATGAGGGTGATGAGTGGAAAATAGCCTTCAAAACCAATGAGGGTCTCTATGAGTGGCTAGTTATGCCATTTGGATTATCTAATGCCCCCTCCACATTCATGAGACTCATGAATGAAATCCTCAAAGACTACATTGGCAAGTTTGTAGTAGTGTATCTTGATGATATACTAATCTATAGCAGAACAAGAGAAGAGCACCTCCAACACATTGAGTTGATTTTCAAGAAGCTACAGGAGGAGAAGCTGAAGATCAATCTAGAAAAGTGTGAATTCATCAAAACAGAGCTGGTGTACCTTGGATTTGTGTTATCACATGGCAACTTGAAGATGGACAACAACAAGGTAGAAGCCATTCTCAATTGGCCTACTCCAAAGACAGCAACAGAGGTAAGAAGCTTCCATGGTCTTGCTCAGTATTATAGGAAGTTCATAAGACAGTTTAGTGCTATTTGTGCTCCTATGTTGGATACCATTAAAGGAGGCATGAAAACCAAGTTTTTATGGAATGAGCAAGCTAACAAGAGTTTTGAGTTGCTGAAGGAAAAGATAGCTACCCAACCTGTTTTAGTGTTGCCAAGCTTTGAGAAGCTATTCACCATTGAATGTGATGCAAGCAATGTAGCTATTGGAGTTGTTCTCAGTCAAGAGGGCAGACCGGTGGCTTTTCATTTAGAGAAATTAAGTGAAGCCAACAAGAAGTACTCTTCTTATGACCTTGAGATGTATGCATTGGTCCAAGCACTAAGGAAATGGAGGCACTACTTGCTTCCCAAGGAATTCATTGTGTACTCAGACAATCAAGCACTCAATTTCCTAAATTCACAAGAGAAGTTGAGTCACAGGCACATGAAGTGGGTGGAGTACTTGAAATCTTACACCTTCAATATCAAACACAAGAAGGGAGCTCTTAACAAAGTGGCTGATGCATTGAGCAGAAGAGTCCTCACCATTCAAGAAATTCAGTTGAAGAGCATGGGAATAGATCACTTCAAAGATCTATATGCAGATGATGAAGATTTTGCAGATATTTATAAGGTATGTCTTGAGTATAAGAACCATTTCCATAGCAAATATGTTGAATATACCTTGCAAAGTGATTTATTATTTAAAGGGAATCAGCTTTGTGTTCCTAGAGGTTCTATTAGGGAGAACTTAATACAAGAAAAGCATAATGGTGCATTGAGTGGTCATTTTAGGATCACCAAAACTCAAGAGCTTGTCCAAAGGTTTTACTATTGGCCAAAGATGAACTTAGATATCAGGAAGTATGTAGAGAGTTGTGTAGCATGTCAAAAAGCAAAAGGAACTTCTTCAAATGCAGGCCTATACCAGCCACTGCCTATCCCTTCTAGGCCATGGGAATGCTTGAGCATGGACTTTGTAGTTGGTTTACCCAAGACAAAGCAAGGTATGGACAATGTTTATGTTGTTGTAGACAGATTCAGCAAGATGGCTCACTTTGTACCCTGCAAAACAACCAATGATGCCAGTCAAATAGCCTCTCTTTTCTTTAAGGAGATAGTCAGGATTCATGGTTTACCAATCAACATTGTATCAGATAGGGATACCAAGTTTATGAGTCATTTTTGGAAGACTCTTTGGCAAAGAATGGGCACCAATCTATCCTTTGGATTTGCTTACCATCCCCAAACTGATGGTCAGACCGAAGTTGTGAATAGGACACTTGGAAACCTTCTAAGATGCTTGACCAAGGAGTATGGTCAACAATGGGATCAGATTATTGGGCAAGCTGAATATGCCTATAATGACATAGTAAATAGATCAACAGGGAAGAGTCCCTTTGAAGTTGTTTATGGACTACACCCTAGAGGTGTTTATGAGCTGAGGGAATTGAAGGATGGAGTCAAGGGAAGTGGCTATGCAGATGACTTTGCTTGTGCAATGCAGGAAATTCATGAGACAGTCATAAAAACCTTGGCAGAGAATACCATGAAACATAAAACCAAGGTGGATGAGCATAGGAAAGAGGTTCAGTTTAATGTTGGTGACCTAGTGATGGTGCATTTGAACAAGGCTAGATTGCAGAAAGGAGTTCCTCATAAGCTGCAAATGAAAAGGATAGGTCCCTATCCTATCCTGGAGAAGTATGGCAACAATGCTTTCAAAGTGCAATTGCCAGATGACAGTGGACTGTCCCCTATTTTCAATGTTGTAGACCTTGTACACTACAAAGGGCCACCACTAAACATGGATAAGACCATCCATGAAGTCACCCAAGATGTTGAAGAACTCAAACTTCCCCCTGCTACAGTCAAGCAAGCTGATAAAATCTTGGATACTAGGGTCTACAAGAAGACTAGGACCAAAGAGTACAAAGAACACTTGATCAAGAGGCATGGACAACCTGAAGTTGATGCAGTATGGATCAAGGAGGCAGAGTTCAAGAAGTTGGGCATTGATCCTAACCTACTCAATCCAAGGGTGGATTGAAGTTTTCTATTTTGGGGAGAATGGTGCAGGAGCACCTAGGTTGACCTCCACCTTGTTTGTCTTCAATTTTGGCTTGTACCTGATCTTATCCAAATCAGGGTGTTAGTAGGTTGTGTTGGATCTTAGAAGGTATTGTGTGTGTGGAGAGTTAGTCATTAGGACTAATTTTATCCTAGTTTATCATTGTTGATAAATGTTGTTAAATTTTGGCTTTATTAAGCTTTGGACAACATATGTTAAGTTACAAAGCATTTAGTATTTTAAAACCACATCATCATTGTTTAAAAGATGCCAAAGGACAATTAAGGAGTTGATGATTCGAAAACAAGGTGTTAGAGGTCCTCAAATTTAGGAACATGACATGATGGTAAGTTGCAAGAATCTTGTAAAATTGCATGGCAACTTCTTGTGCGTTTGCATGCAACCTAGTGGGGTTGGATTCCCTGAAGTTTAGGAACATGGATCGATCAATATCCCTTGAAATGTGGCAAGGCATCGATGTAGGAGGTGTGACTCGTAGTTAGGAGCAAGAGGAAATTGTAACAAAAGATTTTAGTGTGAATAGAAGACGGGTTTTTGGAGATTTCTGTATTTTTCTATGTTTTCCTGCAAACCCCGTGTGTTTTGCAAAGCAGAGTTAATTTAAGCGATGTGTATATTGAAACAGCTTGGTATGCATGTTCACAGAGTAGTTTAGGTATCTTTCTTTGTATAATCAATTTGCTTTGAGTGGTGATAGTGTTTTGTATCCATAGAATAGGTTGTAAAGGTTTTTATTTCTGTTTTGGCAGATTTATGTGTTATTATGTGGTACCCGTGAGTTCTTGGAAACAGTGACTTTAAGAGGCATTGTAAATATTGTTTTTCCACTGTATTTAGATTTATAGAATAGTTTTCAATGTTTTTCACTTGGAAGTCAGGTAGCTTAGGGTAGGGTTCTTGTTTCTAATTCATAGATCACAGTGTAGATTATTAGTTTCTTTTGTTTTGAACAATCAAGCTTTTTCATGGCTCCCCCATAAGAACTAATCAAGGGATCTCCCTGCAATTAGTTTGAAATGACAGGGGAGCCAGTCCATTTTAAGAATGTGGGAGTAGGGATTCTAGAAAGCCAAGCAAAGATTTTTGATTCCAAACCCTAGGCGAGCTGTGTTTGCCCGGTTAGAGGTTTGAGTGAGTAAAGACAAAGAACTTAGGCAGGGGAATAGACCATTGTACAGAATCCATACAATTCCAAAAGGGGTAAGATAGTACCTTTACAGTCCAAAAGGAATTAGGCTTCCATCAATCCATCATAGGCATATTTGATCCCAAAACTAGTGAAGCCCTAGAAAATAGGCCAATTAGGCCTCCTCTCCAAGATCATTGGAATTAGTTGTACGGTATTGATAGAGACCTAACAACCTATGCAAGATTTAAAAGTCCCAAAAGAGTGTCAGAAAATGTTTTTTTTTGCTAGGTTGTGTGGAGATTTTGGGCAGAAAAAGCAAAATAGTGACTGGTAAGGGCTAGTAGAAACTAGGCCCTCTCAAGGCAATTTCTTGGAATCGGGTGCATTGAAACCTAAAGAATCACCAAAATGGATCCCATTGGTGTTGAAATGAATGGAAACAGAGCATCTACCTCCCCTGCAATGAGTTCAAGTCAGATGGTGAAGTTGGCATCTAGATCCTTCTAGGTGTAGCAAGGAAAAATTGCAAGTGCAAGAAGGTGTTGAATCCTCTAAGGTTAAAGCACAAGGTGGTAACTCTTGGAACAGAGTTGTAGCAAGGTTCAGTTGGTGAACTAAGTCAAAAATAGAGCCTAGAAGATTGTCAGGTTCTTGGTGGAAGGCAAAGTGAAGTCTTCTTGTTGGTCAAGTGCAAGAAAACCTTGGAGGTTGCATACACCAATGAGCCACTAGAAAATTATATTGAAAGGTCTCAATTTTCCTTGAAGAAAAACCCCGAGCATAAATTGTCAGAGGAGTCCCTTAAGTTGGTATTTTTAAGGGGGGTTAATGAATACATTATGGATGCCATCAACCTTATTGGGGGAGGAGACATTTCTAAACGACCATTTGAAGAAATTTTAAAATTCTGTAGAAATTATTCCAGGGCTCTTTCTAGGAAGCCAAGAGGGGAGAGGTCATCCATCACAAGTAAGTCCTCTAATGGGGTTTCTAAAGTTGAAATTAGTAATTTATTGTCCAACATAAAACATGATATAATAAGTCATCTAGCAACACTGTTAGACACCCTCCATATCAAGAAGAAGTAGGAGGAAGTAGAAGCCATGCTCACTGAGTACTATCCTAGTTGTAGACAAAGGAAAGTCAATTGTAAGTGCAAAAGAGTGGCTAGTATCCAACGAGAAAGGGTTGAGAAGACAAATTTCCAGGAAATGGAAGGTGATGATGGAAAAAATTTCTACATAACACAAAGGAGGCCTTGGCAGCAAAGACAAGGTATGCCACTAGACCCCCTTACTTTTAATCCATATTTCCTGTAGGCAATCAAAACTTTTCTGCTTGGAATACCTAGCCCTGGCAAGCAAATCCAAACCAATGGAAAAATTATCAACCATGGCCACAAGCCCAGTCAAATTGGAACCAATAAATCCATGGCCACAACAAAACTTTTAGGGTTCCAACTACAATCCACAATGGCCAGCCCAACAAAATCAATGGCAGCCTCAATGGAAGAAAGGCCAATAATGGCAGCAAAATATGAATTACCAACAGCCTATGCTACCTCCTGCTCCACCTCAACAACAAACTCTAATTCCTCCATCAAATCCTCAGTCTCAGCCACCTAAACCATCTCAAATACTTGTCCAACCTACACCTAACCCTAACACTAATCCTATTCAACGGGCTTATACTAATGAAGTTGTCCAATACCCCACATATGGGGTAGAGGTGAGTGACCTTCATCTCAGATTAGGGAAGTAGCTTGCAAGACCTTCATCCCCCAGAATTACAAAAATAGATGATGAAGAACCTACAAGGGAAGCCTTAGATAACCCACTTTGGAATCTAAATCCAATCAAGGGCTCCAACCCACATCACATTTGAAGCCTACATTCCCTAAACGTTTGGCTATCCAACAACAACACACACAAGCTAAAACAGACCTTTTAGGCCAGTTGAAAGATGTCAGTATTAAAATCCCTTTAATCCAAGCTATCAAAGATATTCCCATTTATACTAAGACTATTAGGAATCTTTACCTTAAGAATCCAGGAAGGAAGAGAAAGGACCCATAGACAGTTCATGTTTTGGGTAATCTCGTTGATATAACGTTGGGAAATATAATTGTTCCCAAATATATAGATCCTGGTAGTCTAGTAGTGGATGTCAAAATCCATGGAACTCTTATTAAGAATACTTTGATAGACCTAGGTGCTGAAATTAATGTGATGACCAAGGATACCATGCAGCTACTACAATTAGCCAATATTAGGCCTACTCAAACAGTTTTACAATTAGTTGATAGGTCTACAGTTAAGCCTGAAGGAGTTATTGAGGACCTTGGCATTGCATTAGATTCCTAGGATTACCCTGCTGACTTTATAGTTCTTCAATGCAAAGTTAATCTTGATGGTTATCCATTGATCTTAGGTCGACCTTGGTTAGCCACATACGATGCCTTCATAGGTTGTAGATCAGGAAAAATGATCATATCCAATGGAACTGTAACCAAGAATCTAGTACTTTATCCACTAGCTCAGTCACATCAAGACCTTGAGCAGACCATTTGGAAAAACCTTGATGATGAGGACAGCTATTCATTACAAACCTTAATGACCATTGAGCCTAGTCCTCTACTTGATATTCAAGATGAGGATAAAATGCTAGCTCATATCACACAAAATTCCTTTGGTAAACACCCACAACAACAGGGTTGTTTATCCTGTTTGCAAGACCCTTTGGAAAGCATAATACCTACTAGTTCCTCACAAGAAGTATCCTAAATAATCCATACTTTGTTGCCCCAACAATATTTTCCAATCATACCCAACCTTTATCTATCCTCTGTAGAAGACATGTCCATACAATTAGAGGCCAATCCTGGAAAGATGCTAAATGTTAATAGTGCATTGACTAATGAACAATAGAAGTCCTTGCATACTGTGTTGTAGGCACATGCTACAAATTTTGCGTGGGATTATAGTGATATGAAAGGAATTGATCATGCCTTATGCATGCACAAGATTTGCATCAATGATGGCTACAAACCCATAAGGAAACCACAAAGGCATATGAATCTAGCCCTCAAAGAAATTGTAAAAGCTAACTTGCAAAAGCTTTTGAATGCAAGATTTATATATCCTATCTCAGACAGTGAGTGGGTTTCACCATTAGTCTTGATGGTTTCAGTGGTTACAACCAAATCAAGATCACCCCTGAAGATCAAGACAAAACCACATTTACTTGTCCTTGGGGTACCTATGCATACTATGTTTTACCTTTTGGTTTGTGCAATGCTCCAGCCACATTTCAAAGGGCATCCAAATATAAAGAAGTACAAAAATAAGAATAGTGAAATGACAAGTAAACTAACTATTGAATAAAATGACGAGGTAGTGGAAGAAAAGGGATTAACTTACATTAGGTCTAGCCTCCCACAAGCTTCTCATGAAAAAACCTACACACACAAAAATAGAGAAAATTTTGTGGCTACTTTTCAAGGCTTGCCTTGGTCAAACCCTTGCTTTGGTGTTTCCACCTCCATGGACAGCCAAATAGACAACAATATAGAGAAATAGATAAAGAAAGTGACAAGAGAAGATGTAAAGCATGTCAGATTACAATATGTTAATCAACAAAGATGATAATACAATGAAAGTAAAAGGTTACCCTCCCTCCAACGAGTTGGGTGAAGCTAAAAGGAAGAGTAGCATTTTGAAGGTGAGAAGATCATGCAAGAATGTGGTGTAGAAAGCTTGGACCTGCAATAAACATGGTGTAGAGCTGCAAGTAGAGAGCTAGAATGGAGAGAATATGAGAGTGAAGTACAAGAAGTGAGTAGAATGGAATTGAATTGTAAGAATGAGATAGAATAAGAATAAAAGGAATCAAACAATCAATTGCATTCCAAAGATCCATTCTGGGGTGTGCCTATGACTGCAAAGGAATTACACTTCATCGACAAGCAATAGTGTAACTC
The DNA here is from genome assembly GCA_007258455.2 of Sequoia sempervirens. Lineage (NCBI taxonomy): Eukaryota > Viridiplantae > Streptophyta > Pinopsida > Cupressales > Cupressaceae > Sequoia > Sequoia sempervirens. Next base: position 81,410,981 of record VDFB02373365.1, read on the forward strand.
CCAATGGTCATAAGATTAGGAATCTTATCAGGACAACGTGCTCACATCTTTGCGATGTGGAATTTTCCATGTGACAAAATTCCCCCACTGATAGAAAACGAGGTAGGGATGCAAATGAAGGCTAGGAGGGTGGGTTTTTACATTATCGACTTATTAAGCTAAACTAAAGGTTAATGTTATGTGAAATTGCATAAGGGTGCAATTTTACGCCATAACACATGTGATCTTATCTTATATTATATTATCATGACATTTAATTCTTGTTTCCTAGATCATTTAATAATGTTGAGGTAGTTGTCTCATTGTACAAGATTAAGACACATGACAAAATCTTGTCTAATCCTATCTCACAACTTTTCCTTTATAAGCAAGGCATCATATGTAAATTTTATTCAATTTCAATTCATCTTGAGTATTGCATATTGATCATATTTTATCTAATATTATCTTGCATCCATTATTTCAAATTTATTCTCTTGCTTCTCTCTCTTGTAGAAGGTTGTTCTTGGTTTTGCAAGTGATCCTATAGGCTTGAGTCCTTGAGTGACTCTAACATGGCATCAGAGCTTCAAATTTGTAAACCCCCTTCTTAGATATGAGGGTGATTCATGCTTGATATTTTTTGGGTGAACTTTGGGGGAAAATGGACCTCACCACTAAGTCTAGAAGGCCAAAAAACCCTTATTTTCATATAAAATACTTGATATTTAGGCAGAAAAAAATTGAGCCATTTTTAGGGTTTTCATATTTTGGTAGAAAAAAATTATGTATAGTCATACATAATCCATATGGTACAGATCCATACATATCCGTACAAGTTGAAGGTGAAGTCATTAGCATCAGTAGAATTGTAGGGAATATTCTTAGCATATTTGATCTCACACCGTCTACGTCTGGGTTTCATCAGTTTGCATATGATTTTATTAACGCAAGTACAAATTTGTCCACAATATGTTAGCATGTTTTTATAAATAAGATTTTTTTTAAATCTATATTTTATTTTTGTGCCTACATAGTCTTTTTTTAAGCACGTGGTTCTCACATAGCCCAGTGGGAGTTCCTATAGTGTTTATCATGGCTTACAAGCCCTAGCAGTGCAACCAAGCCCACTGCTTTCTAGCCACCACTCTTGGGTGGAACCACCACACCAAGTGGTGGAGCTATTTTATTTTTGAATTTTTGAGTGTAGAGTTCACAAGGAGAACTAGGTGCTAAGTGCCCAGGCTCTTAAGTTTTTTCCCCAAGCCATAATTGGCCCTTTTTTCAAAATGCCATAAATTTCCACCAAGGTGTCAAAATTTTACAAACGAGATATCGATGGAAAGATGGTTCCAAGCACTTCACAGTGGTGAAACCCATTTTAAAAAAAATCCTTAGTTGAATTTTACTGAAGATTGAAGTTATATTTTCCTTTTTGGACCTTTGGGGTCATAACTTTTTGCTAGATTATCCAATTTTCATGATTTTTACAATGTTGGAAAGGTATTGAGGAGCTCTACAGTTATATCCATGCACTTTTCTAGATTCAATCCTAGGTATCTTTTATTTGTATTTATGTGTATTTGCATTCATGTTTATTACTTGGACATATTGACACCTAGAGAATATTTATCCTTTTGGGAAGGCTTCATTTCAGTCTCGATCATATTAGGAAAGTGTACTTATAATTTGAAAATCTCATTCTAAGATATTGTTATAATTTTCCATCTTTGATCCATTTTGGCATTGTAAACTCTGGAAGTAATTTTGGTATTGTAATCACACTACATATAAAGTGTCAAATCACAATTTTAGGGGGGATTCTTGATTGAGTGATTTGGGGGGAGGTCTCTAAGTGCATTCTTTTAATTTATTTTCTTGTGCTCTTCTTTTACATTTGTGTGAGGGGGAAAGAATCCATTGGAAAATGCAAGCAAGATCAAGATTGAAAATTGAAATTAGAATCTATCTAATCCAAAAACATTTAATCTATTCCTATTATGTCACTCATGAAATGAACAATCTAAGCTATTTGAACTTACAAAATGAAATCCTAAGATTAACACAATGAATTCAAAAGCAAAGGAGAGGTTACCATCCCATGTTGGAGTGTAATTTCATGATGTTGGGTTGTTTGTATCACTGCAAAGCCTCCATTGTTCATGTGCAAAAGCTTGATGAACGATGCTTGGTTGATCAAAAAAAGGTTGAAGCTCTATCAATGGTGATTGTGACAACATTTCATTGCAAAAGTAAGTTGATTCTTTGATCCATATTTGTGAGGAGAGATGATTTTTATATAGGAAATGAGATTTTGAATCGACGATCAAGATCACGTTGGAGAATATCCAGATCAACGGTCAACATGTGTTGAGAGGATTTAGACATGAGAAGGTTGTGCAAAGTTGATTTCACAATGAGGGTGATTGAAGAATAGATTGGATAGTCAGGGTTTTAGATTGATCAATCAATAATTGATTGATCAGTTAGTAATTGATTGATTTTAGTTAGGAAATAGATGGTTGAGTTAGCAAAATTAGATTGCTTAGTCAACAACCCATGATTTTCTCAATCAGAAAGTGGGTGAGGAATATGAATTAATTGATTTAATTAATTAATTCTTTTTTGGAGTTGAACATGCAAATCAAAATTTACTTTTGCAAATAGAGTTGCATTAGTTTGATTTGATTTTTGATAATTGATTTGAATAGTTTGATTTGCTTATTCAAATTTTGGAGGGAAAGTGCCATAATTAAATTATTATGATTTAATAATTTAATCAATTTAGGGGAATAAGGTGATTTAGTGACATAATAAAATAATTGGTGTTGATTGACTAATTAGGACAAAATAAGATTAGATTAGGACTTTATTAAATAAATGTAATTTATTTAATTGGTCGAAATGATGAAACGTGAATTAATCAAATAACGTTGTTTTATTCAATTAATAGTAGAATTAGGGTTTTCAAGACTTTATTAAATAAACAATATTTATTTAATTTGTTGAGAATGATGAAAAAGTGAATTAATTAAATAATGTTGTATTATTCAATTAATAAAGGAAATTAGGATTTTGGATGTTATTTGATGTCGTTTGATGATCGTGGGATGATTTTGATATGATTCAAGATGTTTCAAAGATTATTTGAGTTGATTCTGAGAAGTTTCGAGATGTTTTGAGTTCATTTGGAGTCATTCCAAGATGTTCTGAGATGTTCCAAGACATTCTAAGATGTTTCAAGTTGATTATGATTTGATTCCAAGATGTTCTGAGACGTTTCAGGTTGATTTCGATTTGTTTTGAGACATTCTGAGTTGTGATAGGTGTTAAGTCAATTTTACATGTCTACAACATTGATCATTATAAGGTCACTTTGATAACATCATATAACTATTAAACTTGGTGTCAACATGCATGGAGTGCTCTGATAAATCAATGTAACTCTCTATATGTCAAAAATAAGGTACCTAAACCTCAAGATGATGAAAAAAATATAATCTGGATGATTAAACATACTAAAGCTCTTGAATATCTTTGTAGCTAAATTTATCAAGATCTATTGTTTCAAATTGAATCATATAAGGATTCTCATGAAGCTTGGAAAAAATTTAAAAAATTATATGGAACTAAAAATGATGTAAAAGGTTATCAAATTGATAATAAATCGATGATCCTTGATCGTAAGAGCTTATAAAGCATCTAGGATTACATCACTAAGGTTAATGATTCGAAAGAGCAATGTAAAGAATGTGAAGTTGATAAAAAATACATTTTGTTGGTCTATAATGTATTGAAGAACCTTTGCCCTGATTATGCAGGTTTTGTTTCTAGCTTTCATACTCATAGGTTAACTATGGGGTCTGCATATACCACACCTTCATTTGTAGATTTTTTGAGATGTTAATACAAGAGCAATGAAAGCTTCTTTCTATGTGTCTCATAAAGCCACCTGAATCTCAAGAGTGTTTGTTAGTCAAGTGAATATAATTACAAGAATGACATAGAATGATAAGAAGAGGGAAGAAGATGATAAAATTGCATGCCAAAGAGTGGTTCCCGGGTGTGCCTATGACTATAGAGGCATTACACTTCACAGGCAGGCAACAGTGTAACATCCCAACAACCTCAAGATCAGGAATCTTGTCAGGATGGTGTGTGGATGTCTACATGATGTGGAAGCATCCATGAAAAAAATTCCCTCACCGACAAAAAATGACAAGGCATGGATGAAAATGAAGGCTAGGATGGCAGGTCTTTGCATTATCGACTTATTAAGATAAAGTAAAGGTTAATGTTATGTGAAATTGCATAAGGGTGCAATTTTACGCCATAACACGTAATATTATCTTATCTTATCATGACATTTAATTCTTATTTCCTAGGTCATTTAATAATTTTGAGGTAGTTGTCTCATTGTACAAGATTAAGACACATGGCAAAATCTTGTCTAATTCTATCTCACAACTTTTCCTTTATAAGCAAGGCATCTTATGTAAATTTTATTCAATTTCAATTCCATTGCAATCTTGAGTATTGCATATTGATCATATTTAATCTAATATTATCTTGCATCCATTATTGTAAATTTATGCTCTTTCTTCTTTCTCCTGTAGAAGTTTGTTCTTTGTTTTTAAAGTGATCCTAGAGGCTTGAGTCCTTGAGTGACTCTAACATGGTATCAAAGCTTCAACTTTGTAAACCCCTTCTTAGATATGAGGGTGATTCATGCTTGATATTTTTTGGGTACACATTGGGGAAAAATTAATCTCATCATTGAGTCTAGAAGACTAAAAAACCTCTATTTTCATATAAAATACACTATATTTGGGTGAAAAAAATTTGAGCCATTTTTGGGGTTTTCATATTTTGGTAGAAAAAATTTCCATACAATCATAAGGAAGCCACATGGTATGGATCCATGCATATCCATGCATGTTGTAGGTGAGTTCATTAGTGTGAATTGAATAGTATGGAATATTCTTAGCATATTTGATGTCACATCATCTACATATGGGTTTCGTCAATCTGTGTACAATTTTATCAACAAAGGTACAAATTTGTCCATGATACATCATCATGTTTTTATTAATAAGATTTTTTTTTAAATCTACATTTAATTTTTGTGCCTACATAGTCTTTTTGTTAAGCACTTGGTTCTCACATAGCCCAGTGGGACGTCTTGTGCTATTTTTTGGGGCTTACAAGCCCTAGTAACATAGTCGAGCCCACCACTTTCTGGCCACCACTACTTGGGTGGAACCACCACAACCATTGGCAGTGCTATTTTGTTTTTGAATTTTGTAGTGTAAAGGACACATGGAGATCCAGGTGTTGAGCACCTAGGCTCTTAATTTTTTGTCCCCAAGCCCTAATAGGGAATTTTTTTTCAAAATGCCATAAATTTCCACCAGAGTGTCAAAATTTTACAAATGAGATATTGATAGAAAGATGATTCCAAAAACTTCATAGTGGTCTAAGCCATTTAAAAAAAAATCCTTAGTTGAACTTTATTGAAGATTGAAGTCATATTTTCCTTTTTGTACCTTTGAGATCATAGCTTTTGCTAGATTATCCAATTTTCTTGATTTTTACAATGTTGGAAAGGTATTGAGGAGATGTACAGTTCTATCCATGCACTTTTCTAGATTAAGTCCCGGGTATTTTTTATTTAGATTTGTGTGTATTTGCATTCATGTTGATTACTTGGACATAGTGACACCTAGAGAATATTTATCCTTTTGGGAAGGCTTCATTTCAGTTTAGATCATATTAGGAAATTGTACTTACAATTTGAAGATATCATTCTAAAATATTGTTATAATTTTCCATCTTTGATCCATCTTGGCATTGAAAACTTTGGAAGTAATTATGGTATTGTAATCACACTACATATAAAGTGTCAAACCATAATTTTGGGGGGATTCTTGATTGAGTGATTTGGGGAGGGTCTCTTAGTGGATTATTTAGATTTATTTTCTTATTCTATTCTTTTTCATGGATCATTATAAGGTCACTTTGATAACATCATACAACTATTCAACCTGGCATCAATATGCATGGAGTGCTCTAATAAATCAATGCCACTCTCTATATGTTGAAAATAAGGAACCTAAACCTCAAGATGATGAGAAAAATATAATTTGGATGATTGAACATACTAAAGCTCTTGAATGCCTTTGTAGCTTAATTTATCAAGATCTATTGTTTCAAATTGAATCATGTAAGGATTCTCATGAAGCTTGGAACAAATTGAAAAAATTACATGGAAATCAAATGATGTAACAACCTATCAAATTGATAATAAACTGATGATCCTTGATCCTAAGAACTTATAAAGCATCCAGGATTACATCACTAAGTTTAGTGATCTAAGAGAGCAATGTAAAGAATGTGAAATTGATAAAAAATACATTTGGTTAGTATATAATTCATTGAAAAAACTTTTCCTTGATTATGTAGGTTTTATTTCTAGCTTTCATACTCAGCTTAACTATGGGGTCTTCATATACCACATCTTCATTTATATATATTTTTGTCATGTTAATACAAGAGCAACAAAAGCTTCTTTCTATGGGTCTCAGAAAGCCACCTAAATCTCAAGCATTGTTGATTAGTCAAGTGAAAGAATTAGAACAATCTAATAAGAAACAAAAGAAATAAAATAGCAATCCACATTTAGATCAAGCACATAATAAATCCTCTTCCAAAGATAAATCATTTAAGAAAGAGAATCCTACTTGTTCATATTTTAAGAAGCTTGGGCATGACAAAAATTCTTGTTATAAGAAGGATACTGATGAATAGAAATATCTTCTTTTAAAAAGAATCACATTGATCTACCTTCTAGAATATCTAAGTCAACTTATCCTTCTCAAAATAGTCTAATAAGGACAAGGGTCATGTTGGTTTGGTTACTACATGCTATTTGTTCTTTTATAGGTTTTAGATTAAGATGGATTCTAGATTCATGAACATATCATCATATGACATCTTCACAATCTATTTCTCTTCTTTTGAGCCTTGTGATATGTCACCTATTTTTATGGGTAACAATACATATATGAATGTAATTGGGAAGGGATCTATTGATGTTGGGGAGGGAACTTTTAATGATGTCTTGTATGTCTCATTTTGAAAAAAATATTCTTTCTATTTATTAGATTACCCATGGTGGAGATGGGAGGACTGTGGAATTCACTCTTGATTTAGTTATCATTATAGACTTGGAGAGTAGAGAGATTATTGCTACTCGGATGGTTGATCATGCATCTCATTTATACACCTTTCCAAAACTTTATTTTGATGATGGATTTGATCCTTTGGTTGTTGATCACAATTTTAGTGTGGACCATGATTTTTAGGAGACTTTTGGCTACTTGAACTTAGGTGTTCTTGTTAAACAGGTGTAGGACAACTAAGAGGGGGTGAATTAGTTGTCACACAAGTTAAAACTTAAAAACTTTATCACTTATCAATTCTTCAACCACACTATTATTTTATTAAATATGAACATGAAACACAAATAAGAGAAAGTAAATCAACACAATGAACACCATATTTTTACGTGGAAAACCCAATAAGGGAAAAACCATGGTGAGGTTTAACTCACAATATAAAGATTATAAAACTAAATATAGAGGCTCACTGCCAAAAAGAGGACTCACTATCCAAGTACAAAGTCTCACTGCCTACAAAAGGGACTCAATTTCCAATAGGGAGGCTCACTACCTATAGATACAAAAGAGAAAAAAAGATCCACCACTGCAATTAAAGCACATTTGCAGAATTACAGAAACCTTCAACTCACTACCTTCAGCACACTGAAAACTGCTATCACAACTCTCTCACACACACTTATGCTCTTATGATTTGTGGCACACTTTCATCACTTTGCATCATACTATCATCCAAATCTTCACAATTCAACTTGCTTTTATACCATTCTCAACCTTAGAAGCATTTACCAAGGTCGACCACAAAATAACCCATTTCATAAATTCAAATTATGTCAACAACTCAAAATTCCTGCGGTGGAAAGGAATAAGAGTGGACCAATAAATTTTTTTAACCAAGACCAAAAATAATATTCTTGAATCTTCTACACGCTTCCTCAATTAAATTTTATTCTTTGAATGAAGTGTAAACACTAGGTCGACCAAACCTAATGAAAACACAAAAGAACATTGATGCACATGCTTCTCAACAAGAAGATGACATGCGAACACCTCAACATGCTTCATTATTTATGAGACTTCATCTTAGACTTCTTCAAATATGTCTGCAACAAAACAATATCCTTCATACACTTAATACCTTTCACTAGATCTTTTGAACTATGCAAACTTGTACTGGAATATAGAAACATGACTTCCAGATTACCAAAATTCAACCTTCTTCACTAGAGCATAGAAAAGACCTTCACAAAATATATCCAAGATCTACAAGATCTGAAACGAAACAACAGAGGACTGCGGAGCAAAAATATTTCTCCCAGTCCATAGAACACTGACTCTGTCGGTAGAACACACATACCGGTGGACACAAATTTTATGTACCATCTCACCAAAAGCTTGAACTCAGAATATATCATCATCATATCACCGTAATGAAAAATTCAGAACCACACAGGCATAGGATCAACACAGGAGAAACATGGGGCACATACTGGAGCACAATCTGAACACATTCATCACTCTAACTTCTCTTCTTTATTAATTTTCTCAAAATCACTTGGAAACTCATCAACACAACACATCTACAACCATATAAGATAGCTCTATGTATTCACAGCATCTCAACAACATCTCAACTGTACATGTACAATCAAGAACATATTGAACAATGTTGACATCAATGACAACATCAATGACAACACCATCAGACTAGCCCATACTTGCAATAGTTCTCACATGTGATCCCATTCTTAAGTCTTGTATTCTATCTCCTCCATCTTCTATTGCATTTGATGATGCTTGTGTTGTCATAGATTTGGCTTCTTGTGATTCAATAAAAGATATGCATCATCTTCTAGATATGGCTATATGGGATGAGTACTTGACAAACATTACTAGTTAATTTGTTGATTTTAGATTAAGGAGACACCATTGATTTTATCTTATCTTTGATGGAGATGATTCTTATTTAGTTGTTGGGAGGGAACACTCTGACCCTCTTGTTCATTCTCTACATGATCATTTTTTACAATTTAACATGAGTGTGGATAATTTTGGACAAAATTTGGAGTAGTATTCTTTATCTTTGGATTATGTTCTACATTCATCTCTACTAGATTTTGGATTGTCATTATTCATCTGTGTGGCCTAGAATTTCTTGTTTGGAGTGTGTCAAATTTTAGCATCGACATGGAGACCCTTGAGCATAGTTCACAAAAATTACATATCATCCTTCTACCCACATCTTCCTTTCCAGAATGGGAAGACATCCTACATGTATACCATCTTGGTTTTGTTTCTTCTTAAGGGGAGGAATGTTGTTCTCAAAGATTGGCTCATCTTCAACATTTAATGTCATGAATCTACCATCATTTTAGGAGACTCTACATTGAGGGGGGGCTTATTGTTCTCTCTTCTTCTCTCTTATGGGGTGTATTTTTCCTCACATGGGGTTTTGTCCTTCTCATTCTTCAGTGAGAGAAATTTGTTTTCATCTCTCTTTTGGGGAGGAGCTTTGTCCCATTGGTTTTTCTCCTTTCTTAATTTGTGAGAGATTGCATTTGTACTTGTTTACCTAATATGGCCTAGTAGACATGACCCATATTTGCACCATTTGCATAATAATCTACTCCTTAAGTTGCACTTAGGGGGGTGTTGGTGTAAATAGATATTTTACTTATATGGTTCACTTATAGGTCCTATTTACATGTTAAGTTTACTTAGGTCCTAGGAATATTTCTAGAAGTCTTATGTGTCATGTGATATTATCTTATCTTATCATGGAATTTAATTCTTGTTTCCTAGGTCATTTAATAATGTTGAGGTAGTTGTCTCATTGTACAAGATTAAGACACAGGTTAAGATCTTGTCTAATCGTATCTCACAACTTTTCCTTTATAAGCAAGGAATCGTATGCACATTTCATTCAATTTAAAATCATTGCAATCTTGAGTATTGCATATTGATCATATTTGATCTAATATTATCTTGCATATATTATTTTAAATTTATCCTCTTGCTTCTCTCTCTTGTAGAAGACTTTTTTTGGTTTTGCAAGTGATCCTAGAGGCTTGAGTCCATGGGCGATTCTAATAGATGTGAGTTGTCATCAAAGAGAAGAGATGTGTCCTCAATATTATTATCAAAACCCATAATTTGAGATTCTAGAAATAAATAATGTATTCGTAATAAGTAGATATCTTGATGATCAAAATGAAAAGAGTGAACCTACTAAATATAATCTATAGTGGCATGTTTGGAATTTGATAATCCTATTAATGTAGTGGATGGACCTATGATAGAATAAATAATGATACCAGAGGTATAGGAGGAGGAGAAGCAATATGAGAGGTCTCTATGTCATTGTAACATTCAAGAATTACGTAATAAATAAATTCCTCTTCAATATCATCATCACACTAATATTTTTTAGAATATTCAAGGGAAAAAAGTTTGTCCATAGTGGGATCATTTTTGAACGAAGGTACAATGGGATATCCATATATTTTCCATGGTGTGATCCAAAAATTGTAGAGGCATTCATGTGTGATAAATCCCATGATGTGTGGTCACCTTAGTAAGATTAATTAATCCTAAGACATGATCATTTTTATTTCCATGTACAATTTTTTGCCAATGAACACCTAGTTCAAGAACAAGCCTATATAAATGTGGTAAAAGATGAATCCATGGATAATGTTTTAGGATTCCATCTTTCTAGGACTTGTAGTTTCATTATTCCAAATTATTGACATAGGTATGATTAGTTATACCCATTAATGATAGATTGATTAACCCCTTAGTAATTTTGAAACTTTATTTGAATTCATTGACTATAAAATGTTTGTGTTAAGCTCCTAAGAATAGTACATGAATTGACACTTTATAAGTTGAGTGCATATGCATTAATAATCACACCTGTAAATTACTTAATTTAGGCATCCTCAACAAGTTATAATGTTTGTCACTTTATAAATTAGTTTTTTACAAGGTGGTGGCTAATTTTTTAGTTTTAAAATGTCCAATAGGACTAGAAATATGAAAGTGTAAAATCATAGAAAAATAATATATAGCCCAAAGCAACATGCAATGCTTAGAAAATATTCACTTAAAAATGAGAAATATAATTTTAGCTGTGAAATTTAGAAGGCTTAGAAGCTCAAAAAACTATGATTGCAAAACAAAATTTGAGAGAGAACTGATTTTCTAGAAAATTAGTCATTCTAAGTAAAAAAGTTACATCACTATGAAGAGCATGAAATTATTCCCATTTCAAAAAAATACTCAAAAAAGGCTTCCATATGGCCAAGAAAAGGCCTTCTCAAGTCGGTCTCTTAAATAAAGTGAAAACAACATTGGAGGGGGCTTTGATGCTAGTAGTGAGTTGGTGGCCTATGAATGGTGGATCAATTTTACTACTAGTTGAGGTGGTGGTCAAGTAATAGACTAGTGGCCAAAGGGTGTGTAAAAGTGACATTTCCACTTAGTTTAGTAGAAGGTTGATGGTTGGATGATGTAGGTAGTGGACAAGCGTTGGGTCGATGAAGCTCTACTTGAGGGAAGGTGGTACTTTTTGAGAGACATTATGAGCCTTTGGGGGGTGGAGCTAAGTCTACTAGAATTTCTATAGCTTTTAATGGTGTTAAAGCTAATAGTAGTTAAAATATCATTGGGAGGGGGTAGGCCCTAATCATGCCACCTTTGTAACTACATGAGTGAGAAGGTATGAGCTAATTTTGTACCCCAACTACTCAATGCTTTAAGCATTTAAAAATATGTTTAGTTTTATTTTAAAAATTTTAATTTTTTTAAATAATAAAAACTTGTTTTAAAAACTTTTTAAAAATAGTTTATTTTCTAGCATCTATAGAATTACACATGGAGCTTTTATGGCTTCCTTGGTAACCTTTTTGAACAAATTTCTTTGATTTTTGGTAAAATTTATATGGATCCATAGATTTTGGCCAATCTAAATGCAACAATGAGGTTCATTTGTGTCAAAATGTCTTAAAATGTGAGTTATCTATACAAAAATTAAATCAAATCCTACAAGTAAATATGCTCTAGATTAACTTCATGGTGTTTTATTTGGATGAAATGAAAGCTTAAAATAGCTAATTTGACCCTTCTAAATGCAACATAATAGTTTGTTTCTTCTCTAGAGGCATTTTGTAATAAGTGATATGAAAATCACCTAATTTACAAGAATATAAACCTAGAGAAAAATTGAAGTACTATCCCAAATTTGAAATTAAATAACACCTATACTACCTTATTCTCATATCACGTTAGAGTTTTGCATAGAAAATAATCTACCCAGTAATGAAAAACAAGATGACAATAAATTCAATGCAATAATAATAATAATAACATTTCTATATATATTCAAGGTATGAAAAACAAAGAAATTGTAAGAAAATTCATAGTACAGAAAATAGAGAAAAACAATAAGCACAAATTTAACATAAAATTTACATGGAAAACTTGCTAAAATTATACCAGAAAAAAACAACGGGAAAAGATCTTTTGTATTTTATTTCTCAAGAAATTTGCAATTACAATAATCTTAAGAGAAATTTATAGAAAACGTGACTTCAATAAAGTATAAGAAATCCGAGTTGTAGAGTCCTTGTCAAACACAACTTTCCAAAAATAGAAAGTGTGACTCATACAACTACATATCAAACATTTGGTAAAACGACCAAAAATAGAGAGCCCCTAAAAAAAATATTTGTCATTGCCGAAAATGCCTTTGGCGTGGTTGTCTACGAAAAATGCCTTCAACATGCAAGGGGGATATGACACCCCCCTTGGGACCCCCTATCACTACAACCTTCAGTTGTATAGTAGGCCTTTGCGTCACGTGCATACCTTTAATGCTAGATATCAATGTCGACTATCTATCGCTATTGGAATAATAATAAAATTGACTTCATATTCCAACACAAATGAACTACAATATATAGGCTATAAAATGCACAAGTCAATATGACAAGTGCCCTATATGAGAGTAATCAAATAGAGGATTAAATCAACTGTAGGAGTGGAGGTGTCAAGTGAATTAATTGTGATGACCAAGTGAATTCATCTTGATGAGGGAGATGTGTCACCTAACTACCATCAATCAAAGAGTTAAATGAGGTAGAGGTGGCATGTGCTCCCATCAATCAAGAAGATGCTACATATTCTTATTTCCTAATTTACCTAGGTAAGTAATATTAATTACCTAAGTAAACTTAAAAGAAAGTGTAATAATTAATTAATTACACAAACACAACTCAAATATAATTGATTGAATAATTTAAAATCTATGTTGCTAATGCCTAGAGAAGATTGACAAATCCATTTGTAATTTAGCTTTGAAACTATGTGCAAGTATGGAGAAAACTAAGCATATCCCTTGTGTGGTCATGTAATTGCAAGATGGTGTATCTAGATACCATTTCCAATCTTTCCACCAAGGTTTTTAAAGCTTCTCACCCTAATTTTTATGAATACATGAGGAGCAACAAAATCAATAATAATTTGGAATGATCCAAAATATTTATTAGAAAGTCAATACTTAAGTTTATCCTCAAACCAATAAAGAAAGATCCTAGTAGTCTCAAAGAAGAGATTAGGAAAAGTGTTGATACCTTTGTGAGAAAAAAATTTGAAAGAATGAATCACATATATATTAGAGGGGTCAATCAAATGGCAAGGTATAATAATAGACCACTATATATATTGTTGATTAATAGATAAACACTTGTAAAAATCATTACCATACTATAAAATCTATGGGTTTATGACTTCTCAAGCTTTTCATGTGCTTTTGTTGATAAAAGTGTCATGTATTTATATATTTCCATAATAAGAATATTATGAAAATCAAATCCCTCCTAAGCAAGTGATAGCCACTAGGAACAACTACAAAAGTACAATGCCTAATCAAGACCTCCAAACCTTCACTTATATCCAAGGATTTGAAAACCCATTTGACACACAATGCTATAACTCGGAGTTGAATTCGAACCAAACCAAGTGAACCAATTTTTTGGAGGCAACAAAACCCCCAAGCCACTCTACGAAATCATTTTTTTTGTTAGAGGAAGCCTATAAAAACACCCAAGGAGAATTGAACAATCTTTTGATATGAGGGTTTTGAAGGAACCTAACAAGAAGAAAAATAGCTATGTGTAGTGGCTAGGATTTTAGAACATACTTAAAATTTCCCTACTAGTGAAAGAGGCTTAGTAATCTACTAGATCAATTTTTTTGAACTTGGGAAATGGTGGCTTTCCATATAGAGAAAGGAGATGCTTGAAATGTAAAAGGTATTCCCAAGAATCTAAAAACTTTTGCATGATCAATCCACTTCCACCCTTAAGGTATGAACCAATTTGGATTAGCTAATAAATATTTCCTATAACATTAAACTTTCTACTATCCAATGCTCAAACTTGAAGCTTTGTAAAAAATATTTGAATAATAGCGAGATTGATTGAAGTTAATTTCCTCCTCTAAAAGAGTGAGAAAGGAATAATCAATAAAATTACCATTGACTAGCCAAGTAGTAGAATAGGGTAGAGTGATGCCTTTATCTAGTTTCTATGATACGTCACTAGCCAAAAGATACCCAAAGCTTTCCAAAATAAGCACTTCCAAAGTAGGAGTCAAACAGAATCCTAGATGGATAGAAAAAAAAACCCAAAACTATCAAACTGATGATCATTAATGGTCATGTACACATACCTAATCCTAATCTTGAGCATCTGATGATCATTAATGGTCATGTACGCATACCTAGTCCTAATCTTGAGCATACCAAGTATAAAATTCCATTCAATGTAGTCATAGGATTTGAAAAAATATTGTTGCAAGTATGAAGGTGTTGTCATTGATGTCAACAAGATGTCAACAGGCTGGTGTTGTCATTGATGTCAACTATGTGTTAAGGAAGTTTGTTGCATGATGAAGATGTCAAGAATATTGAGAAAATTGTGAAAAATAGGAAAAAAGGTTGTTACAATTTGTGCATGTATAGTTGAGATATTGAGGAAGTGTTGTGAGTACATGGAGCTATATTTATGTTGCAATGTCTAGAGTTGTGTTGGAATGAAGTAATGTGTTGAGATGATGTCTCTAGTACTTGGTTTCCAAGTGGTTTTGAGAAAATTTGATAAAGAGAGAAAACAATGTTGTGCAAGTGTTTAGAATGTGCTCCACATTTCTTCTATGTTGATGTTATGCCTGTGTGGATTTGATATATTGTTCAAGGTTGTTAGTAGTTGCTATATCTAGAATTTGGGTTTTTGGATCATAGTGCAGAGTAAGATATTTTCACTAGTGTGTGAACCAATTTTTCAGTGGTCTAGGAGAAATCTATTTGCTCCACGTTTATCCATAGTTTGGCTTCAAGTTGTGTGGATTTGTGAAGTTGCTTATAATGTTTGTATCTTTCAGAATTTAAGGTTTCACTTAATTTTGTACAGTATAATGTGTGTTTCATGTGTTAGTGTGTGAATAAGGTTTGCCAGATGTTTTGGGTTGAATTATTTCTATGATGCAAGTTTGGATGAAGTATTTGTTGGATCTCGAGTGGTTCAAGCATTATTCTAGGTCATGTTCAAGTGAATTTTGTTGTTCAGAAGTTTCAGATTGATTTAAGGAAGCATGTATTTAATGTTTTATGGTGTTTAGCATGGGTATTGGCTGACCTTGTGTTAGCACTACATACAAAGTTTATGAAAGCATTTTGAGGTGTGTTAGGATTAATTTGGGTCCTAACTAAGGATTTATATGGGTTTCCCTCATTCCTATCCATCGCGGGAATGTTTAGGTGCCGACCTAATTTCAAATTTTAAATGTAACAAATAGTTGCCGACCTTGGAGAAGGTTTTCAAAGTTGAGGTTGATATAAATAAGTGTAATATTGTTGTAAGATGCAAGATAGAGGCAAGATAGATGCGAGATTGATGTGAGTGGTGAATGTGATGTGAATTCAAAAAATTATAGATGTGAATTTGAGTAGAGCAGTGTGAACTTCAAAGTGTTGGATTCTTGAGTGCAGTGAGCTGAAGGTGTCCACAATATTTCATGCAAGGCTACGAAAGTGGTGGATTCCTTGTTGCATTGAGAAGTGATTCTCTGTGTAACATTTCTCTTCTATCTTCTTTGTTTCTTTTTGTGGTAGTGAGCCCTAGCTGTGAGCCCTTTTGGACAGTGTGTCCTATTTTGGTAGTGAGCCTTTGTACCAGTTTTGCAATCTTATATTGTGAGCTAATCCTCACTGTGGTTTTTCCCTCATTGTGTTTTCCACATAAATTTGGTGCTCTTATGTATGGTGTTGTTATTTTAGTTTATGTTATCCGCATTTCATGATTAATCACTTTAACAAAATAAGTGTTTAATGAATATTTGTGGATCTGATTACTGTTGAGGGTTTTGATGTTTTAATAATTTGATACAACTGAGTCACCCCCCTCTAAGTTGTCTTGTTCACTCAACAATTGGTATCAGAGCAAGGTTCCTTGGAGAAGATCTTAATCGCTTGAGGTAGATCTGGGATGGAAGAATAGATAGATTGCCCTAGATTTGATGGAACAGACTATGCATTTTGGAAGACAAAGATGAAAAGATATCTAGCATCTCATGGATTTGAGATTGAAAAGGAAATAAATACTCCATATGTTGCACCTCAGAATGGTCCAAGCACAAGTAATGAGATCAAGGCGCATGAGGTAAATGCTAAGGCAATATTTATTCTTAAGAAAGTCTTTCAAAATCTAAATTGGTTAAATTTATGAATCTTAATACTGCTAAAGAAGTTTGGGATAAGCTAGAGAGAATATATGAAGGCGATGACAAGGTCAAACTGCAAAGTTGTAGAATCTGAAGGCACAATTTGATTGAGACCCTGTGAATGTCTGAAGATGAAACAATTACAACCTGCATACAAAGAGTTAATGAGTTGGTAAGTGTTATGAGAGGTCTTGGTGCACAAGTCAAAGAACCTATGGTGGTAAAGAAAGTTCTCAGAACTCTTCTTGATTCATACAGTGAAAATTTATTTTCTATTGAGAAAGTTGCAAGCTTTAATACTTATTCTAGAGATCAGTTGATTGGTAGACTAACCTTATTTGAAATGAGAAAACTGGGTTTGAAAAATGGTACAAAAGTGGAATCTGCTTTTGAGGCTAGAAAATTAGAAAAGATTGAAGATTTAGATGGAGAAGATCTTGATGATGTGGAAGCTAACTTTGTGAGAAGGATGAAGAAGGGTACTGGTAAGTACAAAGGTAAACTACCTTTCAAATGTTTTAGTTGTGAAATAGTATGTCACTATGCTTCATGATTTCCAAATAGAGTTGTGAACAATAAGAGTAAGGAGAATAAAGGAAATATGATTAAAAGAGGTTACTATGTCTAAGAAGATGTTGGTATTTCTGATGATGAATTTGATTATGGAGATGTTGATGAAAATGAATGTTTGTTCTTGGCTTTAAAAGATGAATCTACTTTTGCTAACTCTAAAAGTTGTGTGAAGGAAAGTGTTTCAGATAAGGTTAAAGGTACTTTGGTTTTTTCTTTTCATGTTAAATAGGATAAGAATTATTGGGTTGTTGACAATGGTTGCTCTAATCACATGACCAAAGATAAAAGTAAGTTTGTTAAACTTGAAAAGTATGATGGAGGATTAGTTAAATTTGGAGATGATTTAGGAGCTAAGATTTATGGAATAGGTTCAATCAATTTTGATGACAAGCATAATAATAAAGATGTTTACTATGTTAAGGGTTTAAGGCATAATATTTTGAGTGTTGGAAAAATGTTTAGCAAAGGATATAATCTTGTGTTTAAGGATGAAAAATGTGAGATCAAAAAAGGGTCTGAAATTGTGATTGTTGTTGGAAAAAGGACTAATGGAAACATCTATAAGCTTAAGGGCGTTGATGGTCATTGCTTTATGTCTTAGATTAAAGATAGTTGGTTATGGCACCAGACGATGTGTCACATGAACTTTGATAACTTAGTTAGAATCAGTTCAGTTCATGTAGTAAGAGATCTACCAAGAATCACAAAGCCCATCAATGTTGTTTGCAAAAATTGCCAGTTTGGAAAACAAGGAGTAGTTTCAAAGGAAACGAACAATCTACTACTAAACTACTAAAATAAATACATACAGATCTATGTGGTCCTGCAAGGGTGAGAAGTCTTCAAGGTGATAGGTATTTTATGCTTTTGATTGATGATCACTATACAATGACATGGCTTACTTTTCTTAGAGAGAAATTTGATGCACTAGATAGATTCAAAGCATTTAAAGCTATGGTTGAAAAAAATCGATTTGAAAATCAAATGTTTAAGGTCTAACAAAGGCAAAGAATTCACCTTTGATGAGTTTAACATGTTTTGTGAAGTTCATGGAATAAAGAGGTACTTGTTTTCCCCTAGAACTCCTAAGCATAATGGAGTGGTTGAAAGGAAAAATTGGACTATTCAAGAAGCTACTAGGACTATGATGAAAGAAGAAAATATATTGGAATTCTATTGGAGAGAAGCAATTCTGGCACAACCATGGTAGGAGGGTCCTCAAAGAGAACAATCTGGACCATGCAGCAAGAGTAACATAATGAAAGCAACAAGAAATATGGAGGCAAATGTAGATGCAAATATTCTCATTAACAAAAATCTTAGTTACATTCGGCCAACAACATCTAGGCTTATAGACTCAGCTCACAAGCTTGATACAACATGCTAAAAAATACAACATTCTAACATGCTCCTATATGCGAGCAAAATAGTATAGATCAAATCTATCTTAATCTACTCAATCAACTACCGCTCTTCTAATGATCGATTACAAGCTTTATATCATATCCGCAATTCTGGAATCATCCGCGTCAGCCAAAGATCATCACATTATCCAAGGAAAGAAAATGTAACGTGCGCATGAATAGGTCAGCCTCAAATTTGAATTACTCTTCAACAGGTGCATAAGATGAAGTGTGGACATATAATGAAGGTTGGGGACACTCCAAGGAACAATTAAAATCACACCATTAAGATCCACAAGTCATGAGGATGATCCACAATGATCAAACTGGCTGAAAAGTTTGAAATTGTTCTGGTGCTTGTTCAAGAAATTGTGATGAAATCTAAAAGCAATAACTTGCTGGAAAAAGATCCAATCGTGCTCAAATATTGGAACAAGGAAAATGAACATGTGACGATGTACAAAAAGATCCATAGGGTCTAGTGAGTAAAGATGACAAATCCACCAACATGAACTGAGCAAGAACAGAATAAGAACAAAAAATTGAAAGAAAATATTTTTGGTTGATGCAAGATTGCCAAGAACCAAGGATGCTCCTGCATCAGACATCCAAGGTTATTGAAAAGTGAGTCCCTCACTTTTCCGAGGCTAAAGGAAAACCAATATGGTCTACCTCAACCTGAGAAATCCATGAAGAATCCTCAACTGGTCTATCTTTCCATTTCACAAGATATTCTTTGTACTGTCTTCCACAAGTCTTCTTCCCATCTCTGATATCCAAAACCTCTTCAATATCATCTAACTGTTGTTTAGGAAACTTATTCTCCAATTTTTCTTCACTATCTTCACTAAATTCTGCTTCATGATACTGATGTAGATCGACAATGTTGAATATAGGTGATATACCCATACCTCCTGATAACTCCACTTCGTATGCATTCCCTAAAACAAATTTCTTCAAAATATTACAAGGTCCAAACTTCTTCATCTTCAGCTTGTTGTATGTGCCAACTAGAAATATTTTGTTCCTCAAATATACCGTCACTTCATCTCCAACTTCAAACTCCTTATGTATCCTCTTTTCATCTGCTTTCTCCTTATACTTTTGGTTCATGTCTTCCAATTGTTGTTTCAATTGAGTATGCAACTCCTTCACATGTTCTACAAATTCTTCTACTTCTACACTCCTCTTATCTTCCATACTGATGTCTCTCAACTCTAATATACCTCTGGGATGAACTCCTGTAACAATCTCAAAAGGTGTCTTTCTTGTACTTTTGTTTACTGAATTATCATAAACAAATTCTACTTGTGCAAGGACTAAATCCCAATTTCCAGTCTTCTCTCCAACCAAACATCTCAGCAAATTCCTTAAACTCTTGTTTATTACCTCTGTCTATCCATCAGTTTGTGGGTGAAAAGTAGAACTGAACATCAAATCTTTTTTCAACTTCTTCAAAGTGTTCTCCAAAAATAACCAAGAAACTTTACATCTTTGTCTGAAACAATACTCCTAGGTAATCCATGTAATCTGACCACTTCTTTGAAAAATAAATTTGCTACATGTACTACATCTTTTGTCTTCTTACAAGGTATGAAATGTGTCATCTTAGAAAATCTATCTACCACCACAAATAAAAAATCATTACCTCTTTGTGCCTTTGGTAAACCAAGTATGAAATCCATACTGACATCCTCTCAAGGTCTCTTCAAAACTGTCAAAGGCTTATACAATCCAACATTCTAACTACTCCCTTTTGCAACTTGATAAACTCTACAACTCTGCACAAATCTCCTAACATCCTTATGAATTTGCGGCCAAAAGTAATTCTCATCACCAATGCCACTGTCTTGTCAACTCCAAAGTGTCCTAATAATCCTCCATTATGCTTCTCCTTCACCAAGTTATTCCTCATTGAACTCTGGGGTACACACAACTGATTACCTCTGAGTAACATATCCTCCTTAATGAAATAATCCAACCACTGACTTCTATCCTCCAAAACAGGTTCTTTACAAGCTCTCCAAGGTTCTGCAAAATCTGGGTCTTCCTCATACAAGTTCTTTAACTCATCAAAGCCTAATACCTTCACTCTCATCTCTATCAGTAAATTCCTTCTCCTGCTCAAAGCATCAACAACTCTATTTGATTTTCCACTCCTATGCTTCAAAACAAAATTATAACTCTGCAAGAATTCTACCCATCTCATATGCCTCTTATTCAACTTACCCTGACTGCTCAAATATTGCAATTCTTGATGATCTGTATACAACACAAACTCCTTAGGAAACAAATAATGTCTCCACTTCTTCAAGGCCTGAACTATGGCATAGAACTCTTGATCATACATTGAATATCTTCTCCTAGCATCATTCAACTTCTCATTGAAATAAGCTACAGGTCTCCGTTCTTGACTCAACACTACTCTAATTGCATTTCCACTTGCATGACAGTCTACTTGAAATACTTTATTGAAATTTGGTATATCCAACACAAGCTACTCAGTCACTTTCTGTTTCAACAATTCAAAACTTTGATATGCTCCAGACGTCCACCTAAAATCCCTCTTATCTCCTATCATTGTTTCTATAATAGGGCTACAAATAGAACTGAAATTCCAAATGAACTTTCTGTAGAAATTATCTAATCCATGAAATGATCTTACCTCTCCAATGCTATCTAGTGTAGGCCACTCAACAATTGCTCTTACCTTCTTAGGATCCATCTTCAATCTGTCCACAAATATCACAAATCCCAGATAGACCAATTCTTCCTTCATGAAACTACACTTCTTAATGTTTATCAACAACTGCTCTTCTCTCAGCCTCTACAAAACTTGTCTTATATGCAACAAATGTTCTTCCCTACTATTATTCAAAATTGAGATGTCATCCAAATACACAATCACAAACTTACCCAAGAATTTGTTCAATACCTCATTCATCAACCTAATGAAAGTACTCGGTGCATTTGTCAGTCCAAAAGGCATCACCAACCACTCATATAATCCTTCATTTGTCTTGAATGTTGTCTTCCACTCATCCCCTTCTTTGATTCTGATATGATGATATCCACTCTTCAAATCTATCTTTGTAAAGTATTTAGCTCCACTCAAGCAATCCATAATGTCATCCATCTGAGGAAAAGGAAATCTATACTTCACTGTGATCTTGTTTATGGCTCTAGAATCTGTACACATCCTCCATTCTCCATCTTGGGTGCTAACACAACAGGTATTGCACATGGACTTAAGCTTTCTTTGATCAAACCCTTCCTCAACAATTCTTGCACTTGTCTATTGAACTCCTCATTCTCTGTTGGTGTCATCCGGTGTGCTGCTTTATTAAGAAAACTAGCTCAGGTATCAGATCGATACAATGACTAATACTCCTCATAGGTGGCAATCTGTCAGGTACATTATCTGAAATGATCTCATATTCTGTCAATATCTCCTTTATCTCTTTCAGGTGTTCTTCTACATGCTTCAAGTCTTTAGCCTTTTTAGGAACCAAGGCATAACACACATTCTTATGTCTCAATCCATCAAGGAATCTCCTTCCATCAACCAGAAAAACCCTAACATTCATATAAACTTCAACTTTGGGAACATCTTCTAATGACAACAAAATCTGATTCATCCCATTAGCAACAATGGTGTATATGTTCTTATTTCCATCATGAATAGCTTGTCTATCATGCTTCCAAGGCCTTCCCAACAAAACATGGCATATATCCATAGGCTTGATATCACACAAAACTTCATCATGATAATTTCCTATCTTCAATTTCACCAAACATTGTTCACTTACCAGTATCTTATATGCTCATCCTAAATCCAAGCAATTTGATAGGGCTTCAGGTGTTTCAACCTTTTCAACCCCAATTTAGTCACCATCTCTTCAAAAACTAGGTTCTCTAAGCTTCCACTGTCAACAATCACTTTGCAACATTTACCATTCACCTTGAATCTTGTCTGAAACAAATTCTTTCTCTGCAATGGCTCTTTCTCCAACTCACTTTGACACAATACTCTTCTATTCACCAACACTTCTCCTTCTTCTAGTTTATTAGATGATCTAGAATGTTCTTCCTCAACAAAGGTTGTTCTTCTATTGTTCTTTGTCTTCCTACTTGTCTCTCCTTGATTGCATTCAAATGCTTTATGTCCTTCACCACATTTATAACAAGTTCCCTTGAATATTCTTTTTTCCCATCCTCTATCATCTCTTCTATAACCTTCATTTCGGTAACCACCATAACCTCCTCTTCTGTAAGAGTTACCATCACCTCTCTGGTATGAATTGTCATTCTTAATAACTTACTTATCCTTTTTTTGATTTGCAAAAGATCCTCTTCCTCCTCCAACAAAAGTTCTTCCTCTTTATCTCTGCTCAAGTCTTTTGTTCAACTTTTCTTCTGCC
Source organism: Sequoia sempervirens (assembly GCA_007258455.2). Lineage (NCBI taxonomy): Eukaryota > Viridiplantae > Streptophyta > Pinopsida > Cupressales > Cupressaceae > Sequoia > Sequoia sempervirens. The sequence goes on from VDFB02373365.1 coordinate 81,434,315, forward strand.
TTTAGGGCACATTGATATGCGTCTTCCACACTCACCAACTTAATCAAAATAATTTCATCTTGTATAGATGACCTCAAACCATTCACATATCTGGCTACTTGTTCAATCTCATCCTCTGAATGTCTAGATTTGATATTCAACTTACAAAATTCCTCAGTATATTCTATCACACTTGATTCTTTTTGCTTCAGATTTTGCAACTTCTTGAACAAACTAATATGATAATCTACACCTAGATAAACTTTGACTTCAACTTGTTCACCATTTGATCCCATGACTTTATCTTTTCTTTTCCTCTTCTTTGCCTATCTGTCTACAAATGTTCCCACCAAAGGGATGCATGTCCTCTCAATTTTGTACAAGCATATTTCACCTTCTTATCGTTAGTGGTACCTTCAAATTCAAAATATTTTTCCATCTCTATAATCCAATCAAGCAATTATTCCAATTCCAACTTACCATTATAATCCGGTGGATTGAAATGGGTTTTTTTTTCACTTTGGTTAGGACTCTTATGAACCTCTCTTCTCCCTGATCCAGGCCAAGTTGCGATTCTCTTCCTCTTTCTTCCTATACTTCTACTTCTTCATCACTCACATCATCAACTGGTTGGCCTCTCCTCTGGGCCATTTCAACTGCATCTAATTTGGCAACAATTCCTCTTAACATCTCCATCATAGTTGGGTTTGCATTTCCACACACTCCATTTCCTCTACCATTTCTTCTTCCCGCCATCTTTACACAAGTCCTCTGCAGTTGCAGGTTGGATCCTCAATCTACCACCTCACAAAAAACCTTCAATAGGACTCCGCAAATTCTAACGACCTCACACAGATCAAATCTTGATCTAATACCAATCTGGTGCAGCCACGGTAGGAGGGTCCTCAAAGAGAACAATATAGACCATGAAATAAGTGTAACACAATGAAATCAACATAGAATATGGAGGCAAATGCAAATGCAAATATTTTCATTAACAAAAATATCAGTCACATTCGACTGACAACATCCAGGCTTACAGACTAGTCTCATAGGCCTGATACAACATGCTAAAAAATACAACATTCTAACATGCTCCCATATGTGAGAAAAATCTTATAAATCAAATCTATCTTAATCTACTCAATCAACTACCACTCTTCTAATGATCGATTACAAGCTTTATATCATATCCACAATTATAGAATCATTTGCATCGGCCAAAGATAATCACATTATCCAAGGAAAGAAAATGTAACGTGTGCATGAATAGGTCTACCTCAAATTTGAATTACTCTTCAATAGGTGCATAAGATGAAGTGTGGACCTATAATGAAGGTCAAGGACACTCCATGAAACAATTAAAATCACACTGTTAAGATCCACAAGTCATGGGGACGATCCACAACGATCGAACTAGCCAAAAAGTTTGAAATTGTTCCAGTGTTGGTTCAAGAAACTGCCATGAAATTCGGAAGCAATAACTTGCTGGAAAAATATCCAATCACACTCAAATCTTAGAACAAGGAAAATGAACATGTCAAAAATGTACACAAAGATCCATAGGGTCTGGTGAGCAAAGATGATGAATCCACCAACATGAATTGAGCAAGAACAACATAAGAACAAAAAACTGAAAGAAAATATTTTTGGTTGATGCAAGATTGCCAAGAACCAAGGATGCTCTTGCATCAAATTCATGATGTTGTTTGCATACTTAACATAGTTCAAGCCAAAGATAACAACACAAAGACTCCTTATGAGTTATGGTATGGAAGGATGCCTACTATCAAGTACTTGAGAGTATTGGAAGAAAATGTTATATCAAAGGAGATGAATAAAACTTAGGAAAGTTTGATGCAAGGTATGATGAAGGTATATTCCTTGGATATTCTACTAAAAGAAAAGCTTACAGATGTTACAACAAAAGGCCGAGAAAGATTGTTGAAAGTGAAAATGTTAAGGTTGATGAAAATTTGTAAAATTTAATTGTAGTAGACAAATATGTGTTAGATGAACTTGATTGTAGAGAATAAGAAGAAGAAAAAGTTGAAGGAAAAGAAGTGCAAAATGAATATGGAGAAGACCCCTAAGACCCTTAAGTATGTGCAAAAGAATCATTTTGAAGAAAAAATTATTGGAGACATGAGGAAAGGAGAATTGGCAATAAGCAAAGTTGTTGAAGCTGAGGTAAATTCGTGTTTACTTTCTAAAGTTGAACATAAACAATGAGTGAGGCATGCAAGATGAACATTGGATGAAGGAAATGGAAGAACTTATGTAGGTTGAGAAAAATCAGACTTGGAAATTGATTCCTAGATTGGAAAATAAGAACATAATTGGAACTAAGTAGGTATTCAAAAACAAGTGAATGAGAATGGAGAAGTGGTGAGAAATAAGGCAAGACTTGTGTGTAAGGGTTACTCACAAGTGGAAGGAATATAATTTGAGGAAACATTTGCTTCAGTGGCTAGGATGGAAGCTATCAAAATGTTTTCAGAATTTGTAACATACAAAGACTTTAAAGTTTATCAGATGGATGTAAAGTATGCTTTTCTAAATGGTGAATTGGAAGAAGAGGTTTACATGGAACAACCAGAAGGATTTCAGTTATCAAATCAACTGAAGATGGTCTGCAGATTGAAGAAGGCATTATATGGATGAAGCAAGCTCCCAAAGCTTGGTATGTAGGATTAGACAAATATTTGACACAACAAGGATTCAGTGAAGGCACCATAGATAGTAATCTTTACTTCATAATTGAGGGAGAAAAAATCCTGATAGTGGTTGTGTATGTGGATGATATAGTCTTTGGAGGAAATGAAGCCATGCATAAGAAATTTGTAGAAGCAATACAAAAAGAGTTTGAGATGTCAATGTTTGGGGAGATTAATTTCTTCCTTGGGTTACAAATCAATCAAATAAATAAAGGTATTTTCATTTCATAGTCAAAGTATGGTAAAGAGATGTTAAAGAAGTTTAGAATGGAAGACTCCAAACTGGTATGCACTCCTATGGTGACTAGTTGCAAATTGAGCAAGGATGATGATTCACCTAAGGATAATCAGAGAAAATATAGATCTATGATTGGTAGACTGTTATATCTAATTACAACTAGACCAGATATCATGCATGTAGTTTGTCTTGTGGCTAGATTTCAAGAAGATCATAAGGAAACACATGTTGCAATAGTGAAGAGGATATTTAGATATGTAAGACACTTTGGGTTATGGCTTGTGGTATCCTAAGAATACTGATTTCATATTAAGTGCTTACATAGATGTAGTTTGTTTTGTTTGTGTTGATGACATGAAAAGTACAAGTGGTGGTGTGTTCTTTCTTGGATGTAGATTGGTATCATGGTTAAGTAAGAAACAAGATTCAATTTCTTTATCCACTATAGAGGCTGAGTATATTGTAACAGCATCTTGTTGTACACAAGTATCGTGGATGAGACAAACATTGAAGGATATCAGAGGAGTGTATGATGAGCCTATATCTATCTTTTGTGATAACACGAGTACAATTAACATTTCAAAGAATGCAGTGATGCATTCAAGGACAAAGCATATATCAATCGAGTATCACTTTTTGAGAGAGAAGGTTATGGAGAATGAGGCGAAGCTTGAATATGTACCTACAAAGGATCATATAGCTGGCATATTTATTAAGGCTCTTCCTAAGAATACTTTTTAGTATTTTCAGGAGAAGTTGGGGGTTATTTCCCCTCCTTCTTTAAAATAGATGCAAATGGAGATGCATCAGTCTAGTGGATCTATAGTTTCATCTCTTTTCTGGACTGATGTTGGTGGCTACCACTCAGGAGGAGTAGGTAGTATCATGCAGTTTCATTGTTGCAATAAGGAATGTTCTCATTGTGCAGAGTTGTTGATTTGGTTGGGTGTACTCCTAAGGGGGAGTATTCAAAGAAAGTGTCTTGGTTCAGTATAAAAGGGGGAGAAAAATGCAAAACATTTTATCCTTTTCCATTGATGTTAAAGGGGGAGAAAGAATCATGTGAAAAAGTTTATCTACTCAGGGGGAGAAAATAAAAGAAAATCATAAGAAAGTGTATTCAAACTTGTTGTGTTGTCTTTGATGTTTTTTCACATCTTGTGTTACCATCAATGACAAAGGGGGAGATTGTTGCAAGTATGAAGGTGTTGTCATTGATGTCAATAGGCTAGTGTTTTCATTATTGTCAACAAGATGTCAATAGGCTAGTGTTGTAATTGATGTCAACTATGTGTTAAGGAAGTTTGTTGCACGATGAAGATGTCAAGAATATTGAGAAAATTGTGAAAAAGAGGAAAATAGGTTGTTGCAGGTTGTGCATGTATAGTTGAGATATTGAGGAAGTGTTGTGAGTACATGGAGCTATCTTTATGTTGCAGTGTCTGGAGTTGTGTTGGAATGAAATAATGTGCTGAGATGATGTCTTTGGTACTTGGTTTCCAAGTGCTTTTGATAAAATTTGATAAACAAAGAAAATAGTGTTGTGCAAGTGTTCAGAATGTGCTCCACGTTTCTTCTATGTTGATGCTATGCCTGTGCGGATCTGATATATTGTTCAAATTTGTTAGTAGTTGCTATATCCAAAATTTCGGTTTCTAGATCGTTGTGCAAAGCAAGATATTTTCACTAGTGTGAACTATTTTTTGAATGGTATTTTTTGTAGTCTGGGAAAAATGTATTTGCTCCATGTTTCTTCACAATTTGGCTTTAGGTTATGTGAATTTGGGAAGTTTCTTATAATGTTTGTATCTTTTAGAATTCAAGGTTTCACTTGATTTTGTGCAGTATAGTGTGTGTTTCATGTGTTAGTGTGTGAATAAGGTTTATCAGATGTTCTGGGTTGAATTATTTCTATGATGCGAGTTTGGATGAAGTCTTTGTTGGATCTCAGGTGGTTCAAGGATTATTCCAGATTATGTTCAAGTGAATTTTGTTGTCCGAAAGTTTTAGATTAATTTAAGGAAGCGTGTACTTAATGTTTTATGGTGTTTATCACGGGTATTGACTAACCTTGTGTTAGCACTACATGTGAAGTTTATGAAAGCATTTTGAGGTGTGTTAGGATTAATTTGGGTCCCAACTAAGGATTTATATGGGTTTCCCTCATTCCTATCCATTGCGGGAATGTTTAGATGCTGACCTAATTTGAAATTTTAAATGTAACAGATAGTTATCGACCTTGGAGAAGGTTTTCAAGGTTGAGGTTGATATAAATAAGAGTAATGTTGTTGTAAGATGCAAGAGAGAGGAAAGATAGATGGAAGATTGATGTGAGTGATGAATGTGATATGAATTACAAAAGTATAGATGTGAATTTGAGCAGAGCGGTGTGAACTTCAAAGTGTTGAATTCTTGAGTGCTGTGAATTGAAGGTGTCCGCAATCTTTCATACAAGGCTATGAAAGTGTTGGAGAATTCTTGGTGCATTCCTTGTTGCATTGAGAAGTGATTCTCTATGTAACATTTCTCTTCTATCTTCTTTGTTTCTTTATGTGGTAGTGAGCCCTAGTTGTGATCCCATTTGGACAATGTGTCCTATTTTGGCAGTGAGCCCTTATACCAGTTTTGTAATTACTTATATTGTGAGCTAAACCCTCAGCGTGGTTTTTATCTCATTGGGTTTTCCACGTAAATTTGGTGTTTTCTTGTGTATGGTGTTGTTATTTTAGTTTTTGTTATTTGTATTTCATGATTAATCACTTTAACAAAATAAGGGTTTAATGAATAGTTATGGATTTGATTACTGTTGAGGGTTTTGATGTTTTAATTTACTACAACTGATTCACCCCCCTCTTAGTTGTCTTGTTCATTCAACAAATCTATCTTGATAAAAGTGACTTGTTATTGAGAATGCTTGGTCCATTCCATTCCTTCCCACATAACAATGATGTTAAGAATATACCTATATTTGATAAAGCTAATTCACTTAGGGAAAATAGTCAAAGGAAGAAGATGAAACAACTTGAGATTAAGAGCTTTGATAATGATTTTATAAGAGACATTGAGTAGAGTATTTAGTCTCTAGTTGTTCATATCTTCAAGATCTCCAAACTTATGTGTGAAATTGATATTACCTTTATTAGTAATATTACCTAAAAATTTGGAATGAAAAGTTTTAAGATAGACTTTGTGAAGATTGTAACCAATCATATCCTATAAGGTTTTGTAGAATGCATAGTGGAAGCCATCAAAATTTGGAGTCTTGTTAATAACCATAGAGAAAAAAACCTCACAATGGTCCTCTTTAGTTAGAAGTTTCTTGTATAGAGCTCTTTGAGAGTGTGCAACATGGAAAGGGAACTTATTTAAATATTTTTATATGATAGTGCCTCATTCAGGATTCTCCTTTAAAAATTTGAATACCCACTCATAATGACACACAAAATCCTAAGTGATAGTAAGAAGCTTTGTTAAAAGATGCTAGCCCTCCTTGATTCTTTTGACAAATCAAGAAGTGTGACAAGTGTGCAGGAATTGGAAGACTTTCTTAGAAACTTTATATGTAATTTTAAGCTAGTGAAGATGGGATTTGATTTGAGCTCCTTTAGAAAAATGGTTGCTAACAATTTGCTTCTATTAATGGAGTTTAGCAACATGAAGCTGTTGAGTAGGAGCAAAGAGTTGTGCTTTAAGATAGATAGTGGCACAATGAAGATCCAAGGTGGTGACCTTCTAGGAGTGGTAGTGGAATACACTAGTTGGAACCCATAAATGTGAAGGAAGTGGGAGGTGCATTTGAGTGCATTAATTGACTAGTTGATCCATTCAATTTTTTTTTTAGACTATAGGAATCAAGTAGCCCCCCTATAAATTGTAATGTGCTTGGTAAAAAAATTTCATATGATTGGTGATGTTGGTGCGACACACCCTTCGATACCACAGGGATGAAGGGGAGACTAGACAAGTTGTGACCTCTTTGCCTGCAACATGATGCTTTAGCCAATCAAGCTAGGCCCTCCGCCCCTTTGATCCATTTAGTTTGATGACATGAACATGGATTCAAATTCTAGCCATGTTAGATATGCGCAACTGGGATTGATGAGTCAACATGAATGTGCTTAGGAAAACTTGAGTCCTTTTAATATTGGATTTAGAAAAATTCCATTCAATGCAAAATTGTATGGGAATTTGTTTTGAAAGGACAATATTTGACTTGGATGCTTCATTAATAGTGTGGAATTGTTAAGAAAGGGAAATAAAGATTAAGTTGACAATGTGGCCTTGCCAAGTTATTTGTAAACTCTATTAGATCTAGAATGAATATTGCTTCATGTATACCAAGTAGGTTAGTTATGATGGTAGCCAATGTTGGAGAACAAAGCCTCAATTTATTATGCATGTAGAACCAAATTTCTTTTTCATTAGCTATGTAATGCATAGACAATGTGTCACACTTATTAGAAACCATTTCCACCATATCAAAGTCTTTGTACATAACCCAAGTGGATACAATAATTAAACAAGCCATCCATCTCTAAAAGAAGATCTCTCGACATTATTAGGAGCATAAACATTAATAAATCTAAAGGAATGGTTATAAATATTTAAAAGAGCTTGTAATGCTTCATTAGTGGGGTCACATCCATGTTCAACTAAATGCAAATGCCACTTAGAAGAGAGAAAACTAACAACACCATCACAATTTTCTTCATATTCACTACATTAAAAACAACTTGCTAGCCATATGACATGTCAAACATCATAAAACACAAAAATTATAATTTTAACCTCTTTCAAATTAAAAATGTTCAAACTTGAAAATCTTTGTTGAGTGCCTCACATAGACTATTTTCTTGTGTGGTATGCATTTCAAAAAACATATATAACACTTTAAGAATAAATTTCCTCAGTTGATAGAACCATCTTCATACACCATCAAACTATTAAATTGTTAAAATTTGAAACCCACAAAACTTTCAAACATATAATATGAAAAAAACCCACAATACATAAACCAAAAATCTTATATATATTTTTAAAAAACTAATTTTTAAATTTTACTAAACCCTTTAAAAAGCTTCTAATTTTGTCTAGCAATACTAAACACTTAAGCTAATCGCCTCTATAATACAACCATAACCTTGCTAGAGACGCTTTAAGTTGGGTTTCATTTAAAACAGCTTCCCAAGCCGTTTTAGGGCTCGATCAGGCTAGGAATTGTCCCCGTGTTTTTTAACTTTTTACCAAAACACCATCTTCTCGCTGAATTCAAATAAATCCAAAATTTATTATTTCAGCTCATCATTCCTGTAACTCAAACTACAATATGAGCGAGGTAAAATATTGAACACTCAAATTTCTGCTGATAAGAATTTTCATTCTCATGGCCCTGAGCAATACTCACACAAACTCCTTCATGACCATCAATGACCAAAGCCCAACAAATATTATCGTACCTTCTAAATCAACAGAAGAAGAAAAATCCAATTTCCTTCTGTATAAAAACAATTACCAATGCAGCTACTTCAGAAACTACACGGTACAATAACACCGATGCTTACCTTTCAAACGACCATGTTAAAACACTGTGTAAGCTAGGCCACTTGAAAGAAGCCTTCAATATTTTCTCTACAATGGAATACTGTTTATCTTATGATACGTATGATGCTTTCCTTCAGGGTTGCGTGAGCCATAAAAACCTTGTGAAGGGTATGTTAATACATGCCCACATGATCCAAACTGCATTTCACTTCCATAGCTTCATATCTATTTGCAACAAAGTTATTACCATCTATGCAAAGCATGCTCAACTCGCAGAGGCACGCAGGGTTTTGGATGAAATGCCCAGAACAAATGTGGTTTCATGGACTACAGTAATTGCAGCTTATTCAAGGGAAGGACTGGCTGAAGAAGCCCTTGAATTGTATGAATTAATGCAGAGAACAGGTGTTGAACCCAATCAGTTTACATTTCCCAGTGTTCTTCCTGCCTGTGGGGATTTAGGGACATTGGAAGGGGGGAGGAGAATTCATGAAGATGTAGTTAGAGGTGGATTTGAGGGCGATGTGTTTGTGGGAAATGCTCTTGTGGATATGTATGGGAAATGCGGGAGTATGAAGGAAGCGCGCCAAGTGTTTGACAAAATGCCTCAGCGGAATGTAGTTTCTTGGAATTCGATGATTGCAGGTATACAATTTTTGCCAAACCGTTTTTCTATTTCTTAAGATATTTTTCAATTGACAAGTTTTCAACCAATATCTAAGGAATCAAAAAAATGTTGATCTTTTATTAGCAAGAACCAAGAATGCACGCCACGTGCTTTGCAGAATGCCTAGATGAAATGTTGTTCATTGAAATTCAATGGTTCCCAGCATGAAAAACTTTGTGAGATTTTCTAAGAAAGAAAAAATTTGTGGAATATGATTGAAAAAATGCCTCAACAAAATGCTGTTTCTTAGGACTAAATGCTTGCAAGCAGGCAATATCTTATGGGTTAATATATATATATATATATATATAGGCAAAGTGCTGTCTAGGGGACAACTCCCATTTCATTACTAAGAAAAAGAGATACAAAATTGGACCAAGATTAGTACAAGCAGAAGAAGAGGGTTCCCAGCCCCTCAATTACATTCTGGAGTCTCCAATTGGGTAGGAGAGAAGAGAGTATCATAGTGCGACATGTAGAAAGCATAAGTGGACATGTTGTTTCTTGCCAGACCTTCACACATGAGTGTGATTGCTTGTTTCATCTCCTTGTTTTCTCTGGAAATCTCGATGCATATTGCATCACCCATAAGGCCGGATTTGGGGTTCTTGCTCAGGGAGGAGAGGGCATTTCCAGCCACAGCCTGGTGTTTATTGTTGACAAACAGTGCGACTGCCTTTTCTCTCCACTCAAAGCTGCCTGAAGTCCACATGATGTTGTACAATAGCCTTTCCAGCAATTCCTGCATTATGTGTGTGAGCCCTCGGGAGCAGACTTGTGCCAATTACTGTGTTGATTGCTTCCTCCTTGACCTCTGATCTGAAAAAAAAAAGAAGTTATATTTTACCAATTGGTGATTTATTTTAAAAAATCATTGAAGAATTTTTTTTAAGCCTTTGTTACCAAGAAGGGTAGCTCCATTGAGGTGTTTTATTTGGATACATATTCAAGATCAGAGCAATATAATATTGTACAACTTCCTTTTAGCAATGCCATATCAATTGAGGGGTTGATGATATGCCTCAATAGATGTTGTTTCTTGAATTTCAATGATTATGGGTAAATAAAAATTTAGAGGGTAATTTTTGGTTAATCTTTGACAAGTTTTAAACTGGATTCTTCAAGTGGCTAAGGCTAATTTTAACAATTTTTTTTTTTTGCAATCATCTAAATTTCGTACAATTTTTAGAAGTTAGATTGATCATTCAAAAAAGAGAAAACTTTCGCCAATATAGAATTATGTTGATGAAATTCAGAAGATACTTTGTTATAAATATGGGGGTTTAATCCCTTGTGATAACCATAGTTACAAGACTCGGACTCGCCTCGGACTCGGCAAGCCAATTTTTGACTCGGACTCGGACTCGGAGCCCAGACTCGGCGCAGACTGGGCAAATAGAAAAACCCAAGAAATTCAGAGATTTTTAAGGATTTAACACTTGTTTCACGCACCCTTTAATAAATAAACCTTAAAGACACAATAACATCATCAAATAGGAATTACTATGATCTCATACACAAACATACATCGATCACATAAGTATAAACGCAAATTTTAGCTGAAGGAAATAACACATTCAAATATATAAATATTGTCAAATGTATACAAAACTCATGTAATATGAAATCCATGGCATCAAAACAAATATCAAAATTAAAAATATAAGTCTATGGCTCAAAAGAGCTTGCATTACTCATCCCAACATCACGACAAGTCATGCGCTAGTGTCTAAGATAGGTCATAGATGATGATGTAGCCATGATATTTTCTTGCATCTCAATGATTGGTGTGTATATTCAAGTGAGGAATTTATTATTAAATTTTTATTGTAGCCTTCAAGACTGCATGCTTTGTTGTCTAATGTATGGAACAAGATAATCCTTGATTATGGCTTTGACTGCAAAAGATGCAAAGATTTACAACAGGGGATATGTATTTTGTAGGTTTAATGATCATGATTCATCATTGGCCTATAACATGCTTAGACCTATAGTTTGATGAGGTTTTGGGGGAAACACCCCAATAGGATCGAGGGGTAGTGCCCCTTTGGGCTGGGGGTAGCTGGTGGGGCGGGGCAACCCTAGTGGGGTCAAGCGAATCCTTAGGGTCTGGGGCAGACCCAGGATCAAGGGGCAGCCTTGTGGGGGTCTGGGGCAGCCCCATGGGTAGAGGGGCAGCGCCTCGCGGGGTCCCATTTAATTAAAAAATTTTTAAATTAAAGATTGCAATTTTAAAAAAAAAATTTACTTAAAATGGCCGAGTCTGAGGCACAAAACTCGGCGAGTCTGGCGAGTCTCGGCGAGTACTCGGCAGTCGAGTCTCTGGGACTCGTTTAGGGTCACTCGCCTCGGGACTCGCGAGTACTCGCCGAGTTTGGCGAGTCTTGTAACTATATAACACACTAACCTATAAAATTTTATTATGGGTTACAGCCAATGCAAACACCAATTTGGTGAATGAAATATTGTTTTGCACTTACCTTATTTATTGTTCACATTTTGTACCCTTGGGTTTTTGATGTCATGACCAAACTTGGTAGCAAACCAACCTTGACTATCCAACTATTGTTGCAAGGTGTGCGCCCTTGGTCTCCTTGTGCTGTGCAATGTAGCGCTCGGGTTTGTGACATGGCTTAATCACCTCTCGTGGATTCATTAGCTCTGGCAGTTGTATCGGGCATTAACAGGTCGATCTTTTGGTGCAACGGCAACCGTCTTTGCAACAATTGGTATCAAAGCCTGGGTCACGGGTTCGAACCCCTCGCTTGTGCTTGGGGGTTGTTGCAAGGTGTGTGCCCTTGGTCTCCTTGTGCTGTGCAGTGTAGCGCTCAAGTTTGTGACATGGCTTAATCGCCTCTCGTGGATTCATTAGCTCTAGCAGTTGTTTTGGGCATTAACAAGTCGATCTTTTGGTGCAACGACAAATGTCTTTGCAACAGCTATAATGTACATGCAACTGTTGGGAAGGTATTGCACACCTTGCGTAATAATATTGAACAAAATTTTAATTAAGCATGCTAAAAGCCAAATCTTGTACGAAACAAATAAGGACAAATTTGTCGAGGTGTGACATATTTGTTGAGGAGAAGACAAATCCATTCAAATACATTTATTTTGGATATGGCTGTTGTAATGTACAAACTTGTTTGGACACATCTTGGAATACTTTTGAGAGAGCTTTTGGAAGTATGTGCTACCTCATGGAACCACTTTGGAACCATTTGATGAGGTATCATGTTGGTTAGCCCTATGGTTTTGAATACCACCAGTGGTTTCCAAATGAGCTACTTGCTTAGATAAACAAGTCTTGGGTGAATGGTTTATTCATTCAAAAAATTATCTTTGCAATTATTGAAGGTAGAGACAAGTGTTGGACTATTCAGGTGTTTTGAAGAATGTATTGTAGAGTTATGTTGCTGGATTGTCTCCTGAATTGAAGACAAAAGTTCCTCTAAGAAGAGTTCATCTCTAGAAGTGTATTGTAATTTTACTATCATTGTTGATATATTTAGGCTCTCTTTTTGCTGGTTTTTTTCCCGTTTGTGGGTTTTCCCAAGATATTTGTTTTCTTTGTCTTCTCTTTATTTCTTTCTAAGTATCATTACTTACTAAAATTGTTTTAAAATCTAGATTAGTTGTACTATTTTCCTCATAGAATTAAGTAGGAAATTTGTTGGATTATTTTCTTTCATTTGGTATTATAGCCTAGCTCACTTCTTAGATTTCTGAGAGAAGTAGGGCTAATTTGAAATTAATTCTTGTTTGAGTGGGAGTTGTGCATATGAGGATCTATGTTTTAGGTGTAGAGTGATGGCAAGCTCTTGTGGAAGAATTGAGTTCAAGAAGTTCAATGGAACCAACTTTGACCTTTAGAAGCCCAAGACATATGACATACTTGTAGACAGAGACCTATGGTTGCAATTTTTGGTTCGACACCTACAACCATGATTGATGATGATTGGAAGTGTTAGATTGGAAAGAAAGAAGCCTAGTTAGTCTTTGTTTGTTAGATTTAGTGCTCTTGAATGTTTCAAGAGAAGTGCCCACCGCACTCCTCTAGAAGAAGTTGGGAAACTTATACTAGACTAAATCCCTAGTAAATAAGCTTTATCTATGGAAGAAGCTATATTTCTTTGTAGATGAGTGATGGATACTTTGTTCTAGAGCGTTTGAATGCATTCAATATTATGGTTCATAGATGTGAAGATGGAGGAAGATCAATGCATTACCCTATTGCGTTCGTTTGCCAAACTCATGGGACAAACTTGTCATGATGATTGGTAGCATTGTCTCCAAATTGAAACTCGAGGAGGTGGTCGGTGCCTTATTGTTTGAAGAAATGAGGTAGAAAATATTTGAATATTTCAATGATGCTTTGGTCGTGATGGTTGTGTTGCCATTGCATGCCATCATGCTGGCCCATCATTGAAAAACGATTTGAGAGATCTCACATGGGTCACCTTGCATAAGTCCCCCTTGAGAAAGTCCTAAAATTTGCTAAGTGTCGAGTTTCAAATTGTCGAGGTTGTCCTTCCCACTTTTCCATCCTCTTCTTCTAATGCTTCGGGTGTTGGCCTTCACCCTTCCCCTTTAAGCCTTACCGCTTCTTTTCACAGGCCGTAGGCCTCCTTCCCGATCCTTGAAGTCTGATCAAGTCCTTTTGAAATTTTCCTAAGTCTTGTCTTTCGAACTTTGGGCATCGGGTTTCGCTTATCCCTAACTCCTTCCATCGAAATCCGACTAAGTGTTAGATTTTTGGAGTTCGGAGGTCGGGATTTCACCTTACCTCTTACCATCCAGCAGTGTGAGGTAAGCCGACAGGTCAACTCTCGACCCTCGACTAGTTCCAGTCTTTGCGGCTTTGACGTTCTTTCTGCCAATCTTTAGCGGTCATCAAGCGGTACTCTTGACGCTCGAGGTCCGACATTCGACACCATGCAACAAGTAGTATGAGGGAGGCCCGATGCTTGACCTTTGACAGGAACACATCTTCTGGGGTCTAAGCCATTTAATTCCAAATCTAGCAAGGGTTTCCTTTCGGGCCCGACGCCTTGACCTTCCCTGTTTCAATGAGTTTTTCATAGTGGCGCTATTAATGCCTGAGCGACTTTCTCACTTGCTTGTTCGACTTTTGAGGCTCGAGGATGACTTTTATTGCACTTGTTGAGGGTTGTGATTGATTCCATGGGTGCCCATGCACATTTATTGCTGATTATTGTCCTCCCTTTCTTTCCCATGCCCAAATCGTTGATTTCGCGTGTGCATTTTTGTAGGGTTTTTTGAACGACATTTATTGTAGAGGTGTGGTGTGCAGGTCTTGGTACGTCCTGGTCTCGTCCTTCAGCATGGCTTTTATGATCTAGTCGCTTCAACTCTCATGGGGACGGATTTCTGTTGCTTGCTAACCCTAGGTAGGGTTAGGGTTTAGTTGGAGTCAACTGAGTTATGCTTGAACTATAAAGGCAACACTTGTCCATTTTCAAAGGGTTCTTGGATTTTCTCTAGCAGACTTATGCTATTTTTTGCATTCTGCAACTGTAAAATTGGCTTTCATGCCTTTGTGTTAATACAATCTCTGTTTTACCTCTTCTCAGTGCTTGTATCTTGTGTAACATTACCTCCTTGCATGCATGAGTTTTCATCATTTTTACAAGTTATATGATTGTGCTAATCTGTTGTGAGTGTTAATTGTGGGTAATCTGCACCCCTTTTAATATCTTTCAGACCCTCGCCTTCATTTTTTCTTTATAAAATTGGTGAAATAGAGATTTGTGTGAGCATTTCTAGTGGTTTTGTTGATGCTTTGTGCAATCATAGGCAGGAAGAAACACATTAAACTTGGTGCATCACCGTTTCCTTTATTTTATGCTTTTCTCCTTCTCCCCTTTTCCTCTTGCAATTCATAGTTAGAACTTTCTGGTGTTGGGTTGGACCAGCCTTCACTGCACCGGGTTTAGAAAGGAAGCTGACCTTCTCCAGAGATCTAACCTCATTTGCAAGGTCCCACACCTTGAGGTTAGTTCCATTGTTTCACTGGAATGCTGAACCTCTTGTTTAGCAGGGTGCAATTCCGAGTGATAACAGGTTGTTCAAAGGAGAAAGGGAAGAGAAATAAAGGAGATCCTAAATTTAAGTTAAAAAGTAGATCCAAGTTTGTAGGAAAGTCAAAAGGGAAATGCTAGAACTATGGGAAGAAAGGCCACATTCATAAGTTCTATAAGGAGAAGAAGGCAAACAATGATTCTGATGATGATTCAAAGTCCAAAACCTCTATAGAAGAATTTGGAGATGTTTTCTTGGCATCTTCAAACATGCATGTATGCATTGATGTGTGATTGGTCGATTTTGATGCTTCATACCACATGACTCCTCCTAAGGAATGGTTTTTTGAGTATGAAGGACATGATGGAGGTAAAGTCTTCTTAGGAGACAATTTATTTCAAAGTATTGTTGATAGTGGGAAGGTTAAATTGGTTTTTCTTGATGGAAGGGTGAAAACCCTCACTAATATATTGCACATTCCTGGTCTAGCTAGAAATTTGATTTCTATAACGAAAATGAATCATGTAGGCAACTAGGTTGTCTTAAGCATTGATGGATGTAGAATGGTGAGAGGAGCCATGGTGTTCGCCAAGGGAGTTAATAGTGGAACTCTATTTTGGCTTGTTGAAAGCACCATGATTGACTGCAATACTTTTGAGGCTTCTGATTTTGGACATCAGAAATTTTCTGTTGAAAAGGCAATGTTGTGGCATGAATGTCTAGGCCATGTTGGTGAGAAAGGTCTAAGGACTATGAACTTTAAAGATATGGTTGAGGGGCTTGTTGATTGTTCTTTAGATTTTGATTTCTTTGAACATTGTATATATGGGAAACAAAATCATGCTAAATTCTATTTTGCGTCATCTAGATCTGACATGATTTTACATTTGGTTCATACGGATGTCTTTGGCCCTGTTGATGTACCTTCCTTAGGCAAATATCTTTACTATTATATTTTGTTAATGATTTCTCTAGAAAAACTTGGGTTTCCTTTCTTAGGAATAAGTCTAAGGTTTCTTGTAGGTTCAAAGAGTTCAAAGCTCTCATGGAAATCCAAAATGACAAGAAGATGAAAACTTTGAAAATAGAAAATGGTGGAGAATTCTATTTAGTAGAGCTCAAAAGGTTTTGTAAGAACAATGGCATATCAAGACAAAAGACAACTCCATACATCCCTTAGCAAAATGGAGTTGTAGAGTGCACAAAGAACTTTATGGAAAAGGCTAGGAGTATGCTCAATAGTTCAAGTTTGGAGGAGAAGTTTTAGGCTGAAGCACTGAGTATTGCTTGCTATCTTATCAACTGATCTCATACATCAACTCTTGTTGATAAGACCCTTGAGGAGGTTTGGATAGGAAAGAAGCCCCCACTTTGACATCTTAGAGTGTTTTGTTGTAATGTATAAACTCGAATGTTCCTAAGGAGAAAAGATCCAAGTTGGATTTCAAAGCTGAGAAGTGTATCCTTATTAGTTACAATGGAGGTGTGAAGGGATGTAAGCTTTGGAATCTTGTAAGGAAGAAAACTGTGTACAATTGTAATGTGATCTTTAGAGAGATTGGGTCATCTTCTATTGAGCAACCTAGAGATGAAGAGAAAGAAGTAGTGCAGCTAGAGCCAAAGACTGAGGAAGCTGCACTAGAGGTTGGACAAGAAATTCAGCAGGCACCTATAAATGGAATCAAAGTAGACAAGAGTTCAAGTGGAGAAGTTGAAGAAGAAGAACCTCATACTCTATTGGTTAGAAGGTCTACTCAACAAAGGGAAGTGCCTGAAACGTATAATTATAGCTCATTGGAATTCAGATGCATTTTTTCCTTGACTACTAACACTGATAAGCCTTGAATACTGAAGGAGGCATTATAACCTATAAACAAGAAGTCCTGAAAGAAGGCCATGAAGAGATGGTTGTAAGGGTAAGATCAAAAAGTACAAGGCAAGATTGGTGGTGAAAGGTTATTTATAGGTTGAGGCAATAGACTTTGGTGAGATTTGCTGTCCAGTTGCAAAATTAACTTCCATTAGATTTTTATTATTTGTTGTTGCTGCATATAATCTTGAGATTTAGCAAATGGATGTTAAGGCACCCTTTTTGCCTGGAGAACTAAATGAGAAAATCTACATGAATCAACCAGAGCAATATGTTGTGAAAGGTAAAGAAAAATTAGTTTACAGATTGAAGAAGTCTCTATATGGTTTGAAGTAGTCACGTAAGATGTGTTTATTAGTTTGATAGTTATTTGTTGAAGTTGGGATTTGTTATACGGAAATTTGATTAGTGTATTTATTTGAAGCAAGTTGATAATCAATTTCTTGTCGTCATTTTGTATGTTGCTGACATGTTGTTAGTTGCTAACAACATGGATACAATTAAGATGCTTAAATCTCAACTTTCATCTCAATTTGATCTGAAGGACCTAGGGATTGCCAAGTTCACTCTTGGAATTGAGACTAGGAGAGATAGGATTAAAAAGAAACTTTGGTTAAGCCAAAAAAGGTGTGTTAACTCTCTATTGTAGGGCTTCAGGATGCATGGGAGTAAGCTAGTGAATGTCCTATCCCTGTGGGAACAAAGTTGTTAGTGGAACAATGTCCAAAGACACTTGTTGAAATTGAGGACATGAGTCATGATCCATGTCATGTCACCTCTGTCCAAAAGGGATAAACTAATATTATTTTAATATAAAAACTACACTAATAATAATATAATATTATAATAATAATAAATATATATATTTATAATAGTTTCCTATAAGTTGGTGCCATAAGTAGATTCAATTTAAATTGTGGTCGGCTTCATGTAAATAATAAAATAAAATAAGCTAAGGTTTGAATTTAAATTTCGGGTGCCAAAATTTGGGCCCTTGAGACCTATTTTCAAAATAGATATAAAAGGCAGTTCCTATTTCATTCTTTTAATAATTTTTGATGGAGAGTTTTGAAGTGAATTATTGCAATTCAACTTTCAGTGCAAAAGGACGAAACCCCTCACTTGCACTATCAAGGTTAGGATGAAAAGTCGAAAACCCTACCTCTGGCTTGGCAAATCCAAACAGGGTTTGTAGTTGAACTAATCTGAGTAATTGTTTCAGTTTCAGGCTCCAGGCATTGATAGAAGTCAAGTTATAAAAAGGATGCAAGCCAGGAGACTTCTAGCATCCACATCTTGAGGAATCCATTTAAATCTAGAGGGCACCAAGTGGAGTGAGCACGAGACTGCTGATCCAATCAGATCACATTCATTCACAGTCATTCCATTTGCCAGTCATTTCACTCAGATCTCATCAGCACTGGAAAGGCATCATACAGAGCGCTTTGGAGACCTAAAAGGGGGAGATTTGAACTATTGCAAGCTGCACCTGGGTTCGCTACCCCAGATCAGACCACTGGAGTGAACCTCTGTAGTCATTTGCCAAGATCTGGGCAGCATACTGCAGTCTGCCCACAATATATTACAGATCTGCATGCTGTGTACACCTCCTAAGGGGCCACAGTACCAGTTACATATGGATCTGCAGCCATATGGTTAGTGCTGTGAACCATTGTAGTTTGAACTATTCAGTGACAATAATAAAACTGTAAACATTTTAAGTTGCTATCACTGTTATTTGAGATTCCTATACCTGCTGATTGAAGTGAGAAATTCAGTAAATTTTTTTGATCTCAGTAGTTTTCTGTGCATGACATAGACTAGGGAAGTGTTGATTAACCCTCTATTAGCCCTAAAATATCACAGTGCCCATAATTGCTGTCATCTATAGAAATTAACAATTGTTTCATTCAAGGAGTGAATTTACTATCTGCAGATCCTGATTATCATATGCTAGTGTTTAACAGTAACTTGACAGTTGTTATTTGACTTTACTTGAGTTGAACCGTAAGAGGAAACCCTAGGGACACCATAATCTATATGCTAGTGCTGTTAGAAGCCTAATGTATGCAATGGTTTGTACAAGATTAGATGTTGCTTAAGCAGTGGGAGTTCTGAGCAGATTTATGTCAAATTTAGGAAAAGAACAGTAGACTGCAGTGAAAAGGGTCTTCAAATAGCATTTTAGACTATTCAATTTGCTACCAAGGAGGACCTAATTTGAATAAGGACTTAAGCATATAGGGTTTTGTTGATGCAGATTGGGTTGGAGATACTGATTATAGGAGATCCACTAGTGGTTATGTATTTGACTAATTTGGTGATGCAATTAGTTGGATGAGCAAGAGGCAGCCGGTTATTGCTCTTTTGACTATTAAAGCTGAGTACATGGCAGCTACTCATGCTTGCAAGGAGGTAGTGTATTCTCAAAGATTGTGTTCAGATGTTTGCCTGAGACATGATGCAGTATGGATTGGATATGGCAATCAATGTGCAATCAGCTTGGCCAAGAACCCTACATTTCATGCACAGACAAAGCACATTGATGTGCAATATTATTTTGTTCAAGATATGGCGGAGGACAAGCAGGTTTTGATTAAAAAGATGGGCATTTCAGAGAATGTTGTAAATTATTTGATGAAGCTTGTGAGCACAAAAAAGTTTTCTTGGTCTAGGAAAGCTATAGGCTATGGGTCTTTCTGCCCCAACCTTGTAATCTCATGGTTATTGTAGTATTGGCAACCTATGCAATGTATACAAGTGGGAGATTGTTGGGAAGGTGTTGTACACCTTGCATAATAATATTGTATGAAATATTAATTAGGTGTGCTAAAAGCCAAAACCAAAAGAACACACATAAGGAAAAATTTGGTTGAGAGGTGACAAACTTGTCGAGTAGTGAGTAAAGACAAAATTGTTAAGATAGAATCATCCATGTTTGATATGGTTGTTTTAATGTGCAAACTTGTTTGGACACATCTTGGAATACTTCTAAGAGAGCTTTTGGAAGTATGTGCCACCTCATGGATGACTTTGGAACCACTTGATGAGGTGTCATGTTATTAGGCCATTGTTTTGGATACCTCTAGTGGTTTCCAAGTGAGCTATGTGCCTATATAAACAAGTCTTGGGTGAGCTATTTTTTTATTTAAAAAGTTATCTTTGCAGTATGGAAAGTGGAGACAAGTGCTGGATTCTTTGTATTTTGAAGATTGTTTTGCAAAGTTATGCTCCTGGATTGTCTCTTGAATTGAAGACTGAAGATCTTCTGAGAAGAGATCATCTTTGGAAGTGTAATATCCCGGTCCAAAACACTTATGCAAATCTGATTTTTAACCTTCTACAAATACTTATTATTTGGGACAGTATCAGATTCTAATATTTAAATCAGATCTTAAATAACTCAGATTCAATTTACTGTTTACACATTATCATAATCTTTACATTTTAATCAAAAAACAACAAATAATAGATAAACTCCCAATCTTTCTTCTATCACAAATAATGATTGAATTACATTTAAATACTTTGCAACATCAGCAATTACAATAGAATTAAACTTTCATGTTCATACCTGTGGCAATAGCAAATTGGACCAATACAATGCGGCTGAAATCTGTGATCAATGAAGCTCCCATGCGACCTTTGAATGAGATCGCTCTTTGAAATCAAAGGGTTTTCATCTTTTGATCTCCACTCTCGAACACAAGTGCTGAATGGGTTTCTAGATAGGGGTTTGTGTAAAGTGATAGATCATGATTCTTGAATGGACGCACTCACCCTTTTAAATCCACCACAACAATAATAGGTCAGCCACAAAGTGAATCCAAATCTTCCAATTTGAACAATGATCTTGGGTAGGAAAATCCTACCTAGGAAAGTTATGGCGCCAAAACAGACCATTAATGACATTACAACACGTGCTGAAGAGTTGGAAAGAGAACAAAACTTAAGGTGGAAATATCGGGGTTCGGGGGTTGGAAATACCACAAGACTCACACCACAAGTCAGGGTGTCGGGTGTTGAGCAATGGGTATGCTGATAAAGACAGGTCTGAAAGTCCAACAAATACAAAGGAAAAACAAAGTCGGAAGGAAATACATACTTGTAAGGAAAACTCCAACAATTAATCACAAACTTTGAAGAATAGACCTTAGAGAGACTCATAGGAAAAGAAGGGGAAGAACACACAACAAAATAGGACCAGAGGAGATACAAGAGACAAATCATAGCAGCAAAATTCGTTTGGGAAAAAAATCGACAAACTCAATTTATAAGATTTTTTGAAAAAATTGAGAAAAAATTGGATATAAGAAAAAACATAAATTTTTTTAGAAAAAGAGACTTTTTTTTTGGAAATTTAAGGGCATTTCCATATCATAGAGACATAGAGAGCAAATAAAATAGAGAGTTTAACACATGAATTATAGAGAATAGGATTTTGTTGTTTATATTCATATAGTTGATTACATTGCATTGCACAAAGCATACTTCATAGTGCATAAATAATAACTAGATGGTTACAGTTGATTAAATTTCAATTACAATATAGTTTGTATAAAGTAACCTATAAAGTATAAACTAAGTACAAAGTTCCAAAAAAAAAACATAGCCAATGACTCTTGCTACTACAAATAGAGCTATACTAGAGGGCTGCAAGTCCTAATGATGAAGCTCTGGTTCAGAGATTCTCCTAAGTCATTCAACCTCATGATATCCAAGTTGGCTTCTAGGATGTCAAAATCCTCAGGCTCAAGAATGTCATTAAAAAGACAATTTTCCTTTGCCAAGCAAACATCATAAATTACAAAACGGGAATCAACTGGTTCATATTTGTGATTTAACAATACTTGTAGTTTCTAGAACAATGTCAAAGAGAACTATATGAAGAGTGTGAAAGGGAAATTATATGACAAAGGAAGCAATTGCAAAGTTCAAATTAATAGTTTTTGAATCAAATAGCTCAAGATAGAGTACTAGAAAATGCTTTTGAAACAAAATCTTAAATTTCAAAAGACCAAAAATGATATTGAAATGTTCTCATTGATAACTATTTTAGCAGATTTGTAAAAGAGTAAAGGGAGTGTTAAATATTTTTTCAAAAGATAATAAAGACCTGCTAGTGGATGATGGAGTTAAAAACATTGATGGACTTTGAGTTGAGAATTTGAGAGATTATCAAGGTTACCCCAAGTTTCCGGGACGGGGACGGCAGGGGACTGCGGGACGAGTCCCCAAGTTTCCGATTTTTGAGGCCAAAATTAGGGACGGCAGGGGACGGCTATATAAAAATATAGGGAAATTTTAAATATTCAATAGATAACATGAATAAGGCATGCATAATACACATTATAGAACATTAACATATAACATTTGTGTTCAACATTATGCCAATACTCAATAGAGTCAATAGTCAATACGCATTCAAAATTAACATACAGTTACACAAATCATGAAACAACCTCCAAGTTATAATTTATAAACTTATATCAAAATGCCCAAAGGCTACATTGCTGCCATATAGTTTTAAAGTTTTAGTTTGCTATGAAAATCAAAATACAATATTGTATGTCAATAATGAATACAAATTTACAAAATAAACAAAGAGCACTGCTGCCCCTAATCATCTCTCATAACTGCATCAAAATCAGAGTCATCCTCTGAGTCACTGCCACCGTAATGCTCCTCCTCAACCAATGGGACCCCAACCAAGCCCTCAGCTGTCTCCTCCTCATCTATCTGAGCCGCATCCTCGGGATCAATATCCCACCGTAGAGCTGGAGTCTGTCGATACTCTGGAGTCTGTCGATCCTGAAGCCGAAGAGCACTATGAACAACCACTAGCTTCTCTGCTCGTCTAGAGGTAAGTCTATTCCTCTTGACAGAGTGGATAAAGCCATATGTGGACCAATTCCTCTCTGCAGCAGAGGAACTAGCAACCTGTGCAAGAAGGCGAGTGGCAAGTATCTTCAACTGCGGTGTATCTCTCCCATGATAGGTCCACCATCCAATAGGGTTCCCTTGAGCTAATATAGCTCTATCCAACCTCGCCTGTGGTTTGCTCAAGTTTGGGCCATTAAGATTAGCAAAGTCTAGAAATTGTGACCGAAGTATTGAAGCTTGCTCGGCTGGATAAATCTTTTCAATGGCCCGTGTGAACCCATCTAAAACCTCAGGATCATCACATGGAGGCACCCTACCATCCCTTGGTGCATACCATTTTGGATTTAGAGCAAAGGCAGCCATATGAAGCGGGGTGTTCATTGTATTCCACCTCCGCGTCACAATGGGCCTAATGTGTTGCTCATATAAATCCAAAGTGGGGTCCTTTGCCAAAATAACTTGCCTGATCTTCCCAAGCATAGTGTCAAATGTCTCATATATCTCTCCAAGACTAGGAGAGTCTGTATCAGCATATCTAATGACATCTACAATGGGCGAGATAAAGGAGCAAATATATCTGCAAAATGCAAACAAAAAGTTCAAAATAATTAGTTGACAAGTTATTTGACATGTTAGAAACTTCAAAAGTTGGAACATTGGACAATAAAATTAAAATATTAAAATCAGAAATTTAATATGAAAATCAGCCATCTAATATGTCTTACCTCACATTGGCCCACCAATCATCATCGAGGATCTTTTGTTTGATGCTCTTTCCTTGAGTAGAACTTGCATTAGGCCATCTAGTCCACTCACATTGACCATCATCAGTTGTAGAGGCTCATGCACCTCAAGCATCCTCTCCAATAGGATGAAGTAGGTGGCATATCTACATTCATTAATTCAATGATTCATTAAAAAATAAAAATTTAAAACAAAATCAGATTATGAATACAAATTGAAAGTGAAACAAAATGAAGTAAATGGCATACCTTGTATCAACAGGTTTGAGAAACTCCTTTGAAAATGTCCTGAAAAGAGCAAGTGAGGTGTGGTGGTTGCAAATGAACATTTGAATTTCTCTAGCTTCTGCCACCGTTTTCTTCACCCAATCCATCTTCCCTATGTCTTTCAATGCATTGTTCAATGCATGAACACAACATGGGGTCCAAAATATGTGCCTGTAAGTACCCTCCACCATCAACCCAGCCGATTTGCACACACGTGCTGAATCGGTGATCACCTGCACCACATTTGCAGCCCCAACCTCCTCTATGGCATCTCTCAAAATGGAAAATTGGAAGTCAGCATCCTTACGTCTTCCTGAACAATCTACGGCTCTAAGAAAATAAGAACCAGCAGGGCATGTGACTATGACATTGATGAGTGGCCGACGTCTACAATCAGTCCACCCATCCATCACTATAGAGCACCCCGTCCTCATCCATGTTTGCCTCATCTCCTCCATTAACACATTAACTTTGGAGTACTCTTTGTCTAGGAGGGTGGTGCGTAGCTTATGATCTCCAGGGGGTACAAATGAAGGACCAACACGACTAAGTCTTTCACCATTTGTTTGAAATAAGAGGAACGGGCCACATGAAATGGAATGGCATGGGCAAAAAAGAATTTGGCAATGGAGGATTCACAGGTTTCTCGTGCTTGGTTTTGAAACATGGACTCAACTGAGGCTCCCTTATCACCACCAATCACCTTCCTCTTTCCTCTTAAGATAACAGTACTACCAACTGTGGAAGGACTAGGAGTAGGAGTAGGCATAGACGATTGTGAACTTGGGAAAGAAGGAGACCCAGTTTGAACCCCACCTTCACACTCCATTTGAATTGTTTGGCACTCTATAAATAGTGCATCTGTCAATGCAGGACACGTTCTAACTCCATGGCCCACCTCACCCAAAAAATGAGACCTAACTCTAGTGTAGCTGCCCCTAAACTCCTTTTCACAAACATGGCACAACCAAACCCTACTCCCCCCTGAATTTTTTTGTCTTTCACCCATGGCTGTCACAAATTGAAGGAATGGTTTTTTTTTGTCTATTGGGTGTTTGGCATAGTCCTTCATAGTTTTGGAATTGGTTGATGAATGATGGTGTTGGGTAGGGGTTATTTGCTCTTTAGTTTGCCTTCTAACTTGCATTTCAACTTCACTATCACTCCCACCTTCACTATTGCTCATATTTTTTGTTTTTAGAATGCAAGTGTTGACTGAAAATGAACAAAATAAAAAAAAATCAGACTATGCAAACTTCATATTTTGCAAAAAAAATGAAAAAAAAAGAATGGTGAAAGAAAATGCATACCTTTTTTGATGGATTTGCACTCCCAGCAACACTCTTTCAACCTCCTCTCCTCCTTCAAACAGCTGCTCCTTCTCCTTCAATGGCTGCAATTTTTTTTCTTCTCAAACCCTTGGCTCCCTACACAAACAAAATGAAAATAATGAACTTTTAGAGGCCTCCTTTCATTCTTAAGAGAGCAAAACATGGTGGGGCCCACGTATGCCACATAGGCAGGGTTTTAATTTTTAATTTTTTGCTTTTTTTTTAATGTTTGGGCGCTTAAAAACGCGGGGGACGGCCGGCCGTCCCCGGGACAGTCGAGGGACGGCTCAGCCGTCCCCCAGCCGTCCCCGGGACTGCCAGCCGTCCCTAATTTTCTTCAAGCCGTCCCCCCGTCCGGGGACGTTTCCGAGTTTTTTTCAAAAAAGGGGGACGGTCCCCCCCGTCCCCTAGCCGTCCCTTGGTACCCGGGACGTCCCCGGAACCGGGACGGGTGATTTTTGGGGGGGGGACGCGTCCCCGGGTAACCCTGGAGATTATAGGTACAAGTTTCAATGGAAAATCAAAGCACGAGGAACATTCCCTTTCAATGGGATAGTTGGTGCTGAAATCTATTTGGATCGTTAAAGAGAAAATATATGAGGCTTGCTTCAGGAGGGATTAAGATAAGCCCACAAGACTGGGGCATGACTTCTCTCAAGGCATGTATTAGTTTGCTTGATACCTATTTAACATGTATGGAATGCTACACTATATATGTCTAAAGCATTCATGAACTGCTATTGTACTCTTTGCAGGCCTTTTGAACTTTCATGTATATGACGATCCTAAATGGAATGTAGTTCTTGAACAAGTGCAGGGCATGATTTGAGTACTGAGTTCCACCAATTAACAAAGCATTGAGCCTGCAAAATATATAGGAAATTTAAATATAACCAAAACAATCCTTCATTTTGATATAAAATACTGCTACAGTTTATTTTTTCAGCACTACAAGCTGATTTTTATCTTTTTGATAGGAACCATTCTGCTTCCAGTTCCACAATGTCTATATATTATTACGTTTGTACTTATGCTTCCCACTTGATTATACAATTGCCACTACCCTACCTGCTTATCATTCAAGCTTGATGGCCAATGTCAAATTGAAGCTCCAAATTCTCACACTTTTGTAATGTCCCTCCTCGCTTGATGCCAAACATGAAGAATTTTTCTAACCTTTTTTTAATTCCCAGAGGTTAGAAATTAAATGGATATTAAGGGAATGATAAGAGTAATTAAAGTGGAGCCTAAGTTAAAGTCAATCAATTATATTTAATTATTCACTTCTTAAGTGTGGTGGGGGCCACTCAAATTGTGACGTCTCACTAGGCGTTTCTTCATAGTGGTAAATAAATTAAAAAATATGCCTAAGTCCCTATTATTCAAATAAGTGCAAATTGTGATATGGACGACTTATGTTTTTTCTAAAAGGGAACTTGAGCGCTCTCAAGGTGATCGATGACTTTGTGGGCGAATTAAGATTGGCAGCTTAGATTTGATAAAAGGCTCTAAACGGGAGAAGGCGACATTTTGGAAAATTTATCTGATTTTTAATCACCTGTCGAACTATGTTGTAGTTCTCTCCAGGACGAAATCCCTGAGGAGATTGGGACAAAAACCCCAATATGTGGTCTAGTTTTTCCTTTGGCACCATTGAGCAATTCATGCAAGTTCTTGATGAGAAGCATGTTGCAATGTTTGAGACAAAGAGTTGTAATCATTGAACTGGTATTGCAGTGTCGTCTGGCCATCAAGTTTGAAGCGCTGCATATAGGAATTGATGCATATAGGAATTGAGAAGTGGCTTGTTTGTTAAAGGATTGTCAGTAGCTGAACTACACATGGTATTTGAAGGCGAGTTTATGTGTATATGGATTGTGGAGGGCTCTCTCTAAATCAAGTCGTGGCAATTAAGGGAGATTTTGGGTGCTATATCAGAGAATACCATTTTACAGACCAGCACTGTCATAGGTTCTTTATTTACTCATACTCTGATGTAATCTCTGTAATATTCCATGAGGTACTTGTTAGGCGTCCATGATAGTTTGTTAATCTGGGATAAGTTTTATGCATGTGTCCGGTCTGCACTATGAACCTGAGCAATTATATGTCAAAAATAAATTGTAATTAAACTCAGAAAAATCATTGTTTAATTGCATGTTCGATTTATGAAATGGGTTATTGTCTGCAATACTCTGTGTCATTTGCTGAAACAAAACATTTATAGAAATTGAAAAAAATTGCAAAAATCTATTCATACATCCGGAAAGGTTATTTCAGTGGTATCAAAGCCTAGATACCTGCCAGCCTGTTGGGAATGTAAATTTGCATGTCACATAGATATTTCACCCGAAGTAGGTCCAGGCAACAGGGAGGAGTTGATAATAACACAGCTGAAGCTGAGATGGGTGATAGAGGAGGTGAAAGCCCACCAAGAAATTTGAATGCACAATTGGATAATGTCCTAACTACATTTGCCGAGCAGCAACAACAAATGCTACAACAATTTTAGGATCGCATGATCATAGCCATGGGTCAAATGAGATTGGATCGTGCTTGATCGAGCAGATCAAGCAGTGGCCATAGTAGAAGTGATGCTGGTCATGGGAATCGTGAAAGAGCAGCCACTAATGCCGTTAGGACAGCAAGCACAAGGTCTGATCGGCCTTTACGTCCCACATTTGTGACAAGACAACTAGAAGTGGAGACCATCCCGGAGTTGGAGGAAGACATAGATATCACTGTTGATGTTATGGTGGCCCGCGATGAATACAAAATGCTTCCACCTGATGTGAGGCAAGCAATTAATCTAAATCAGTTTATGAATCAACAGAGGGATAAAGCTAGAGCTAGACTGGAGAGGCAAGAAAGGGGTCTCCGAAGGCAGACCGGCCAAGGAACTCAATCCAAGGAATAAAAGGAAGCATTAAATAAGATCCCTTTACCAACCTTTGATGGAAGTGGAAAAATAAGTGCAAGATCATGGGTGCATAAGCTTGACACCTTCCTGTCCTTGAAACCTATGGAGGAAGAAAAGGCTATTCAATTCGCAACGATGCATCTAGAGGGAGTAGCATATGACTGGTGGCACCGTGGGTTAGTTTCGCAGGACCATGCTATGATTCATTCATATGAAGAGTTTGTTGATAAGTTGATTGCACGCTTTGACAGGAAGGATATCGAAGTATACTACAGAGACTTGGCTCACCTTAAGCAGAGTGGACATGTTGAGACCTACATTAATGAATTCTAGAAGATTATAGTCATGGTTCCCGATATGCCTAAGAGGCGTGTTACTATGTTGTTCATCGAGGGTCTAAGTGACAGACTAAGGGGTTTAGTGAAGGCTCATAAGCCTAGTACTTTACATGATGCCATTGGCCTAGCCTTGGATTTGGAGACTACACTGCCCCTCCAGACCCAGAAAAAGACTTTCGATGGATTTCCATCAAAGCAAAAAGGTTTCAAGCAGCAAAAGAACACCACACCGAAATCTGATTAGGAGTCTAGAAATGAGCTTCGCAGGAAATAGTTATGTTTCTACTGTAAGGAGCCATGGAACCGTGACCACCACTGCCTTGGGAAAGGTAAAGCTCATTTGATTGAGGTCATTTTAGATGAGGAGGAACAGGATGTTCATGAGACCAATGTTGAAGAGGACAGTGGACAGGAGGAATAGCCTCCATAGTTAGAGTTGGTGGATTTGGGAGCCAAGAAGACTCCCCAAAGCAACATTGCCACACTATCTGGGGTTCCTAGACTTCATCCATTTCGTTTGAAGGGTGTCATTAAGGGACAATGCATGGTTTGCTTGGTGGACAGTGGAGCCACCCACAATTT
Source organism: Sequoia sempervirens (assembly GCA_007258455.2). Lineage (NCBI taxonomy): Eukaryota > Viridiplantae > Streptophyta > Pinopsida > Cupressales > Cupressaceae > Sequoia > Sequoia sempervirens. The sequence continues at coordinate 81,463,433 of VDFB02373365.1, forward strand.
CATTGATGAGGGTCTTGTGGTGAAGCGTGAGCTTTAGGTTGAGGAATTTTCAGGGTTCAATGTGACTGTAGCAGATGGATTTTAGTTGAATTGCACCAGGATGATTCCCCAGCTTAGCATCCAGATTGGAGACTACTCTTTGACCGATGACTTCTATGTGCCGAGTCTGGGTAATATTGATGTAGTGTTGTGTTTACAGTGGTTGCAGTCACTTGGGAGATACATTAAGGACTTCCGCAAAATGGAGTTGGAGTTTATGGTTGATGATAAGAAGATTGCGCTGAAGGCCATGTTTGACGGTGGTCCTCGTGTAGTGTCAACCAAGAGGATGGAGGCTTTACTTAGACATGAGGAGGTGGATTGGGCAGTACAGTGCTTTGTTTGTACCAAGCCTACCTCGGACAACAAACCACATCTCCATGTTGACATCCAAATAGTGTTGGATGTCAATGGGAAAGTATTTGGGGACATTCCTCTAGGCCGACCACCTGACCATGGGTTCGAGCACGTCATTGAGCTTGAAGAGTGGGCCAAACTTGCCATAACTATGCCCTATTAACACCAACGCCATTTTAAGGAGGAGATTGAGAAGATGATCAAGGAGTTACTGAGCATGGGACACATCGGGCCCAGTTCTAGTCCGTTTGCCTCATCAGTTGTTCTGGTTAAAAAGAAGGATGGAACTATGCTCATGTGCATAGACTACAGGGCCTTGAATAAGAAAACCATAAAGAACAGATATCCTATCCCCAAGATCGATGAACTACTTGATGAGTTACACGGGGCCATGTTCTTTTCCAAAATTGATATCCGATCGGGCTATCATCAGATATGGGTCCAAGAAGAAGATGTTCGCAAAACTGCTTTCCATTGTCACTACGGGCATTTTGAATTCTTGGTCATGCCATTTGGACTCACGAATGCACCAGCCACATTCTAGTCGTGCATGAACCACACTTTCGTGAGTAGTTGCAGAAGTTTGTTTTGGTCTTCTTTGATGACATTCTAATATATAGTAGAACTTGGGAGGATCACCTGCAACATTTGGATGTAGTGTTGAGTATCATGGAGGCTCAATCGCTTTATGCGAAGGCTTCTAAATGTGAGTTTGGGATGATTGAGATACTCTATCTCGGACATGTGATTGGAGCTGATGGTGTGAAGGTACACCAAGAGAAAATACAGGCAATTCTGGACTGGCCACCACCGAAAAACATATTAGAGTTGAGAGGCTTCTTGGGTTTGTGCTCTTACTATAGGAGATTTGTGAGGGGCTTCTCATTGTTGGCATCACCCTTGACAAACCTTACTAAGAAAGGTGCATTTCTTTGGTCTAAGGAGGCACAGGTGACATTTGACAAGCTCAAGGAGGTCATGAGCTCATGTCCAATTTTAGCATTGCCGAATTTTACACAACCATTTGTCTTAGAATGTGATACGTCGGGTCAGGGAGTTGGTGCAGTTCTAATGCAAAATCGACATCCGACTACATTCGAGAGCAGAAAGTTAAGAGATAATGAGAGGTTGTACTCCACTTATGATAAGAAGATGCTAGCGATTATGCACGCGCTAGCTAAGTTCAGGCAATACTTAGTGGGGACTAAATTTGTGGTCAAGATTGATCACAACAGTCTCAAATATTTTCTTGAGCAGAAGGATCTGAATGAACGACAACAAAAGTGGGTGAGCAAGATTTAGGCATATGACTTTGATGTGGAATACATTAAGGGTAAGAACATTGTTGCTGATACTTTGTCTAGGAAACCAACACTTTGCTCTCACTGAGATTTCAGCTGACTGGAAATCTTAATTAGTGGCCAAATATACCAAAAACACTTTTGCTTGTGATTTGATTGATGGTTGGGTATAGGATGATAGATATTTAGTAGTTAGTGACATTATTTATTATAAGAACAAAATCTATCTTGTACCAGGATCAAAGCTAAAGGCTAGGCTTTTGAGGGCTATGCATGATACTCCTCTATTAGGACATCCAGGGATCTTCAAAACTTATCGCTAGATTCGTGAGAGGTTCACCTGGAAGGGTTTGAAAGATGATGTGCTGCAACATGTTAGAGAATGCCTGGCTTGTCAGCAAAACAAGGCAGAACACACATTCCCTGCGGGACTTCCACAGCCTTTGTCGATATCCGAGCAGAAATGGGAAGGAATATCCATGGATTTTATCAAAGGATTGCCACGTGTCCAAGGGAAAGATTGCATATATGCGGTTGTGGATAGATTGACCAAATATGCACATTTCTTCGCTATATCTACTGATTACACCACAGTTCAGGTGGCAGAGGTATTCTTCAGGGAAGTATTCAGGTTGCATGGACTCCCCAAAACAATCGTCAATGACCGAGACAACAGATTCTAAGTATGTTTTGGTAGGAGTTGTTTCGTTTGGTAGGTATAGAGTTGACACCAAGCACGAGTTACCATCCTCAAACCGATGGTTAGATAGAGTTAGCAAACAAGTAGATTGAGGGATACCTACGGAATTATGTGTTAGGGCAGCAGCGTGCTTGGATCAGATGGTTGCATTTAGGTGAGTATTGCTACAATACCACCTACCACATGTCGATTGGCATGTCTCTCTTCAGAGCCTTATATGGGTAGGATGCCCTATCATTTGTATATTTGGCCTTTGATGATAGTAGCGTCCCACGGGCCAAGGAGACAATGCAAAACTATCAGGATATTCTCAAGGCATTGAAGGATAATCTGCAACATGCTCAGAACCAGCAGAAAATGTATGCAAATAGGCACAAAATCGAGAGATCATTTGAGGTTGGGGACTTAGTTTTTCTGTGTTTGCAGCCATACAGACAATCCTCATTGAAGAAAAGTGGTGCAGAAAAACTTAAGCCATGCTCCTATGGTCCTTACAGAGTAGTGAGGAGAGTTGGTGAAGTTGCATATGAGTTGGAACTTCCAAAGGGCAGCAAGATACATAATGTCTTCCATGTGTCTTGCCTCAAGAAGGCACGGGGTTAGTAGGTTGTGGCATCTCCAGAGCTACCTCCACTTGACAAGGAAGGAAACTTGGTGTTAGTCCTTGAAGGTATTGCAAATTGGAGAGAGAGGAAGCTGAGAAATAAGATGATCTGAGAATACCTGATCAAATGGAAGGATTTACCAATTGAGGATGCAACTTGGGAAGTGTTGATGCGTGTTTTGTGACACACCCAACACTTTAGAATAAAGAAAAAAGAAGAATGCCCAAAGGCAGCTTTATCCTCTCTTGAAAAATTACCTCTTATGCTAAGATTGCTAGAAAGATCATACGGTAATTCCAATGTTCCGGTTTGGGGGATGGACAAGCTCAATGGATGATGTGATATGCTGGTTTCACAAAGGGACCTTGTAATGAGGAACTTACTCAAAGTAGGGAGTTGTAACGTTGAACGCTCTTATGTTTTTTGGAATTTTCAGTTTAGGATAAAATAAATAAAAAAAAGGATGAGGGTAAAGGAACTAGATTTATGCAAAACTAATCCTATGAACTTCGGAGACAAATGCTGGATAATGGAATTTAAACCAATCTTTGCTTCACCAAGCACGGCACTACAACTAGACAAAGACGGTGCAATCTTCAAGGGTTTACGAAAGATATCCTATTACACTATATCACCATCAATTCGACCAATGCATATAGATAATAGAACTCAAATTAAGCAATTTTAATGTTCAGACTAACCTTACACATCAAATTGAAAATCATCCAATTGAAAAGGGTATGAACTAATTCCACTTTTCCAACACTATCAATCTTTCATTCATCTAAAATACTTGAAAACAAATTTACTCTATTTTGAAGAAATCAATGAAACCATGCGGGCTCATAGAAATAATAAATGCTCAACTCTGAATCCACTTATTATTTAAACAGCAATATTGCAACAATCTCATCAGTCTCTCCCTGAATAAATGAAATGAATGGGGTTTATATAGGCACCCCAATTACAAAGCAACGGCCAAGATTAAATTTGAAATCAACGGCCAAGATCAATCTTGACAAACCCTAACCCTAAAAGCATAACAAACTCAAAGACACGTGGCACAAGCAGAACACGCCATTTGGAGCATGGCAAATGATGACACCTTGCACTTCATTCGAGCAAGTGGGAATCCAGAATGCAATTCCCTTTGGATCGCTCCCTAGCTGCAAATGCAAGAAATTTGGCTAACACAGAATCAAGTTCCTCCATTGAGATATTCGGCACAGAATCCAGTTGCATTCCAATCACGTCCAAGGTCTCCAGGCACTGAGTAAAAGTTCCTTCCCATCTAGCCTCCTGCTTCTGAAAGTTCTCCATGAAGGTCAAAAGGGAAGACATATCATCAAGCTGATTCTCTGTAATAATTTGCACTTCCTTGAAGTAAATGCTCATCACACTTTTCTTCAATCCTTCTAAATCTAAGCCATTCGTATCATGATGTTCTTGTCCTGTTAACCCTTCAAGAGAAGTAAGGATTTTGAACTGAATTTTCTCCATCGTGCTCCGTATAGCAGCACATTCTTCCTTTATTCCATCATATGTCTTCTTTTTGGCCAACAAGGAATAATACCACCTGCTGAAATCATATGAGGCTCCTTCTTCGACAACACCTTCCTGAATCAATACATGCATGGAAACTTCTTTTAGAACTCTCAAACGAGGTATCACTTTGTCCTGTACATACTGGAAATCTTCCCAATGGTCCTCAACTTGACTCACTTCAGTTATCAGCAGTGCAGATCTGTCATAAGTTTGGGCGCACTTCTCCAAGAATTGCTCCATTTGTTTTGAAATATTGGTAACCCAACTCCTGGTTGCTTGACTCGTAATCCTCATAGCCTCAAGGACATCAACGGACTCCGGAGTAAGAGATGACGGTGGAATAAAGGCTGCATTTTCCTGACGCAAAGGGGCTGTTAGCTGCTGAATGAACTCTATCAGCCTTAGATTTTCTAATTCCAACCTTTCCTTCTTCTCTTCTGTTTTATCAAACTTCTCCCTGATGGCTTTGGAAGTGTCTGCCAACTCATGGAAATCCTGATCTATTGTCGTTGGCCCAATGTCCAATGTTGTAACTTCGTAATCCATAGGAGCAATCTGATCTCTTGGCTTATCAACTTTCGGGACTGCCACCTGCAAGATCCTGGATCCTGTATCGTTCCTGGTAATCTGAGAATATTTCTTAGGCCTCTTTGGCGTTTTAGCCTTGCCAATCCTTTCTAGGAAGTCCTGTATGCTCTCAACTGGTTGAACCTCATCCAGTGGTCTGGACTTCTTCTTCAAACTTTCAGTTAGCCAATCTGGGATTGTGGATAATTCCATTCCATCTTCTAACTGAACATCATCATTAATTCCTTTAAGAGCAGAAATTACCTCATCTCCTAGTTCTTCATTGTCCTCAAGGATCTCAGTATCTCCTGCACCTTCAATCCTCAAAGTATCATCTCCTTCTAAACACTCCGTGGAGGCTTGATTTTGGAAAGAATCTACCTGTTCTAACTCTTGAAACTGAATTTCTTGCTCATAGCTTGGCTCGATATCAACAATGGATACATTTTCGATTACTCCAATTGACAAAGTCCTTGAAGATGAGGGATTTTCAGTCACCTTTTGCTTCTTACTCTCCAATTCCTCATTAGCTGACTCCTTTTCCTCTAGTTGAAGGTTTCCACTTACTACCTTCCTCTTGCTAGGATATGAAGATTCATCAGGATTTTCGCCAATTGCTTCCTCCTGGCCATCCCTATTGTTTAATGTGGCGTAAGTAAGAGAAATTCCTTCCTTCCTCAACTTGCTGATCTGACCATCGACCCATTCCCTTGAGTAAGCAAAAATGTCCTTCATCAATGTGTTCAAATTAGCCATCTCAGGTTGTGTCCAGTTAGGCAATAAAATAGGCTTATCTTTTTCTTGTTCAAACTGAGGGTGAATGTAGTCCCCGTTGTCTTTCACTTGGTCAGGTATAGGAAACAAATCGCACCTTTTCACAAGTTCAACTGGAATTCTTGACCAAGCCTTCTTCCTTACTCCATACTCGTCCATCAGGTTAGACCAGTAATCTTCGATCTGCATAACATGAAGGGACTTCTTCCCACGCATTCTCAGGTATGGGTCATAATCGGACCTTGGATTATAGGTGCTGAATTTGTAAAATTGCAGCTCTACCCCTGCTGTTTTGGCTGATTGTAACGAAGGACAGACTTCTAGCATTTTTCCAATTGCAACCGGAAAATCCACTCCTTGTTTGTTCTTCTTCGCCTGAATGGAGTCTACACATGCTAGTTGCCTTGCTACCTCAAGCATAACAATTTTGTCTGTTGGGTATCGAGGAAGTCTGTACGGAGCATCAGAGAATCCATGAATTCTTATATAAGTAAATGTCGGAAACTGGATAAACCAAGACCCGAACTTGTCAAGCATTGCCATAGCTTCTTTAGATAGCCTTCTCTGCACTGTTCCTTGAAGAACTCGCGTGATGTACATAAGGAAGGCGTCATTTGTTATCTTGAAATTGTCCCTGTAATGTAGTTGGAGCTGCGGGTAACAATCATATGATTTGAGTTGATCTTTCCGAAGTCCCACTTCGCCTTTACAAATCAGTCCTCTGTACTTAGTGAATCTTGCCAGAATATAAACCACATAAGAACTCATGTAAAAGGTTTTAGTTTTTTCAAGATTTCTCAACTGGAAATCGATATTATCACTTATCAACTTGGCCCAATTTACAGCCTCCATTCCCAATACGATTTCCTCCACGTATGAAAACATCCATACCTCAAAGAAGGCTCCCTGAGACGTTCCCATAACTCTGTTCAGCATGTGAATCATATCACTGTATTCTATCTTAAAATCTGTGCAAATTAGTCTCTTTGGCAACTTGGAGCGATGTCTTTTGGGTTCTTTAATCCAGTTGGAATTGATGATGTCCATACAGGATTCCTTGGCTTGATCGAACATGGCCTGTGATTTTCTTGAAGAATGCGAATTTCCTCAAATAGATGAATTTTACTTGGATTTTCCCTTTGATCAATGGATTTTCGAACTGGATTTTCTAAAGTTTCAACTGGATTTTCTCAAGGGCGTACCTCTTCCAGACTTAGGCAAATTTTGCCATGATCTACTTGCTTTTTAGTTGATTTTTCAGTGATTTTCCCTCAAAGGCGTGATCTTATCCAGTTGATTTTTTGACTTTGCATGCGCTTTTTCCTCGCTTTTCTCATCTTGCATGCGCCTTTCTCTGCTTTGCATGCGCTTTTCAGTTGCTTTTCTCATGATTTTCCGATTTTTGCTTGATTTTTGCCCGCTTTTTAGTTCCAAAAATGGAAACTTTTGACTCAAATGCTAATGACACCCTGTACTTTCTAAAAATAGAAACTTACTAAAAATAGAAAAAAGCAAAAAGCAACTTTCTAAAAATAGTAAATTCCAGATTGGGCCAGAAATGCCAAAAACGAAAAAAGCAAAAAAGCAAAAAAGCAGAATCCCTAAAAAATAGGAAGTGTCAGAATTGAGCGAAAGCACAGGCGATCCTCGTCTGCAGGGCCTTCTCAGCACTCCCATGACGTTTACGTTCAGTTTCGGGCTCAAACACCCAACTTGGCTCGGATGATGACTCCAGACCTTGACATGAAATTCCCAGATATCAGAGACTTATGAAATTGCCACTCAACGCTAAACCCTAAGAGCAAACCAGTGAGGGTCCCCATTTGCAATGGGGCGATGTGTGAAAAAGGTCACAACAGGAAGGAGAAGAGATTCTACAACATCCTAATTTGTGATTGCTAGAGGACCAGCAATCCCAAGAAGGGAGGACTGTAATGTCCCTCCTCACTTGATGCCAAACATGAAGAATTTTCCTAACCTTTTTTTAATTCTCGGAGGTTAGAAATTAAATGGATATTAAGGGAATGATAAGAGTAATTAAAGTGGAGCCTAAGTTAAAGTCAATCAATTATATTTAATTATTCACTTCTTAAGTGTGGTGGGGGCCACTCGAATTGTGACGTCTCACTAGGCGTTTCTTCATAGTGGTAAATAAATTAAAAATTATGCCTAAGTCCCTATTATTCAAATAAGTGCGAATTGTGATATGGATGACTTTTGTTTTTTCTAAAAGGGAACTCGAGTGCTCTCAGGGTGATCGACGACTTTGTGGGCGAATTAAGATTGGCAACTCAGATTTGATAAAAGGCTTGAAACGGGAGAAGGCGACATTCTGGAAAATTTATCTGATTTTTAATCACCCGTCGAACTATGTTGCAGTTCTCTCCAGGACGAAATCCCTGAGGAGATTGGGACGAAAACCCCAATACGTGGTCTGGTTTTTCCTTTGGCACCATTGAGCAATTCGTGCAAGTTCTTGATGAGAAGCATGTTGCAATGTTTGAAACAAAGGGCTGTAATCATTGAACTGGTATTGCAGTGTCGTTTGGCCATCAAGTCTGAAGCACTGCATATAGGAATTGAGAAGTGGCTTGTTTGTTAAAGGATTGTCAGTAGCTGAACTAAATGTGGTATTGGAAGGCGAGTTTATGGGTATTTTCGATTGTGGAGGGCTCTCTCTGAATCAAGCCATGGCAATTAAGGGAGATTCTGGGCGCTATTTCAGAGAATACCATTTTACAGACCAGCGATGTCATAGGTTCTTTATGTACTCATACTCCGATGTAATCTCTGTACTATTCCATGAGGTACTTATTAGGCGTCCATGATAGTTTGTTAATCTGGGATAAGTTTTATGCATGTGTCCGGTTTGCACTATGAACCTAAGCAATTATATGTCAAAAATAAATTGTGATTAAACTCAGAAAAATCATTGTTTAATTGCATGTTCGATTTATGAAATGGGTTATTGTTTGCAATACTCTATGTATCATTTGCTGAAACAAAACATCTATAGAAATTGAAAAAAATTGGCAAAAATCTATTCATACATCCGGAAAGGTTATTTCAACTTTGTTAGCATTTGAAAAGGAAATTTGTCCTAACCTAACCTTGATAATCTAAACAACCACCTTGGTATTATTGTTGACAATTGAAATGTTAAAATTCTTTTGAATAGTCAAGATCACAATAATTCAAAGAAAACAAATCTCTTTAGGTTGATATCAAGCCAATAGAGTTTCATTTTAGTTTAGTTTGGATTTCTATAGTTACTTTTGGAAAGTACTTTTATAAATTTCAGATATGTTAAAAAAATAAGATAGAAGGCTTAATTAGTGTTTATGATATTGTCTACTATTTTTCACTAAATTGTGTCTTTGGATTTATATACATGGAAAGCATTACTATGAGTCTAATGCAGCACATCTCTTAAACATTCCATGTTAATGTCCTTAACATCAAATGTAGAAGCATACCAAAGAACCTATTTTAATGTCCTTAACATCAATTAGAAATATACCTCCATTCAAGGTTGCCTACTTGCGATGTGCTTCAGCAACTTGATTAAATCTAGCAAATCTTTTATGGTGAACCACGTCTAGCGACCAACATGTTGTACCCAAACCAATTTTTTTGCTTCATCAAGGCATTTTGCATAAAATAGTCTAATCCTTGCCAAAATGATGCAAAATACAGTTTTTGGGCAATATCAAGCATGGAGTTTTGTTAATGTTTTGTCAGTCAAAGGCAGTATCCATTGATCAGAACCTGAATCAGAGGCTCAAAGCAAAGCATTTCGTGGTGGAGGAACATTTCACGATGACACTTATACTTTTTAATGGTCATTTCAGTGGCCAAAATGATGATTTCAATGGTCAATTCTTGAAGATTTCTCAAGGAAAAGCAAAATTGCGCCCCTGTAGCCCAGGGGTGCCCTTCTTCTTGAAGGCCTAAATTTTGTGATAAATGCTCAAGAATACAGTCAATCTCTTCAGAATTAGTCTGCCTATTCGATGAGCTATCCTGCGAGGCTATCTGAGACTCGTAACTCCGGTAACTGGCGACATAAGTTGAAGATTTTGAGGTTGCAGTTTGCAGAAGCTTGTCTTTTTCCAGCTTTTGCGCCCCTGTAGCTCAAGGGCGCATTCTTTAAAAGAGGGTTAGATCTTGGTATTCTTGATGGTTGATGCAGTCAATCTTTTCACGACTAGTCTGCCTATCCGGCGAGCTATCGAATGCAGTGGTCCGAGGTCCGAAGCTCCGGCAGTCGACGTCAGAAGATGAGCTTATGAGGAGAGTTTACATCACAGAACTTCCTCAAATGGTGTAATTGCGCCCCTGTAGCTCAGGGGCGCCTTTCAAATTGACCCTTAAGATGGCAGAATTTGCAGACGAGGTCTTCTTGACATTTGTGCTACTCTAGTCCAGCTTCGCGATGCAGCAACTTGCCTGATAATCCAACTTTCTGAGAGATTGTGGTAGAGATTCTACCAGGCACGTAATTTAGCAGGTGGAGGAAAATATAAATTTCATTGTATTTCTATAGGCCAGAGGCGCCTAGCCTTCAGGCCTGTCAGATGAGGTTATTGACGTTCGAAGTCTTCACGAGACTTGAGCGTGATTACTCCAGCTATTCAACGAGCCCAACCGTCAGCCTTTGGGATTTGGCAAACGCTCGTACGTGTGAGGTCTTTGGCGAAATACTGGAAGACAAAAACAGCTCAGAAAATGGCCAAGTCTGGTCGTCTATTCCATCTTGGGAAAGGCGCCTTTCTATTTGAGGTCTTAGAAGTAGTTTTCTTGCTTCGTCGCCTCTAGAGACATCTCTCGTAGGTCCTTCTGGCTACGCGTCAAGACAGACGGTGCTCGAATCAGGCCATCCCAGCTCCAGATATTAGAGGTCAAAGTAGGGCATCTGGTTGAGAGTTGCTCTTTCGTCAAAGTGGTGTTTGTGCCTTCTCAGGCCAGGGGCGCTCTTACTTCTGGGGTCCTTAATGCAACTTTCAGATGCCTTGCATATATTCGTTGGATGCAGAATACCTTTAGTCATGCAGTGAGCTTGTTTTCCAGTCAGTAGGGTTCACCGTTCGTTGATAGCAACCGTTTGAAGCGTCAGATGGCAGTTTGGAGAAATGGTTGTCTGGTACCTGAAAATCAATTTAATCAAGGGCGCCTAATTCTTTGAGGTGTTAAATGATGGATTTTGCAGTGATGACTCCCAGTAGACATTTCTTCCTTGCTCTGCAGGCTTCGCGATGAATACACTTGCTCAGTCTTAGCATCATCTGGTCACCCAGAAATTAGTGTCAAAGATGGCTAGTTGTAACTTTGTACTTAACTACAAAGTAGGAAGTTAACAAAAATGCAATATCTTGAGCAAATGGACGCCTATGAGGTCAAATGAAGACTTTTTGAAATTAGTGAAATTCGTCGGTGAATCCTAAAGCTTCACATGGTTTGTCAACTGATGTTAAATAATATTTAATATTTATTTTTGCATTTCTTAGCATTAAATGGCGATTTTCTAAAATTGGCGCCTTTGCTATTGCATAATGAATATTTTATTATTATTTATTTTCGAACTTCAAGACAGTGTCAGTGTAACTAGAGGGGGTCCAATCAGAAGACTTCTATTTTAGTCGAGGTTTTGAATCTTGCAGTGAACAAGATGGTGCGAATTTTCCTTATTTAAGCATGGTGCCTATCATTAATCATTCACACAGCTTAAGAGAAATTCGTATTTCTTCAAGAGCAAAGGCGATTTTCAAGGCAAAGGCGAATTCATCATCAACAATCAAAGGCGATTTCATTACACATTCTTTTTGCAGGTTTTAGTTCACAATTATCAGCAAATTTGAAGAACAGGGGCGATTTTCACAGAAGAAAGAACATATATAAAACGTCTTTTTCCTCCTCGATTCTCAAATTTCTCTCAAAATACAATTCGCATGTTCCTGAGGTTGACAAATTTGATAAGTTTGAACATTTGAATCATTTCTATATAACTTCCTCGAATTAAGTTCGTGCGTTTGATTTTTCAGGAATTTTAAACTCTAGAACATTCGTTCTCGAGTTTCTAATTTTCTCAACTGAAAACTCTTTGCATGGTCGAGTAGACGTTAAATTTTTGCATTTCTGACATTCTGGGTTGTCTTAGAATCTTTTTCTGGACAAAACCCATATCTCAGATTTTTCGCCAAAAATAACTTTTCAAAAGGCTATTTTTAGGTTTCCAAAAATCTTGTCAGAACATAGTCAAGTTCATAGTCAACAGGCGAGTTTTTCAGAATGCAGTACACTCAGCTTGAATACAGGACCAAATCAGTCCTTACTCATGACTTCATCGGGATAGTTGAGACGAATCTTCATAAGGTGTTGCCAGAAGCAGTCTTAGATCCAGTTAAGATCAGAGATTCGATTATTCAGAACATTCAGTAGTCCGGGTTATTGGAGGCCGCTTCCATTCCTATCTCCGTTCATTGTATTGAGTTCATGATGTCTTGTATTAAGCATTACAACTCTACTACTCGTGAGATAGTGTCAGTAGATGGACGAGTTATTTGCAGTCTCAAGCCTTTGGACGTTGAAAGAAGTTTTGGTATTCCTCAGCACCCGAATAGCCTAGTTATTTCTATGGAGCAGTGCGAGCATGCATTCAATGCTGATGTGGACAAGTGCCAGAATAAAATGGCAGAAAGATGGTTAAAGCAAGTGAGGAACAGATTGCCAAACAATGTGGGTCGTGGTGAGTACAAGGATGAGTACTCGATTCTAATTACACTCTTGAATCGTGTCTCAGGTCAATCACATGCTAATGTTTTCTAGCCTTGGATGTATTACATTATTGGTCGCATCATATCTGGGCAGGAGCATTATGACTGGGCATCCTTCATCAGCGATATTATCCACAAGCAGATCACCAGTTTCCTAGTTGCTCATGAGTTTCACATGTGTTCTTATCTCGTGTACTTGATTGCTTATCAGGGTCAGTTTCGAGGATTAAACACCGTGGGCATTCTCAATGTTCAGAAAGTCTATCAGTATTATGATCAGCTTAAGTTCACTAAGGCTGAACGTCATTTCAAGTGTGTTCACAAGGCTTTCTTGACTTATATAGTGAGAAATTTGGACTGGGAGTTGCATATTCGTATCTCGGAAGTTGCTAGAGCAGCGATGGATGGTTGGGCAGATTGGTTTATTCAGTTCCCGACATACACCTACATCCAAGTATATGGATTTATAGGAAATCCAGCTATGCTTCCACGTTATCCTTCAGATAAGACAGTCTTTATGGAGTTCCTAAGGCAGTTGCATGACGTTCATCGTCTTTTACGCCGCAAGCATAGACCAGCTACCAACTTTCCTTTTTAGTTTGGAATGTATTGGTGCAAGATGGCAGTTGATGCCAAAGTTGCAGGACAGGAGCTCGAGAAATATCATCTCAAGTATCTTGTTGAGGCTCGTGCCTATGATCTTTGGGGTCATTACACAACTCGCCCTGCTGGACGCGCCTATCATGAGTCTTCTATGGAGGATTATTGGGCAAACTGCGTGGACGACTTTGAGGTTCGCAGACGTAGCTATGGCCGCTTTTCTCTCTCACAGATTTCTGTTTTCTTATCAGAAGATGTGGGAGGTTTATCAGATGATGAGGGAGAAGTTCTTAGTTTTTCAGAGAGCAGGTCGACACACAGCCGCTGCCAGCAGTTGATTGGTACACTAAGGAGTACGCAACAGTAAAAGAGAGGTCAAGTAGAGTTATTCAAAACAGTATACTTTACCTCGACAGCAAGAGGACCAGGAGGGTAAGTGTGCCTAGAGCAGAGCCGCTAGTGGTGAATCCTTCACTACCTTCGTCGTCAAAACCTAAATAGAAGAAGAGGAGTAACCCTCCCAAGAAAGGTCAAGCGCCAAACAATTCAAAAGGCAAGGCGCTTGCCATTGATACACACACGGAGCCTGACAGACAGCCTATCACAGAGCCAGTTCAGAGGCTAGTGCAGAGTCCGCCAGTGCCTGAGGTTCAGCCTCAAGTTCCTACACCAGTTCCGGAGCAGTCACCAGCCCCAATTCATATTGAATTGGATTTAGACTCCCCATCTCGCAGTGGTTCTTCTACATATTCACTCTTGTCACAACCTCCTGTTGCTAGTACAGATCCTTCCAGTAGCATTAGCCGAGACCAGTCTTGGATTGAGTCTTAGCTGGGAAGGAAGAGGAGGCAGCCATCCTATGTCCTTAATCATTTAGATTTTGATCAGGTTTACCAGGATGTGCCAGACAAGAGGATCAAGAACATGGTCCATGTGCAGAGGAATACCGATATGGAGATCGTCGTCGAGACTGCTATACCTCCACAGGGGAAGAGCTTAGATGAGTTGGAATCTCAGGATTTCGAGGTTATCACAGTCAACCTTGGTCGTAGCACACGCCAGACTCAGGTTGATCTCTTACAGGTTGCTACAGACAGTGCTAGAGATAGAATGCTGAAAGACGGAGAGGATAAGGCAGCCCTCAAGGCTGAAATCAGACAGCTTCGTCAGTACATTTCTAGCCTTGTACACAGGTCATATGTCATTGCCACACTCCCGCCGATGCTTGAGCCTCTAGCAGAACAAGGTCAACTTAATCATTTAGTTGCATATGGCAAGCGTTTGGATGAGTGGGAGGAGTTCATTGCTAGAGGCCGTTCTATGCTCACAGAGTTATATCAGTTGCAGTACAATGCACGAGAGCTTCGTCTACGTCTCCAGGATGAGGAGCAAGACATGACAATTAACAGACCCCGGGATGAGATTATGATTGCTCACCTAAGTATGGCATATGAATCAGTCGCAGATGCAGAAGATAGAGAGGCTATCTACTCTTGGAAAGCACAGTTGGTTTTCAAGGCAAAGATAGAAGAGACTATGGCGTCAGAGTTGGTTGAGAGTAGAGAGCACGCTACTAGTGCACTCCGGTTTGTGAGAACCTTAGTATCTCGCTTACTGTGTTGATATCAGATTGAGGGTGGTGCGTATGTTGAGCTTGCTGATGTACAGTCAGAGCTCCAAGCACTTGCTCATACTATTTTCAGTGGGGAGACCATTGGCTGTAAGATTAATTAGCTTACAGTCATGTCAGCGTTGTTCAATGAAGCAACAAGGAGTAGGGGCAAACTTCAGTCCCAGATCATAGCTGGTGAGGACATGCTGCGCAGGCATAGCATTCTTCGACAGAGTATCAGAGCTCCAGATAGTGATGTAGTTAACAATCTCGTTGAGGGATTGGTTGCTCGAGATCACGATCAGTAGACTTCAGTTCCCACCTCTCAAAATAGACATTACACACAGGAGTTAAACTTGGCGTTACTTTCTCAAGTTAACTCGCTGTCTTATCTCATATATATCTATTCTGAGATTAACTTTATTTACTTGGAGTTTTATTTAGGGTTTACGTTAACTGATGGTAGTGTTCCAGTTAACATGCTTTCAATAAGGACGTGCATGCTTGCACAATTGCCCATTTTTAGATTAGATGTTTCGGTTAACTGATGGTGGTTTTCCAATTAACTGTATAGTTTGCTTTATTAGGGTTTAGCAATAAATCTTGCGTGCATTGCAAGACTATAGTTGACTCAAGGTGATTTTAGGGTTCCCTACACCTTTTGATGTCTATAAATAAGAGCTTTTGCTCATTTGTACATAACTTTTGCACGAGAGAGAAATATATGCTGTGCCTACCTTGCCTTCAATATTGCTCTGTATCTGTTCATGCGTTTTTACTATTATGATGAATTGTTATGCCACATAGGGTTTCATGCAATTATAATGGTGAATTCTTTCCTTAGTTAGATCAAATCTGTTTTGTGTTCAATAAACTCGTCTAGATTGAGCTGATAGTTGTGCCACCTTGCCTTCAAGTTGAGAATCTGTACTTGGTTATCGTGTGATGTGTGTGAATAATAAACTTATTCGGATTGAGCTGATAGATGTGCCACCTTGTCTTCAAGTTGAGAATCTATACTTAGTTTATCGTATTGTTGTTTCCAATAAACTTGTTTAGATTGAGCTGATAGATGTGCCACCTTGCCTTCAAGTTGAGAATCTATACTTGTTTATCGTCGATAGTCATCCTTGCTCCATTTCCTCATGCTCTGTTTTCTTGAGGAAACGGGATAGATTTTAAATAATTAGCCTAGTTGTAGTTAGTAGTCTGCGAAACTAGAAAATACTCAGCTGCAACGTACATAGTTTTCGAGAAAGCCTTGTACCTCTACAGCTGAAACAAAAAGACAGGATATAGTTTAGTTTACTTTCCTTTTCAAAGCACTTTTGTCAAGCACAACGAGGGAGCTTCCCCTCCTAATTTGAAGAGCACTCATTGCGTAGTGTGCATAGCTGTTTGTACCAACTCTTACTCCAGAGGTGCTAGTTGTTACGCCAACACAACACTCAATTCTTTGCGAAAAATCAACAAAAAAAGCCAATTAAATAGCAAATTTGCGTGGTTATGGTTTCGTGACAGGTTGGTTGGGCAATTTTTTGCAATTTTTATGCAATTTTTTTGCAATTTAAACCCTTACAAATTGTTGAACATTGTTGAAAATAATGGCTGATTAAATCGAGAATTTTTGGGGAAAAAATCATTTCGGCTGAAGATTTTTTAAAAATTGGGATTTTGCGATTTTTTGAGGATTTATGCTTCTTTGAGACAAATAATAGACCTAATATCTCTAGACTTAAATTAATTGAAAACGAGACATGATAGGAAGTGTATTGTAATCTTTCTATTGCTGTTAATACATTGAGGTGCTCTTCTTGCTAGGTTTCACCCCTTAGTGGCTTTTCTTAGGGTATCTCTTGTGTTCTATTCTTCTTCTCTTCTTTATTGCTTTCTAAGGATTGTTACTTTGCTGAAGTTGTATTTACATTTGGATTGGTTGTATTGCTTTCCTCATAGAATTAAGTAGGAAATTGTTGCATTTTTTTGCATTATTTCCTTTCATAAACAAGCTAATATAATCCATGTTAAAAATATTCTCTTATTTTTTCATTAGAGCCCTTATGAATGGCCGTCTAACAATTTTTACATTTTCTATTTTCACCTTTGAATTTAAAGCTTGCTTACTTCCAAGAGGTTGATCATTTTATGTTGAGTTGTAATGCCCCGCTACAGAACCCCAGAGGATGACACGCAACAAGACTTATAAACAAAACAATTTTTTTTTTTTTTTTTTAAAAAGAGCAACATACTAAAGATTGCAGATCATAAAATAACTTGTATTCTAAACCTAATTCCTCTAAGGTTCCATGACCACGCTACTAGAATTGCATTAACCAAACTAACAAGAATTATAAATCATCTCATTAAACAAATTTCATCTAACAATATAAAGTTCATTTACTCCATCACATTAAATGATCAACTGATATGATTATCTATATCATGTCATCAAAATAACATCCAAGATCATTCAAATAATTCACATATGCAAGATACATCGTTTACATTATCCATTACAAGAGAGTTCACAATTAATTACAACATTACATTATTACAACAATGCTTCCTCGAGATCAATAGGGAAGAATATACATTTGAGTTACAATGCATAATACAACTGATTTCAGTTGAATACAAGTACATGAAAGAAAATCCACTCGAGTTGAGTCAAGTGCCGGAGTTCATATCACCATGAGTCATTGCCACACACATGAACAACTGCAAGGGGAAACCCAATGGAGGAAAAAGCACAATCCACTCGACCATGTGGAACCCTAAGGTCCACCCCCTGTGCTAGGAGATAGCAATAAGGTCCCACAACAACAAACAGACAAAGAGACCACAACGGATATAGCAAGGCTAAACAGGACTCCAACTTTACACTACAACAACATTAACAACACAAAGAACATACATTGCTTCTAGAGGATATCACATACCAAAGGGAGAGAGCAAACAAGGGAACACTAGTCTGCAGAGGGAAGAGTGTCATCGCATGGTCCTGACATGGGTTACCCTGACAGTCTCTTATTAGACGCCGCCCCCCATCTATGGTTATCTTAACAATCTTTCACTAGATGCTGGCCCCATAGGGTGACACATGTGGAATCAATCTTCCTTTTGTGAAGACAAAAAAGTTGGTCTTGCCAACTAGGCCTTTTCAACCCATCTTTAGTCTAAACGAGCACTATAGGCATGAGTGAGGCATTCACTTATTTTGATTAATGTGTAATCTACCCAACCCCTGATTCATTTTAAGTTATCACTGAATTAAGAAACTCCCCCATGGGCTACCCTAGACGCCACTTTGGGCTCCGGCCCCCATTGAGAGCCACTCCCCCTACTAGTAGCTAGAAGACCCAATAAAAGCAACAGGGTAAAGCCATCATGCACATGAAATGAAAACCACAAAGTACATATTTCGAGCAAGGTATGGACCATCTTGCTTTCAATACACAACCGTAACAACAAATAAGGAGTGCATGGCTAAAGACCCACAACAACACATGGCAAGTAAAATAACAACCATATCGAGGATCAACACAACAATTCAACCATTAACATATTTTCCCAAGCCTCTGGAAGACTCCGAATTCCATAAACATAAAAAGACTACTTTTGAGCAACAACAATAATACTCCAATATCCAACTAACAAACATAATACGTCTTATAAACAAACAATTCCGATAATATAATCAAGGATACAAGGTGGGTTTACAATTCAACCTATTCATGATTACCAAGAATTAATCTTAATAAAAGATAATCTATTTTCCCATATAAACCAATCTTTCATTTACTTAAATACAAAGACAACAATTCTTCCATATTAACACAATACACATACGTGTGTGCGTATACATATATATATATATATATATATATATTCATATTTACATATTTAAGTATATATATATATATATATATATCATAAAAGCAGAATTTTGATTTCAATATACAGATTATACTATGTCACCATATTCATACAAATATAAACATACATATTCCAGCGTATATATATATTTACACACGTACCATAATTGAATGTCATTTAAACATTTACTATCATACTTCTGTTCTTAAAGAATACAGGAAGCAGAGTGTATGCAGTGAATCAATCGAACTCGAAATCTCAAACTGTAAATACACACACACACACACACACACACACATTTATTTTAAATTGAATGGCAAATACATGTATATCGAACTGTATAATAAATTGAATTATCAACATGTTGTTCTCAACGATTTCCAACACATTAACCATGTAAATTCATCGCTCTTCAGTACAAAACACATAATCCAAAGGTAACGATTGCTAGATACATGCATTCTAGCGATTAAGGCAAAATGGAAACCTACTATCAAATGTTAGTTGCAAAGTTTGTACCTCATATAGCCATCAAATTCTACACAAATTGAATGTTTTGATTCAAAGCAACGTTTATTAAAAGGCAAGGCATAATAAAAATGGCGAACTACAGGTAACCTTCGGGTTCGAATCAAATACCAAGTGTGAGTTCAAGGGAAAACACAGAGTTTAAATTCCACAACAATGCCTACCCAGCACGCCAAAACAAGAAGTGCGGCCAAGATGATTTGGGCGCGCGGCTGGTGAATAAACCATTGGTATTACATTCTCTATAGAGTGAAAGGTTTATCGCACTCTAAAAACCATTTATTGAGTATAACTCGCAACACAGACTACACCAAGATGTTGCCTACCGCGGATTCGCAGTACAAGGAACGCAGGCAAGAAACGCCTATGCTATATTCCATGACAAAGAGAAATGGACCAATACTCATGCACTACTAACGCAACACCTCCAACCGGCGCCAGGCTATAAGCAGGCTACATAGAACATTGTGCCTTTAAACAAAAGAGTAGGCAGTATGCCCAAAAAAATACAAAGAATATAAGAGTTTGCAGAAAAAACAAAGGCAACCCATGAAGAATACGCAAAAAGGCTCAAAAAACTTTCAAGCAATAGGAAATGATAGGCGCTACCTCATAGGACGCAATGGTTGCAGAGCAAGCACAAAATGATTTTTAGAAAGAAGGCTTTGACATCCCCATCCAAATATGCAACTTTCTAATTGTTTCCATTTACAAATTACGCAGACAAGAAATGGTTTGTTTCAAGATAACATGAGCATTCAAGCTTTTGTTCTAAAAACAAAGAGAGATTTCACAAGGAAATGGAACTTGGTTCAAGTCGATTGGTTGAGCTGAAGGTTGATGCCGATTCCAAGATTCCAAAGTTGTAGCTCTAGTCTTCCCCACAATCACAGTATTGAAGTTTCTACAGGCCATTTTCTTCCTATAGTGAAAACCTTCAAAAACAAGAAAAATACTCATGGGCACCAGAAACAAGATTAGTTTCCAGATTTAATTCCCATCCCTTATCTTTTGCAAAGATAACCAATTTATTAACTACTCTTCCTTGCACGTTGCTGCATGTAACTTTTCTTTAATTTAATTATTTTATTTAATTTTACCTCTGCCATTCACCACCACTCTTTCAATATGTTTGTTTATAAACATATCCTTATTTATTTATGCTTAATAAATCAACTTTAAAATATTTTATTTATTAATTTAACCATACATTTTAATTCTATTGGCACATCACTATAATTAATATATTTATTTCTATATTTCTTTATTAAGACATAATCTTAATTTATTTAAACTTAATAAAGGCATTAATAATAATTTATTTCATTAAAACCATAATTATATAAAAGCATTTATTTTAATTACCAAAAATACCTTTTAACTTTAATGACTTTATTTTAATGTAATAATTAATCAAAACACTAATGAACCAAATTTAAACCGAATGTACAAATACCAAGCATTACCTGACCTCACAGCGAAGACGGAAAACAAGACCACGACAACAAAGACGAACTAAATCACATACGGACAACACTACCAGGGTGTGACATCGGATACTCATCCTCGTTAAGGATGATGGCTAAACAAGGGACCAAATGCTATCTCCATCAACGATTCCCATTGGGTTTAAGGCATGCTCAAACCTGACATTTCAGGTGGAGTCAATGCCTAGTACCCACAACCTGCAGCAAACCAAAACAGTTGAGCATATACATGGTCATATAGTCAGGCACACTGTGAAAGGAAAGTTGCAGCGTTGTAGGGCATTCACAAGTGAGTGATGCGACATTGTTCCCTTTCACCAAAATACATCAATGCACAATAATCAAATGCTAACCACATGATAAAAACAATCATTAGACGATCACATGATACTCATAGCAAGTTTAATCCACGTAATCAATTAAATCCATATACTAATCTTAGCATAAGCATAGAACATCAGTGATAAAAGTAGCATCAAACTATCATCATAGCAGTGAGTCCAACATCAAGCAAAGTGTCATAATGTCCCAATCCAAAACAACAACTGTCAGTATCACAGATAACAAATGGAGGGGTACTACATGAGTCTTTAGCTCGAATAGGAACTTCCACATAGGTTTAGTGTGAACATGTTGGAAGTGGTTTGAGTTATTCTATTTTGCATTTTACTTGTAGTAAAAAAGGGAAGTTACTTTTATTTAGCTAATTAAGTCTAATAAACTGTAGATATACGTTAATGATATAGACTTATCTTCCAACTCATTTCTTGTAAGAGACAAGGAACTTTTTGAAGATTAAATTTTTGCCAAATAATATAAAGATAGGCACAAGATAGAAGAATCATATATACAGTGCTAAATTCCAGGCAGCTGTGATGAACAGTTTGTAGAGGTTTCCTTGTAAGTTTTTCGAAGAGAATGAAAAACTGATTTGAAGATGTAATTTTCTATGCATTTGTTTTATGATTTCGTAATTTAAAGTTTCAGCTGTTGTTTGATTGATGCAATGTTAAAAGAATAATTTTGATTATTACAACAGTAGGACGATAGTTGCTTGGGTTGAAACTCTTCGTGGTATTAGAGCAAAGGGGTTGCATGGGAAATTTGCAAGGGTCACATAGTTTTGTTTTGAAGAAAAATTGTGTCAGTTTTTCCTCAAGGAAAAAATCCGACTATTTTTTTTCATTGAGGAAAAACTGACAATCTTTTTTCATGAAGTTGCACTGGCTTTAAGGAAATTGCAGATTTTTAATTGCAAGGTTTTCACAGAATTTTTCTCCCTAAAAATCATGGAAGATTTTTTCATGAAATTGTGCCGATTTCTTTTGAAAAAATCATAGTTCTTTTTGTTTGAGAATCAGGCCAAACTTCTAAAAACACCCTTTTTTTTTTGATAAAAATCGTGTTGTTTTTTCTATTTGGTGATCCGCAATAATGGTTTTTACAACTTTTTAGAGTTGTTTTTTATCTATAATTTGTGATGGCTAGGGAAAATTTTTTGTAGATATTTTTCAAAATCTATTGAGCAATTTATTTTTCTAGATATATAAGTTTTGTGAAAGATTTTTTTTAAAATGGAACTAGCTAGCCTCAAATTTGAGGATAGATTGGAATGTGCATTAAATTTCTTGCCTTGGAAAGTTAGGGTGACTTTGGTTTTGGAAGAAAATGATCTCTGGTATATCATAAAAAATTAGGTGGTTTCACCTATAGATTCGTAGTAGTTGGCAACTCATAAAAAGAAAGAGGTAAAGGCCAAGTTGATGACCATGGATGCGGTAAAGGATCATTTAATTCCATATTCATTTGTAAAGAAAAAAACCAAAGAGATATTTCATGCTCTAGTTAGTCTTTACTAGAGCGAGAACAAAAATAGGAAGATGATATTGCGAAACAAACTTAGATCCATAGAGATGATTAAATCAGATACAATTATTAGTTACTTGATGAAGGTCACACAACCTCGTGACCAACTTGTAACAATTGGGGAGAAAGTTAAAAATGTAGAGCTAGTGAACTTGGCGTTGAATGGTTTCTCATCTTCATGGCAACCATTTGTATAGGGTAAATGTGCTCAAGAGAATCTTCTTTCTTTTGAAAGACTGTGGGATGACTATTCAAGAGGAAACTTGAATGGAGTCAAAAACTAGCAAGAAGGGTGGTGATGATAATTTAGCCCTCTTTGGACAAATGAAGAATAATAAAGGAAAAGGGTCCAACGAGGGTAAGGGAAAGGATGAGGATTCGTCCTCATAGCCAAGGAAGGAGGACTTGAGTAAAAATCAAGTGCTTCATTTGTCATAATTTTGGTCCTTATGCAACAAAGTGTCCAAACAAAAAGGACAAAGGGAAGCAACAGTAGAAGGAAGTGGCAGCCTCTGTAGAAGTTTAGATGAATGATTTTACTACGAATTTTGAGAAGAATTTGTCAATGGTATCTTGTCTTTCTACTAGTGCAATTCCAAGGGATGCTTAGTATGTGGACAGTGGGACATCTAGACATATGACATCAACTGGGCAGAATTTTGCCAATTTAAAGGAACATAACTCTAGATTCATGTTGAGCTTGGTGATGATGCCAAGTATCCAATAGCAGAAGTTGGTACTATTCCCTTTCTACTATAATCAAGTAACTCTTTAGATTTTGATGATGTTTTGTTTGTTCCTAGTCATAGGAGAATTTTCTTTTAGTTTTAGTTTTGGAAGATAAGGGCTATGCAATTGAATTTAAGAATCAACAAGTCCTTATCAGGCCAAAAGAATCTAGCCTAGATATTGCACAAATAATAAGAGTTAGAGAAGGCAATCTATACAATTTATAGGGTGAACTAGTTCTAGCTCTAGTTCATAATAGTGACAATTTGTGCAAATTATGGAACATGAGGATGGGGTATCTGTATTACAAAGCGTTGCCTATTCTGAGGGAGATAGTCATAGGTCTTCTAGATTTCAGCATTGATCAATAGGGAGTATGTTGAGGATGCACACTTGGCAAGCATATCAAGGCTGCTTTCCCAAGCAGTGAGCATAAATCAAAGGAAATTATAAACTTAGTGCATTTGGATGTATGTGGACTAATGTTAGTAGCATCAATTTTAGGAAGCATGTATTATGTTTTCCTTATTTGTGACTTCTCTTGCAAGACTTGGATCTACTTCTTAAAGACCAAGGATGAGGTCTTAAATAGGTTTTGGGAGTTCAAAGTTCCATTGGAAAATTAGATAGGGAAGAAGATCAAGCCCTTGAGATTGGACAATGGGGGTGAAATACCTGCAAGGAATTTGAGGGTTTTTGTGAGGAGGTAGGGATCAAGAGGGAGTTAATTGCTTTATACAACCCACAATAGAATGGGGTTGTAGAGTGGAAAAATCGATCCATTATAGGGGCTAGTAAGGCCATGATTCATGACTAGGACTTCCAAATGTTTCTATGGGTAGAAGCATGTAACACAATAGTGTATATCCAGAATAGGTGTCCTCATAGGATCTTGGAGGAAAAGACAATAGAGGAGGCATTCACTAGTATTCAGTTAGAAGTGAGTCATTTCCACATCTTTGTTTGTCTAGTTTATATTCATATACCTATAGAGAAGAGGACCAAGTTGGAACCTTTCAGCAAGAAGGGTTTATTTGTGGGTTACAGTGAGACTTCTAAGGCCTGTAGGGTCTATATTCTAGAGCAGAGGAAGGTAGTAGTTAGTAGAGATGTAAAGTTTGAGGAAGATTTTGCATACAGGAAGTCCCATCAGCTCATTCTAGTAACAAAGGATGAGAAGTAGGAAGCTCCGAGTTGAGTCTTTGTCTCCAAAGATACCGGTTGTTTTTAGTTCATAAGAACAATCTTCAAAAGAGAATTTAGCCCCTTCTACTTTTTTTCAGAGACTTAATGATTCACACAAACATTGAGGGATGCTTAGGAGCATGTTGAGGTTCCTAGGAGCACATTTAGGGAGAGCAGGCCTCCAGAGAAGTTTCCAAGCTACATAGCATTGATGAGTAGCATCATAGATTTAGAGCCCTCTAGCTTCTAGGAAGTAGTAGACCAATAGGTTTGGTAGGATGCTACATATCCATCATTAAAAATGATGTATGGAACATAGTGCTAACATTAAACGGGAAAACAATTGTGAGTTCCAAGTGGCTCTACAAAATCAAGCATGCTACAAATGGCAAAATTGAAAAGTTCAAAGTAAGGTTTGTGGTATGCCCTTGACTAGTCATATCCAAAGACATTAGTAACACATTAAATAGTAGTATCTTCACCACCTATATGGGCAAAGTATGATCCAACACTAACATATCCAAAGACATTATTAACACATTAAATACATTGAATCCAACATGGCCAATTAACATGATATCAACATTCTAAACATACCAACACCCTTCCAAAACAAGGTGTGGAAAGATTTCAAATGACATCAATCATTATTACATTAAATGGGTCTCATCCTAAACATGGATGGACCATAACCCACATCAAGAATTAATCAAATACATTATCATGTGTTGATGTTCTAGCAGCGACGGGCTGCTTCTTCCAGATACGCATATGAAGATAATTTGAAATATAGCCTAACGGCTATTTAAATTATATTTATATTCCTTCTCTTGGGCCGACTTAAGACACCTTGAAGGGTCACGTCTTTTATTAAGAGAGATTTAATATTGTTTATTGGAAAGTCGTCACTTTATCAAAGGCCGACATCTCTTCAAGATAAGGCACGAATTCAAGAGGCACGTCATTCCAAAAGGAGGCCGACATGTTCACTTGAGGAGATGTGTTGCTCTTCACTTTGTATATATACACATCTGCTCTTTGTATTGTATTCATTCAGTTCAGTTCGATATTAACCTTTGAAGTGAAGTACGAATCATCTAGAAGAGGCAGTGATTTCTGTAGAAGTGTATCTTCCTAGTGGCTGATACTATTCAGTGAATTGCTTCATTTTATTGCTGTGTTTGCATCAGCTTGTGGCGCTTCTTATTGGCCTTCATATCGGCCTTTGTAAAGGAGATTTTTTGTGTTTACATATCAATATATAAGTGATATATTGTTGCTGGGTTTTTCTTCCTCAAGAGGAGGGTTTTCCCAGGATATCTGCTGTGTTCTTATTGTCTGTTTTTTTGAAATTAAATTCTGTGCATTAATCTGATCATAAAACTAACATCATGATCATAATACAACGATCTTTAGGACCCATTTTATAGTATTTACATTTTCAATGAAAAGAGATATGCAATATGCAAAAGTACCATGAGAGTCCATCATGCTCTCCAAGAAGAGTCGTCCAAGTCCTTTGATCCCCAATGGTGTTTGAGTACCACCTAACCATGTGGCACTTGTAGGTCCACCCCACCATGGTAGGTGATAGTCACTTAGGCACAAGCACATACACACAATACATGGGAGTATGACTCAAATACACACCAATCTGTAACACCAATAAATCATTCACATGACAACAAGCATGATCAACATCAAAGCATAACATACCAAACAAATAGGATCATCCAATCACAGAATAAATATGCTCAAGGGGAAGGCATCACCAGCACTAAGCATAAGAGATCCACATCATGTAGCTTAGACATTCCAACAATAAAACATACAACACAAAATTAAGCACGTGCAATCAAGGTCTCATCCAATCGCATACATGGCTAGAGATAGGTCTGTTGTTGGATACAAAATCCAATGGCATCAAGGACGAGGATCCTAGAGATTAGGCAAGAGTGTCATTGTAGTAGCACATGAAGGGATGGCTGTGTGGACCCAAGTACGCATGCTCGTCATCGTGCGAAGGGAGTACCCAGGTGACATCCACCACCCTACTTGGGTGTGGCATGCCCTTGACTAGTCATACTGAGCCTACGCAAGTGCTCCAAGTATGCCGTCGCCATAATCTTGGTTCATTTTATTTACCCCATAAATTTCTTTAGTTTTTACTTAATTAATAACTCTACTGTTGTAGCCTCAAATTCACTTCCGAACTTGGGACAACATTTAATGCCACTCTGTCCTAACCCTATGCCTCAAGTCCTAGGTTCAAAAACTAAATATACCCTTTGGTTACAAATATGCCCAACTACACCTTTTTGCAATAAATTTCCCATTTCCTAATTTTTGGAAAATTTTGCCATTGCCATGGCATGAAAATTTGCAAAATTTCAAACACTAAATTAATTCAATGATTATGCGATAAAATCAATCAAGCATTGAGGCTCTATGCTACCACAAGAATAAGCATGGCCAATATGAAATGAGAGAGCTTGAAAATGAAAGTAAATGAAGTAAAATTCCTGGAGTTTGAAGCATACAAAAATACCAAATTTCTTTTAGTTTTCACCAAACTTGAGGAGCAATCCAAATTCCATTCAATCACATCTTCAATCCTCCCCTTTGCAATCCCATCCCAAGCCCAAGCGATCCAATTCCTAGTACTTTCATCAAATCTTCAATTTTGAGAGGAGAGGGTTTTTGGAGCAAAATTCCCAAAATGCCTAGGTAAGAATGAAATAGAAGTCTAATTTTGCTTTATGCCTTTCCCCAAGCGTTTTTTCTTTTCTATTTCTTTTCCTTTTTTCATTTTCACTTTTCTTTTCCTATTTTCTTATTTTCATTTCACAAATAAATAAAGTGCCTAAGTCATTTCTCACTTACCAAAGGCCAATAAAATAATTCAATTTAATTTCTTTTAGGCAATTTAAATATTTCAACTATCTTTCCCAAATAATGAAATATTTTCCGAGCAAAATTAAATGAATCGAAACTACACGGTTGAATCCTGATAGCAATATCATAATTTGACACGCTGTGGAAAAATACCTCCTACTTATCAAAATTAAATGAATTGCAATAATTTAAACACTTCCTAATGCATTTAACTTAACACTTTTCCTTTTCTTTTCTTTCCCCAATTTTCCCAATTCTCAATTCATCAGGCATTATTTTAAAATGCAATTATTTAACCTTCAAAATACAATTGCATGCAAACAGGGAAATAAACAACTACAACTGTAAGCACACAATTATGGGTTTTCCATAACACACGGAGTTTGAAATTGCCATTGATTCAGATCCAAACCATAAGGAAACTGTTAGATTTTATGATCAGATTAATGCACAGAAAATTAATTCAAAATCAGACACAATAACATAGCAGATACCCTGGGAAAACCCTCCTCTTGAGGGAGAAAAACCCAGCAACAAAGATCTCTCTATTATATAAATAATGGCAACAAGTCTCTTTACAATGAGGCCAATCTCAAGGCCAATAATCAGCACCTTCACAAGATGCAATGATAGACAAATAATCTGCACTTCCTTGCAACTCAAATCTGCTCTTGAAGAGTTCACAATCTGCTCTTGATGACTTCACAATCTGCTCTTGGTAATTCGCACTTGAGAGAAGAGAAGAGACTTCGAACTTGCTTGATTATGAATGGAATGAAATGAGCTTGTATATATACATGATGGTGGAGAGGTCGCACCTCTTCAAGTGCAAGGTCGGCCTCCATAAAATGTAATTACAAATAATATAGATCACTATCAAGAGAGGTCGGCCTCTATAGAAATTCGTGCCTCTTCAATAAATATTAATTACAATAAATAATTACAAAGGAGGATGGCCATCTTAGAGATATGTTGCCATTAAATAATCACAAATAAATAAGGAAGTATGAAGCCCGAAGCTGCAATAATATCAACACTCCCTCTTAGCTAGGGAGGAATACTTCCTGCTGCACAAGACACATCACCTCATCGTGATGCCAACCACAATGGCTACAACCATATGTGGAAAAGAAACGATATCACCTCATCGGATATCATATCACCAACACGAGACCATAATGTATACAACCATGCTATGGTGTGTATTAGTGTTCATCACTTTTGATGTTGTCATCTCAACATGACTTTCACCATGGCTCTCCCAGGGTGAAACATTAAGTATAAGATGTCATGAGTCACACACATGACATCCACCATGACTCTCTCAGAGGGTGTAAACAAGGGCTTTCACCTCAAATCTCAAAGAGAAATGCATTAACAAGGGCTTGCACCTCAAATATCTCTCAAAGAGAAATGAATTAACAAGGGATTTCACCTCAAACTTCTCACACAGAGAAGAACTCATTAATCAAGGGATTTCACCTCAAACTTCTCTCGCAGAGAAGAACTCATTAATAGGCTCACTGATGCTGAGACTCTTTCTCAGTTAATGCTGGATTCTCCACCATACCAAGCTTATCTTGAAAGTACACAAACTTTATCCTGGAGAGAGACTTGGTGAGAATGTCTCACACCGGCTTCATCAAGCATCGGAGATATCTCTAACTCAGATAGCCTCCTAGGTACCATATCTCTAATATAGTGGTACTTGATCTCAATATGCTTGATTCTGTCATGAACATAGGATTGACAGAAAGCTTCACGCAACTCTGATTATCACAATGAATGATCGTAGGCTCCATTGATTGCCCAAATAATCTTGCAAGGAGGTTACAAAGCCACATTGCTTCCTGAGCTGCCATACAAGCTGCAGTATACTCTGCCTCGACTGTACTCAATGCTACAGATGACTGACTGCTTCCTGTTGCACCGAGATATCATAGTAGATCCAACCTCAAGAATATCTCAATCCATATCCAACTGTGCCACGCAAGTATCTCAGGATATGCTTTGTTGCAACAAGATTACCATCTTCTTCAGGATCAGCAGGCTCCCTCTAAATCTTCAAGCACTTGCATCAACCTTCTGACCTCTTCGTCCAAGATTGCCTGCAACACTTTGACTTAGATAAATGTTTTCTAGCGCACACCTCTGGTACTGTAGAGAGTTCAGGATAGTCCTCCTCGACCTCATCCCAGATCTCACTATTCTGAATAGGTTTGCAGAGCTACCAATGACAAATCCAGATGACAGTCTTGAGCAATTATGATCTCAGCAGCTGAAGGGATCTTCTAAGGATTTAGCACCTAGCTTTGCAATACAGTAATCTTCACTTCTTCTCAATGAGTTACAAAACTCCCTCTTGACCCCTGCTTCAAAGATTGCAAGGAAGACTTCTAAAAGTGAACTCCCTCTAGCCACCAACTCAGTCCCATGGCTACAAAATGTGACTTCATTCTTGATCATTTCTTTGGTCGGCATGACTTCCTCATGAGATGCCTCAAGCTTTTCATCACTAAGCAATCTCTCAACACCTTCTACTCTTAGATCTATCCTGGAAGCATTTTAGAGAGAGATTACTAACTGTTTATAACTATCCAAAGAAATATCAAGGCTAGAATCATACGAAGTTTACTATCTCAGGTTATAGCATGAATACATAAGAATTTATGAACAATATTGAAACATGAATAAGTAAATCAACCTATAAAAGAAATATATCAAAGAATCATAATGAAGGAATAAAGAAACTTATCTTTATTGAATTTTGATATAACTCTTTCTTCCAACTTTTACTCCTCTCGAGAGTGCTAAACTCAGCACAACAAAAGACAATATGAACAACTGCAAATTTCTTGAATGCATTATGCAGTTAGCAAGTAGAACCAACTCTCTCCAAGAGTCAAGGATCTAACACAGCTCATACAATAGAGAATGATATCGATGTGATCAACCTATCACAACGAAAATGCAATTCTCTTTTTCATCTCAAAGTCACACTCAAAGATCTACATAATTAGCATGAAACAACTCGCAATGAATAATTTGAAATCTTCAAAGGATCTTTATTCTAGAGAGCACAATTCAAGAGAAATTATAATCTCTCTATACTAATCACACAAGATCCAGATAAATGAAATAACTCAACAAACAAAAAATACTTATCTCTTGATGGATGCAAATACTGGACACAATAAGACACGCTGCTCATGCACACAGATCAGCACACAACCTTCACGGCTTGAACACAAGCCCATGACTTAGAATAGAAATTCCCTAGAATCCTTCTGAGGGGAGATCTCATCCACATCCACAAATGAAGCATGCTAATTAGGCCTGGTTGGGCAATCCTTTGCATAGTGACCAAACTTGTCACAACAAAAACATTGGACTTTAGAGAGGTCCCACTTCTTCTTGAATGCGGGAGCACCATCAGCTCCTTTATTTGTATTCCTCTTGAAATATCTTTTCTTTCCATCTTTCCCTTTCTTCTTTGAGGATTGAGCTGAAAGAACATGAATGTCTTCATTTGTAGGGCTTCGACCAATACCTCTTGCAGCCAACCTAGACTCTTCTTGAATGCAATCCGCCCTCAAATGATCAAACTTGGGAAGTTTAGATCTTGCGCCGATTCCTTGAATGAAAGACTCCTAAGATGAAGGAAGACCATTGAGGGCAAGCATGGTCAGATCCTTGTCATCAACAAAATGACCAATGGTAGAGAGCTGATCTCTCAATTCGGAAATCTTCATGAAGTAAGCGATGATAGATTCTCCTTCCGCCATCTTCACATGATGGAGTTGTTGCTTCAGTGCAAGTGTACGGCTTGTGTTGTTGATTTCGTACATCTCCTCCAAGGTTTTAAACATCTCCCTTGCCGTCTTCAACTTGGAGACAATAGGAACAATATGATCCTTCACGGAATCAACTAACATCTTCTTCGCCTTAGTATCTTTCTTCTTCCATTTAACTTTCTCTTCCTCATCCGTAGGCTCGGGGACTTTGCTCTCCACGAACTCCGCCAATTCGTTTTCCTCCAAGGTGAGCATAATTCTGAATCTCCAAGATGTGAAGTTTGTTGCTCCCTCAAGTCTGTCCTCGATCTTGAGACCGTTCACCATCTTGATGAAGAGATAGAAGTAATCAACGATGAGAAAGAGAATAAGGAGTATCGCTGTAATACAGAATCTGATCAAGATCTTCTTCAAACCCGCTCTGATACCATGTTAAATTTCATGATCAGATTCGCAATGCACAGAAATTAATTCAAAAATTAACACAAGACACAGCAGATACCCTGGGAAGACCCTCCTCTTGAGGGAGAAAAACCTAGCCGATAATATCTCTTATATTATTGATTCACAAATGAGAAACTCCTTTACAAATGGAGGCCAATAAGTAGCATCACAAACTGATGTCAGTACAGGACTGAGTGATATAAACTGTCAGGATATCTCTGCCTTATACTCAGATCTCAATCTGCACTTTACTCAAACTTCCATGCTCTTGGATGAACTCGCATGTACAGAAAAGATATCGAACTTGACTTGATGATCTTCAGACTTTTCATAACAGATTTACTAATCTGCTTTGCTCCTTTCTTATTTGCACCTTAGACTAGTGGAAGAACAATGTGTATTGGATGATAAACAATGAACAAATGAATGAGTATATATACAAGAGATAAGGAGGACGTGACTTTTCACCACCAAGTCGGCCAGCAAGAAAGAACCTCTTCATAAAATAATGTGCCAAGAGAAAAGGTCGGCCACCAAAGAAATAATATCTTTCTCACCGTGTAAACAAATGAGAGTGAGGTCGGCCTCAACAACTCTTTAAATGATGACTCTTCAATCATAAGCTCGTGCCTCTAGATACTTATAAATTATCTGGCCTCATAGCTAATATTTAATTTATCAAATGATGTAACAGAGAAGCTGGAAGAAATACGACTGAAGCTGCATTTAAACATCAACAGCTTCTCGTACCAAGAAAGGTCCCCAATCAGCTGTCTCTCAATGCCAACCACGAAAGGTCTATTGTGGGTCATGTACGTGATTTTAAAACAATCAGATATTCTTATTTATGATCATTAGTTTATCTACCATTAGAGATGATGGTGGACTCAACAATTATTTATTTATTTAGATTTACCTTT
The DNA here is from genome assembly GCA_007258455.2 of Sequoia sempervirens. Taxonomy (NCBI): domain Eukaryota; kingdom Viridiplantae; phylum Streptophyta; class Pinopsida; order Cupressales; family Cupressaceae; genus Sequoia; species Sequoia sempervirens. The sequence continues at coordinate 81,496,030 of VDFB02373365.1, forward strand.
CGACTATTTATTGTATTTATTTACTAATATAAACTTTATTTATAAAATATTATTATATTATATATTCATTTTAGTAATATATAATGAGGTTTATAAATATTTCTGTACATTATAATAAATAAATTAGGAAATAGGTATATTTTTGTTATTAGGCTGCAAATATACATATATAATTTCTATATATATATTTTTTTGTATGGATGAACCCAAAACAAATCCAAACCCTATTTTTTTTTGGATGGAATTCGTGGACCAAACCCTCAAACTTGAAACTGAACTAGTACCATGATCGGCGACTTAGGTCTAAAACTCATTTTATTTCAATTTTCTGTTGTGGCTTTAGGTTCGTAGGATATATTCCAACTTGTTATGTAGAGGAGACTACTTATGTCACACGTGATAGAGAACTATGTGCTACATTAAGACCCACTTTGTCAACATATTCAATTATGTATTCTTTTTTTAATTTTTGTGGGATTTAACTGGTGTGGTTTCTAGTCATCTTCAAGATGAATTGAATTAGTGGTTATCACATTTATATTGGTAATAACTTCAAGATAACCGAATCCACTTAGCACACTAGCACTTTTGAGCATCTGTTAGTAGGGAGAGGAACTACGATGACAATTTATTACCTTGGGCTTTTCACTCTAGTTTCTTTCCTCACTAGCAAAGCTTTTGAAGTACGTCTTAAGTCACCACTTTCTTATGATTCTTACCATCAAGGATTAATGCAATTACAATCTATTCATGTATTTATTTTAAGTAGGTGAAGTCTTTCATGGGACTTCTTAACTAGATTTTTAAATTTTGTGGGATTTGACTTATGTGGTTTCTAGTCATCTTGAAGGTAATGTAAAATAGTTGTTACATTGATGCCATTTTTTTTCATTAATGTTGGTAATAATTAGAAGGTGAGTGGATGGGTTATTGCACGAACATCTTTAAGCATTTGTTCTAAACTGGAGGAACAATGAATACATTACCTACATTGGGCTTTCCACCTATTTAGCTCTTCTCCCATTTGCAAAGCCTTAGTAGCATGGAATCCCTTGTAAGTCACACTTTTGTCTCATAATTCTATAATATAAATAAATACACTATTTTGTAATGAAGCTCATATGTTCACTAAAGCAGGTGATGCTAGCTGATAGGTAATGGTGCAATAATTACTAGGGATAAGATAACACTCCTAATGTGGTTACATAGTGGCTTGCATGAGAAGATATGAGTAGGTTCAATGTGTTTTAGTCATTGTGGTTATGAAGTGGCTAGTGTCATAAAGATAATAATTTCATTGTAAAAAAGGCTATTCTCCATCTTTTGCACATCAAAAACTACTTTTATTTATTTTAGCACAATTCATGTTGTTGTGTACCTTGACACAACATGCTTTATTATGTAATGAGGTATTCAATATAAAGCTCATATTATGTTGTAGTTTTAGCTATTTAGGATGTGTTCCAATTTGTTATGTAGAAGAGATTGCTTATTTGATGAAGGATAGTATGCCAAAATGCAACCCTTATTTCCTTTTTTTTAAAGGGGTAAATGCTTTTGACTTGGAGCTATGAATCAGCGAGGTCACAACAGGGGACCTCATCACCACTATAATTCTTAACAACTACACCCCAATGGGGTTTGAACCTTGATGGCAAGAATGCAACCCTTATTTCCCTATTCTATTATAGTTTTAAAAATTTTGTGGGCTTTAAAGCACATGGTGTATGGCTATTTCCAAAATGACCTCAATAAATAGTCATGGCACAAATTCCTTTTTTTTGGTCATTTATGATTGTAATAATTACAAGGTAAGAAAATCCACTCAGGACCCAAGTACCATTAAGCATATGTTTGTTGGGGAGAGCAGCAATGAATAAATTCGTCACTTAGGGCTTTTCACCCATTGGCAAAGCTTTTTGAGTGTGTAATGCCCTATAAGTCACTGTAGTTGCATAATTCACTAATGTGGGAGTAAACCAATTACAATCCACTCTTGTATTTATGTTGAGTATGGGAAAGCTTTCATGAGCCATTTTGATTAGATTTTTAGTTTTTATGGAATTCTACCTATTATATGGTTTCTCTTCATCATCAACAAGTAGTCATTACAATAATGACATTTTTGCCCTTTATGTAGATAATAATTACAAGGTAAGGGGTTTTACTTAGTACACAAACACCGTTAAGCTTTTGTTAGTAGGGGAGAGGAATAATGAATGCATTCATCACTTTGGGCTTTTCATCCTCTAGCCTCTTTATCCAATTGGCAAAGATTTGGAGCGTGTAATGCCACATACGCCACTGTTGTGTCATAATTCTTATCATGGTTGCAAACCTTTGCAAGTACTTGTAGGCATCAACCATTTACTCGTCAAAATTGTTTGCCTATGGCTAGGGCTGTACCAATTTGAACTAGCCAGTTGGTTTTTTCGTTGTTTGTTTTTTTTTTTGTGAAAACCTGTGGGCTTTTGAAAAAATTGGGAAAACTTGTTGTTTTTAAAGAACCTAGCTAGTTTGCCTATAAGACTTGTGTCTTTATTTACATCTCATTTTTTTAACTTTTCACTCTGGAAACAAATTGTTTTAGAGCATAGGTGAATAAGGGCGTAGGGCAATCAACAAAGTACAACGTTGCTGATTTAAGTTTACATGTTCCTTCAAATCTTTTGGCTGCCATGTAAAAAAAGGTAAGGCTTGTAAGCGTGTTAAGCGCTTTCGGAACGGGGATGTCTTGGAGACGTGGGGACGGCGTTCCCAAGTTTTTGGCGGCACCACCATTTTTTTCCCTCGCTGTTGGAGACGTGGAAACGTCCCGGCATCCCCGAGACGCTGAGGGGGACGCCTGGGCATCCCTTGAGCATCTCGGGGACACCTAGGCGTCCCTCGTGGAGGCCACTTAAAAGACGTCGTTTTAAAAAATATTTAACACATTTTTTTTATTATATTTTTGGTTCTATTCGAACCCTAAGGGCATGTGGGCCCCATCTACACTCTTCCATGCCTTCAAAAGGCCCTCCAAGCTTCATTTTTATTCACATTTGCATTTCTACTTGTTTGCTACAGCAAGAAGAAGAAGAGTGAAGAGCTGAGGAAAGAGTGATTGGAGGAGTGAAAGGAGTGATTGCAAGTGAAAGAGGAGTGACAAGGAGCAAGAAGAAGAAGAGGAGGAAGATTCTTCACCTTGTTGAAGAGATTTTTCAAGCAAAAGGTAGGGTTTTTAACTGATTTTTTATTTTATTTTCTAATTTTCAATGTTTTTTCATTTCTTCTTGTTTCATATTCCTATTTCATTTCTTGTTGTTTCATTTTCTAAAGTTATTCAGATTTTGTTTTACAATTTAAAATTTGTTAAAAAATTTAAAATATAGAGTTTTAATTTTTTTAATTTTAAAGTAGGGCATAGGCTGAAACTATGTGCTTATTGATTTTTTTTTTCATTTTGTGAAATGCATTGTCAAAATGAGCTCCCACAGTCATGAAATGAGTGAGGATGAGATGGAAACTCATTCTCATAGTGCAAGTCAATTAGAATATGAACTTGAGCATGAGGATGAGCCCAATGAGGGGGGTGAGCATGGGTCAAATCCAGAAGGGCAAACTATTTCCATAGCTAGTGCACTAGTTGCTACTGATTGCCCCTCCCAACTTTTGGCAGAGTGGGCTAGGGGTCCTTATGATCCCAAATCTCCTCTCAAACAGTTTGCAACAAGAATAACAACCCCAATGTCATCAGGTGGTGCTACGAGGAAATGGAAATGCAACATTTGTGGTGATGATTGGTTTGGGAGCATCACCATAGTTAATGCACACTTCCTCTTTTGGCTAGGAAAAGGTGTGGGAGCATGTAATTTTTTGAAGGACCCTAAAAATCTGAATACAAAATTGATTTCAACAGCTTTGTGGTGTTCCAGATGGCGTGGGAATTCCAATGCCTACTACCTTGTCTAGTAGGCAACATATTTAGACTATTCAACAGTTTCAGGAGCAGCAAATGCAGAGGCGGCCACATATTTCTACTCCTACATTGCATCAGAGAGCAGGAACATTGTTAGGGTCAGCCTCAGGACCTTCATCCACTTATAGTGCTATGGCTGAATCACAACAGGGCAAGGGGAAATGCAAGATGCAAAGTCAACCTAACCCCATAGTTGATTTGTTTAATGTGCACTTAAGGGATCAGAGAGATGATTCCATTGGCAAGTTCTTTTTTGCCAATGGCATCCCATCTCATGTAGCTCGATCTCCTTATTATAAGGAGATGATGTCGATGGTGGCAAAGGGAGGACCATCATATCCACAAATTGAGGACCATGATCTTGGATAACAACTATGCCAAGATCAATTCATTGATGGAGACGATGAGGGCATGTTGGGAGGAGTCTGGATGTAACATAGTTATGGATGGGTGGACAAACATTAGGCATCGTCCACTCATCAATGTCATAGTTACATGCTTAGAGGGCCCATTCTTTCTCAGAGCGGTTGATTGTTTAGGGCACCGAAAAGATGCTGATTTTCAGTTTGACATCCTTCGGATAGCTATTGATGAGATTGAGCCACAAAATGTGGTCTAAGTAGTGACAGATGCAACACATGTGTGCAAAGCTACAGGGAGGCTTGTTGAGGCAGCATACAAACATATTTGGTGGACTCCATGTTGTATGCATGCCATGAACAATGCACTCAAGGACATGGGGAAGATTGAGTGGATTAGAGGAGTGGTCAACAATGCAAGTGATGTACAGATGTATATCTGCAACCACCACACTTCACATGCAATCTTCAGGATGGTTATGACGCAAAAATGGAATCGATGGGATGGGGCCAGGACAGAGCAGTGGAAGAGGGTGAAGGAGATAGTGAAGAGTGACGCATTTTGGAATGATGCAAAATATGTTGTCGCCATCATTAAACTAGTTGTCTAGGTTAGAAGATATGGGGATGGGGATGCACCTAACCTTGGAGAGGTGTATGAGTGCATTGATTCTATGCTTGGCCAGATGAGGGCAGTTGTGCAAGAGAAGGACCCCACTTTAGCATTCTACAATGTTTATGTTCAGCCTATTATTCAACGCAGATGGGACAGCCTAAACACTCCCTTGCACATGGCTGCTTATGCATTGAATCCGAAGTGGTACATGCATAGGCCTGGTAGAGTTACACTGATTCGGGATGATGAGGTGAAGGAAGGGTTCTTCAAGTACATTGATAGGATGTATGATGCGGAAACTGCTGGCAACATTCACACTGAGTGGACAAAATTTGCTACTCTTAGGGGTTATAAGGCTGCAACAAAGGTGGACATAAGAAATATGGCATAGGAGGATCCGATTTTGTGGTGTACTTGTCATGGACCGAAATCACTGACTACCAAACTAGCCATTCGTTTGCTGTCTTAGGTTTCTAGTTCTTCAACTTCTAAGAGGAACTGGTTTACTTATAGCTTCATCCACTCTCTTAAAAGGAACAAACTTACCTCTAGGAGAGCAGAGAAGCTAGTGGCTGTACATAGTGCCTTGCGTATCACTGACTGCAGGACATGTGTGTACAAGGAGAGCCCAACAACACATGGGATGTAGAGCCAGAGGAGCCATCACAGATTTATGAGGATGAGGATGCTTAAAATTTAGGGCTGGTTGGTGTTCCTTTGGCGGATCTTGACCTTGGGGAGTCCAGTGGTTCCAGTGATGAGTTTGTCGACCTCTCGAGGGATGATTAGAGGCCTTTGCCTCCTTCACTACATTTTGTCATTTTGACATTTTGGTTTTGTACTTGTTTTGATATCATGCTACTCATTGTAATCATCTTTATGATTAGATATTTTTGATATTATATAATAGAAATCTTCCATTTGCCAATTCGATAATTGTAGTATTGAGTATTCTAATTTCTAATTGGTAATTCGATATTGAAAACTTCAATGTTCATTGTTCAATGTTCAAGTATTTACTATTTAGTATTTCAATTTGGCATTTGCAATGTTGCTATTTAGTATTTTACTTCTTAATAGTCTTATACATCTTTTCATAACTAGCATTTTAATTACCATATGTATAGTATATAGTATATACAACCCCCCTCCCCCCTCGCCGTCGTCCCCAAATTGAGGCCCCTTTGTCCCCCCCATCCTGGAAACCTGTCCCCCCGTTTCGGTGTACCCTTGTCCCCGACGACGGTGTAACATATGTTTTTTTTGGCTAAGTTTTTAGAGTTCATAACTTAATTTGGTTTGTGTACACAAACTAAAACTCAAAAGTTCTAATTTTTAAATTTTTAGTTTAAATCCAAATGCTTAGGGTTTATGTCTAATTGTAATGTTAAATTTCAATAGTAAAAATCAATTTTAGGGTTTTCTTTTAATTTTAGAATTTTAAATTGTCCAATTAACATGAAACCCAACCCTAGTAGATCAATTTTATAACTAACCCTAAGTAGTAATCCTTTATAATATATTATATGTATTTAGTTTAGGATTTTTTTTTAACTTTAGAATTAAAATTTAAAACTTTACCAAGTCTTTAATTGGACCGACAATTCTAAGCTATTTTAAGTTTTCAATTTGCATTAGGACATTTTTGCCAACCCTAGTCTTAACCTTAAACTAGGTTTTTTAGTTTTATGGTTAGAACTTAATATTTTTTATAGTTAATTTTGCCTAAACCTAACCTGAGGTTTAAAACTTTCTTTTAACTAAACCTAGATGTCCCTATGCTTTCATTTATGATTTTAGATGATAATGTTGTGTGAGAAAGATTTTGGGTTGCCTTGTTGCAAATTTGTGCCCTTTACATATGCTAAAATGTAATTTTTGTGGGAAGGACATTAGTGGGGGCATTAATTGTCTCAAATGGCATTTAACTAATTTGCTAGGCCATGATGTGAAAACTTGTAGAAATAGCCTTAACGATGCATCCCATCAAGACTTATTGTCTCTCAAGGCCTTTGCGAAAAGCAAAGTTAAAAAAGCAAGGACTACTATTGAAGCATCCGTAAGGTCATCTAGTGACATGACAATTGGAGAGTGGCCTTCGAATAACGTGGAACTTCCAATTAAAACTGATGTTAATATTTCCTAACCATCTTGCATTTCTAAAAAGCTTAATATTGGTGGAGGCAATGTGGATGGTTTTTTTGCACCTTGAATGTTGATTTTATCGGATTGGGTTTAGTCTAGCTTTGCCAATTAAATGGATGGCATCTCTATTGCATGCCTTAATTTTGATGAGTTGTTTTGGAAAATGAGATTGAGCAAATTTTAAAGCCCTTGTTTAGAGTGCTAAAGATTGGTTGATGAGGAAAAGGTCCCCTTGGGTTATCTTTGCGAGGCTATGATTGTGGAAAAGGAGGCCATAAGGATCCAAAAAGTAGAATGATGAGTGCATTGCAATCTCCATGCTTTTGGATACTAGTTACATCCAACATTCTTTTATAGTGCATCTTTCAACGATGATACACAGGTTGCAAAGGGCATATTCAAATGTATTTCAACATTTCCTCTTAATGAAGAGGATCAATGGGCAACTATTGCAAAAGTGCTAATGTATCAACAGGTGAAGGGACTCTTCTTGAACGTGTGTGCTATAGTCTCAAGGAAGACATTAAAACTAGGTATTAAATTTTAAATTAATGATTTGTATTCAATTTTCGGGTACTCCCTTTTTGCAAATTTGAAATACATTAAGAATTAATTAATAAAGTATAAATTTTATAATAAATTTTGCTTTTGCAGCTAATCTAATTTTAGGGCAATGGAGGGACTACTTTGGCAAAGACACCAAAGTGATTTGATGGATGACAATGTATATGCTAGGCCAGCCATGTTGATCTTCCAATTGTGAGCCGTTCTTGGAGTATGTAAATACATACACTACAAAAAATAACTCTTGAGCCAACAATAGATGAATGATTTGGTTGTCATTGGTCTCAAGTTTCGTTTTCAGCTTAAGAAAATTAAAGGTTAGAAACTTAGAAATTATAAATTAACTAGTAAATACTGCTAAGATTTAATTTAACTTTTGTATTTTATATTATAATTACTTCAAGTTCAATAAATTAGAATGAATGAGGAATTTGATGGTTGTGACCACAATCGAAGGAAAGAAAACTGGGGTATAGGGGCACTGGCTTCACATTCAATAATCTAGGAGGTTCACAGTGTAATTATGCTTCAAAGTTTTCTTTTATTAGAATACTTGTGAGGGGTACTTGATTAATAATTTAAGAGTAATTGGCAATATTGAACAAATTATGTACTTGTTTTATGCTTATTTCTCTTTTTACACTTTATATTTGCATGAAATAACAATAACATTATTTTTTTTGAGTATTATTACAGATATTTTGGCACGTTTTAATTTGACTCTTTTTTCTCCTGTATTTCTAGTTTTGAATCTGATTAGTTGAATTCTGTTTAGCCTTTCAGTTTGCCTGGTCAATGCCGTGTAAATGGAATGCTACTATGGTGAACATTCTTTGCAATCTCATTTTTTCACATCCTGCACATGCCTTTACTGCGGGTTTGTTGTGTGTCTTTTACTTGTTTAAGTCTTGCAATGATTATATCAAGATAGAATAATGATAAAGATGTAGATTAGATTGTACACTTAACTAAAACTCTTGCACATATGAGTTTAAGATGGAACTTGAAACAACTAGAAACTAAAGATTGACGAGTATGATAGGTAATCTAGAAGGAAGAACAATCATAATCAATTTGAATTTAGATCAAAGGGATTGAAAATGTTTTAGTCTTGTGAGTTAACTCTAACAAGGTAACACAGTACAAATTCAGTTGGCTTGAGAGGAGTCTAGAACTTCACACATTCATTTGTGCCCTTTGTAATCTGCCTGTGGTGAACGAAGGAGAGGCAGTGATCGGTTAACACTACTAGACTATTTTTCCCCAAAGTGAGGTTTTGATGGTGAAATTCTTTTGTATCATGGTATTGTTGTTATTTTTCGTGCATTATTTCCGGCAATAAATTCATGGTAATCTACCATAGGCTATGTTCTATTCACTGCCATTTGAAGTTTAATTCAAGCAGCAGTAGCAATTTATATTTACAAATCTGTATTTATCCCACAAGTAGAAACACGGGAAACTACAGATCATATTGGTATCAGAGCAGTTTAATCTTTGGGTTATGTGAAACTGGTTGAATGTCATAACTCATAAGACAGCAAAAAGGTCAGAGAAGGAATAATTGCAGCTTGACCAATCAAGAATTTCATTGTATCAAGAGGTGAGGAAGTTGGCCAGAGAATGCCAAGCTTCATATGTGGGCCTTAGAATCTCAATCTTGGAATCAAGCTTGATTAATGGCAACTCATGGAAAAGCAACAAGCATCTACAGATATGGTAGGTCTTGCTCTTGCTAAGAAACTTGAAGCGGAAGAAGAGCAGCCCCATTAAGTTATTGGGTTCCACTATATGCCCCACATTTTCATTTGATTTATGTTCTACCATTATTTTTTATATGTAATCTCCAACAACAAATTCACACCAATCCGCCATAATCTACATTCTATTCAATGGCATTGGAAGTTTAATTTAACTAGTAGTAGCAATTTACATTCACAGATGCTTTTAATTTCAAACAAATTGGAATTCAGGATATTGTAGATCATACCGATATGTACTGATGAAGATATTGAGAAGAAAATCAGTATGTGCCTAGTTTAGGCTACATTTCTAGTAATAATATTTGCAAGAAGCGGAAACTCAAGTTGAAAGCTTGCAAAGTTCAAGAAATGTATTTTGGAATTTTTCATTTGGCTTTTTTACTACAATTTGGTAAGGTCTTCAACAGGGGTTGCACATTGGGCATAGGCAGCCTATCTTCTAAGTGCTTTTCTGTTTAGTTAGATAATTTTAATGATTTCTACAAGGTTTTTTGATGGTAGCATTTCATTTACATGACATTGACATGATAAAGTGAGAGTGTAAGCAAAATTCAAGTACTTTTTAAAGACAAGAAAAACATGTCAAATTAAAGAACACTGAAATATTCATAAAAATCTAAAAAAATCTGTGATTGTTACATGAAGCCAAATACAGTTGCATAGAAGGAAACAAATATAAGACATACAAATAAAATTTGTTCAATGTTATTATTTACTCTTGTATTCTCGCTTGAGTTCCCCTTAAACTTAAGTCTCAGTCTCTTAAAGTACAGAACAAAACTGGAAAACACAAGTATCCTAGATTGTAGAATGCAGAGTCGATGGTCTTGCATCTTGGTTCTCCTTCTTTTGACACATATGCCTCATGCAAGATGGTCAAATCTTGAGCATTGAATTGGTTGTGATCCATTTTGATTTAGAATCTCATCAAAGGTTAATTGGTTGATCATCTTTTACACTACTTGATATTAGCAAGGCATAAGTTTTAATGTATGCAAGAAACTCAAATTGATTGAACTCTAAAATAAGTAGTTAGATTAAACCCTAAACCTAATATTTAATTTAGTAACTTTTAATTTTCTAACCTAAATTTTTTGTAAGACGAAGACAAAGGTTTTGGTGAACAAACACCAAATTATTCATCTATTTTTGTCTCAGATGGTTGCATAAAAGGAACTATAGGTCTGGCTCAAAATACACATTGCCATTCATGCATTTTAAACTATAATAGACTAACAAATAGAACCAAATGCAAATTATTAATTTAAAATTTTAAAGTTTACCTTGTTTGCAACACATGTTGAAGAATAATACTGTTGTTTGTTGATATGTTGGCAACTCTACAACAACTATATAGCATCTAGTAGCAGAAATGCAACAATACATTTGCTGATCCATCTAGAGTCAATAATCTTCCATATGGGCATGTACCTATTCATACTATTTTACATTTCAGACTTTATCACCTCCTTTGCCCTCCATGTCTTGTAAAAATAGTCCATGGAGGATTTCACCCTATTTACTAATCATAGTACTCTTACAAATGATTGTAATTTGGACAATCTCATATTCATTTGTCTAAGAGACTCATTAAAAACAAGGTGAGTAGTGGTGATGATATCTATGTGATTGGCAAGGCTGGACTCAACCTAATCTTGTGGAACAAACATATGTTTTAGTTCATCTTTTGCAATATAAATTTTGCAATGCAAGGAAGTGGCAAATATAGTGACATGCGGTTGAACAAGTTCCTTTCTCAGTAAAGGATCTCATCATGCTAAGCACTTCAGTGTGATGGTAATTGAATGTAGTGGTAAATTTCCCTCTATCCAAAAGGTATTTAACTCATGAAAGTTTGCCATTGTTTTCTAGGGTTAAATCAAGCAATGTGCCATTCATGGGCTCCAAAGCAATAAAGGGTAATTCTCCATACGTTTGCTTTCTATCACAATTAGTTGTGTTTATGTGATAAATTGAATCACATATTTTGGCCCAACCTCGATCTCTTCTTCATCAAACAAAAAGAGAGGTGTGTAGGTTAATTCACTCTTTTAGATGCATCCATAGATTTGAGGAAGATTGCTAGTCTTGGATGCTACTAGGAAGTTGAACAATTTATGGTTTTTCTATTTGTCCATCCATCTAACATTATAGTTCACTTGTCTTTTCCCACTCCTTACAATATGCAACAAGGATCTCATTAATATCTCATGTCATGTCTTTAACATATTGATCATAAGGCTCCCATGTGATGGGGCTTTTGGAGCACAACTTGCAACAACAATAACATCAATCATTATATGTAGAATGTGATGCTAGGGCAAGAAATCAGCTACTTCTTTTCTAGCATATGCACATTCATCTTTCATCTTGTGCTCTTGAAAGATGGTTGGATTTCAAGTATTTTACGGGCACAAAAAGAACATTTACATTGCTGACATTAGTATTAGGTTTTTGGAAGAGCAAGCATTCTTTTAGATGCCACTAGGAAGTTGACCAATTTATGGTTTTTATTATCTATCCACCTATTTGACATGATAGTTCACTCGTCTTTGCCCACATTGTACAATATACAACAAGGATCTAACTAATATCTCACATTGTGTCTTTGACATATTAACTGTAAGGCTCTTGTATGATGGGTCTTTGGAGCCACAACTTGCAACAGGAATGACAACAATCATTGTACATTGAATGAGATGCTAGGGCAATAAATCAACTATTTCTTTTCTATCATAAGCATGAACATTCATCTTCTATCTTGCACTCTCAAAAGATGGTTAGGTTTCAAGTGTTTTATGGGGCACAAAAAGAAAATCTAAATTGACCACATCAATATTAGGTTTTTTGGAAGAGCAAGGCAATGTAGAAGTATAAGCATGAGGTTGCTATGGAAGTTCCTCCTCATCCAAAGGGTCCCTCTTCAACTTTGGTGTTACTAGATGACCTTGTGGATGATCCAATAGTAGTCCTTGTCTTTTTAATGTTTGTATTCACATAGGCCTTGGTGGGTTACATCTTCAAGAAAACTTCTATAGGTCTTTATGTTAAGCCTTGGCAACTTTGTTAAATGTGATTTGAAATAGTTAGTGCCACCATTGTTTTATCCCAACAAAAGTGCATTTTAGCATTATCGCATTGAGAATAGGTTCACTGTAGGCCGGTGCAAAGTCCTTCTATGGCATAATCAATTGAAATTATAAATAAATAAATAGGAGCCTTAGGGTTAGTTAGGAAAATACTTCTAACCCTAACCCTAGATAATGTTTTAGGGTCAGGGTTAGCAGAAATTAAAATTAAAAATTCCTAGCCATAATTCTAAATTAAAAAAGCTATAAATGCTCAAATATTAAGAAAACTTAGAAAAGAATTAGGATTAACGTTAATAACTTAGTAAAGTTAAATACTACAATAAAAAAGCCTTTAACCCTAAAATTTAAAAACTAGTTTACGGTTAGGAATTGGGGTTGGTTAAAAATTGGGCTGCTAGATTTCATGCTTAACTTGAAAGTTTAAGCTTAAAATTTAAAATTTAAGCCTGATTAAGGTTTAATGATAAGATTTAAATTGAACATTAACATTAAACCTTAACCGTTAGTGTCGAACTTCCAAACTAAAAAAATTAAAACCTTAACCATAAGTGTTAAACTTCCAAACTAAAAAATTTAAAACCTTCACTTAACAAGGTAACAATCTTCAAAATTGAACAGGAAAGACTCCAAAAATGGGCCTTATCTGCAATCCTTAAAATTGAACAAAAAACAGATCCCAAATGGGCCTTATCTGCAATCTGTAAAATTGAACAAAAAACAGATCCCATTTAAGGGTTGACAATCACCTGTTCACCTATTCCCCTGTGCCCTGAAATAGTTTAATTCTGGATTGAAAAGCTGGAAAAATGAGGCTTAAATGAAAAACAGTCTTTATTAGCATTTACTGGTGGTTTTTTTGAAAACTGGGGGAAAACCCATGTGCTAATCAACAACCTGCTGGTTTTTCTTGTGATTTTCAACAATCTGCGGGTTTTACTTTTTCTCTAACCTATGGCTTTTTCTTTCATTTTCAATTATTCATGCTTTTTTCAACAAAAACCCAGTTTCTTGAAGTTGGAAATACTGGGCTGCTGGTCAACCTGGAATGAGTTTGTCAATAACCTGAAGGTTTTTGAGCAGAAAACCTTGTTTCTTGAAGAACCAGAACTGACGCTTCAAACAGGCATAGGCTCCAAAGCTTTGCTGTGGTTAACTTGATTTTTTTCTTAGGTTTTGATACTTTTGATTTTTCCTGTATCTGGCTATGAAAGCAAGCTCACAATTAGCAACATCAGTAATTCAGATTCAAGAAATAATTGTCAAAGTATTGTCTAGAATGGAGCTTCTACCCAGCTTTATAAGATTTTTGGTATAAGATTCTTTAGTACTCATAATCTTTTACAATAGGATAGCATATACACTGGCTATTGCTTTGTATTTGCTTCAAGATTCACACCAGAAGGGCTAGAGAATGTGCTTCAGTATTTTATTGCAGAAGAGGGTCGTAAAGGTTAGACAAACCTTTGGGTTGGCAGCATCATGAAAAAAAGTAACTGCCTGGAGGCAAGACTTCAATTAAATGAAGCCCTGGATTTGAGGGGCATGAGTTTTGATAGAGCTTGTTTAATTCTTTACTTTAACTTGATTGGTTGATTTTACTCTTCTAAGGACAGATTGAGAGGACTTTCTCATCTATTTCTTTAGCGCAGCTCTTCTTGTTGATTAATTTTTTTATCTACCTGTTTCTTGTCTCAAATATTTAGGATTTATTAGTTCTTACCATAGTTAGCAGACTCAGCGAGTCACTGAGTACTTGCCAAATAATTTTGATGGCAAGTTTTTCTAGAGTTAACTCAGTTTTTTTGATGATTTTCGGTAGGTACTTGCCAAGTACTTGGTGAGTCTGAACCCTTGATTTGCACCATGTTGCCCTCCAAACCCCCAATAAATTCATTTGATACATTTTTAGGTGTATTTTACATTAATGTTTTTTCTTAAAAAAAGTTACAGTGTTATAAGTTGTTAAGAGTTTTATTGAGTCAGAAATTATTGGTCTGCGGAGTCTGAGTTGAGTCCTTGTTTTCGAACTATGGTTTTACTATTTTAGCTAACTGCCCCTTAAATGCTATGCCTTAATGGCACAATGACCTTTTCACCCTCCATTACCTTTTCATCTTTGTACTATGACGGAGTTTGACTAGTTCTATGTGTCTGCATATAGGCCTTATTCGTGTAGTTTGTTTTAGTTCATTTCTCTTCAAATTGTCACCTTGAGCTGAAGAAAACTCGTTTTGTCACATTATTCAGTTATCCAAAAGTTAAGACAGATCTCTCTGTGGCTCTGCCCAATTGATTTTTTGTTATGATGTGGGATACTTGAGGATTTGTCCTGAACCCTTGCCCCTGTTTCTCTGTATCCCTCTGCATTTCTGAAACATAATGCACCAGGAATTGTCCTCTGGGCGTTTTGTGACCTGCTTAAAATAGGGGATGCATCCCAAACATGTGGAAAAGATGAGTTATGTCCTGGGTACGTTACATGGGATGATTAGTGACATTTGAGACATCCCTTGATCATCCAGGGGATGGCCAGATATCCATGAGTACGTCAATTATTTTTGTTTTCCAAATTAAAAAAGTCGGAAATAAAAATGGTAAGAGGATGTAGTGGTTTGCATTTTCCTGGTCTAAGTCCTCAACTGGAGAGCAACAAGAATCAATATGCTCTCACCATTTGCAAGTCTTACCCAATCATAGACTGTTGTTTCTTTTGTTATATTTTCCTCAATCTTACCATCAGTATTTTTCTTTATAAGTTATAACTTAAATATTAGTGTTTACAATATCAGCAATGCTGTCTGTACACACCTACATGACAGTTCTTCATTTTAACCATCACCTCTGTGTCTTTTGCACCATGATGCCATGGCCGAATACCTAGCATATGCTCTAAGAAAGATGCCAAATCCTCATTTGCCTTGCATAAATTCTCCATGGTTGTGACTTGTGCATACCTCATTACATGAGCATTCAATGATTTGATACAAATCCTCATGATTGTCAGGATGAAGCACAGACATAGGTGGTTCTGTTTTGAATATTTTTGTTTTAGTTCTATGCCTAGTATTGGACAATTTGTAGCCTTTGGGCTTTTTGCCATATATTTGTAACAAAGGCAACAAAATGTTTATTGCTGCTACACTTAAGTCAATTAGCATTGAATTTCAAATTTGATGTCTTGTATGAACGTCTGAACTTGATGCTTGATGTCATGTACAGCCATACTTGCAAAATTTTCCACACACACACACACACACACACACACACACATATATAGATGTATGGATGTATGTATTTTTAAATATATTTCCTTCCCTTGCTGTCCCTATAAACTGGCCTCCCATTATTGTTGTCCCCAAAATATGCCCTACTGTACCTGTCCCAGAAACGCCACTGAACATAGGCATGATGATGATGATGGTAAAGCTAAAAAGCTCAAATATGGTATAGCTGATAAATATGGGTTAGTTGCAACAATTCAGAAATGAATTTTTAGTGTGCCTCTGTATACCAAAGTAGGAATATTAATGGATCTGTTTCGTGAAGACAGTTTTTGGTCAATGGATCTGTTTTGTGAATATTGTTTTTGGTCAGAAGCTTTAATTTTGGTTTCTTTTACCATAAAGAAAATGAATGCATTCTATTCTTGAGTGATTTTCTCTACATACGGGATTTTACTCCCATTTGCAAGGATATTAAAGATGAGCATTTTATTACTTATGATGTGGAGTTGGTGGTGAGCTTAATTTGGTTGGCTCCGTAGGAAGATTAGTTTGTAATTTTGGTGGTGTTTGGTATTGAAATGTATAAGCTTAGGTTAGATTTAGGTTTCAAATGCCTATTGTGATTTGTTATGCCTTACTGCTGTAGACTTTTGTGACCATTTCCTCCAGCCTGACTTGTGTTCATGGATTGTAATTTTTGGATTCTATAGGGTTATTAGATATCCTTCTGTGTCTGTTTTTCTTTTCCTTTCATTTTGATTTCTGCTACCTTGTGGCCTTCCTCTGAGAATTAGTCCCAATTCAAAGTCAGGCTTGGGAAAATTGTTTTTTATTGAAATGGTGCCAGCCTCTGCTATTTCTTCTCACAGTTCTTATGTTTTGGGAGTTGGCATCGTTGAGTAGTTTGTCATCTTAAAGGCAGTTGTTGAAGTCACAATTATTCTTATCTGCTCTTTTGCTAGTGCTCTCAAGAATAAGCTTTAGAGAAATGCCTGTCGATAGCTAACTTCTTACTGGGAGGAAAGACAAGCCATCTTTGGCAATAGTTACTATTGCTAGTGGATGAAATCTGTCTTAGAATGGAGCCTTGTTCTGCTTCAATATCTATAGGAGAGACTTAATGCCATATGTTGGAATATCAATGTCGTCCAAATACCCCAGACTCTTTCTGCTTGTAGTCTGTTGCTAGGTGGAGAGAAGGGTTGCAATGAACTGGTGATTCAGAATTGCCGTCTGTTTGTCATCTCTTTTACAACTCCTTAATGAATCTAAGCCATTTGGCTAATTACAGCAATCACTTAAGTTCAACTCTCCAATACAAGTGGTCCAACTCATTTGCATTATCAATTTAGAATAGTTCAACTCTTGAATTGTTACCCTTAGTGCTAAATAGTTGCTTGAAGTGCTCTCGAGTTGTCTTTTTTCACCTTCAGTAAAGGGTAATAGATCAAGGTTGTTTTTAGTCATGGCCAAAATAGATGCCAAGTTGTCCTTAAGAGAACTCACCTCATCAAAACCTACAAGGCGATATCTTATCATTCATTTTGTATATTATTTAAATTTCAGACCACTGGGTTTTGAGTTTTGACCTTCATGACCATTCTTGCGTGTAAGTTGAAACTTGCGAGTCCACTTACACCCTAATTACCTTGAAGGTAACAATTTCCTTGTTGGTCTTGTTGCTAGAAGGTACAGAGTTGCATGTAGCACACTTTAGTGTCACCAAGAGTATACTTACCTGGTCTCCTGAGTTTCCTATTTTCATTCCCAGTCACCAAGAAACTCCATTACATGGGTTTGGACTGCACTGGTCTCCATACCCACATCTTCGGGGACTATATTTATGCAATACAAGCTTACACTCATTCATCTACTCACGTTCTTTAATTTCAATAGTGTACTCATCCACATGCCAGTACCTGTGCTCTTATGTCCTTGGTTGACTGCTGAATCCAAGTTTACATCACAAAACCTTGTAACAATACAGACAAAATGGATCACTAGTCCTACTAACAGTAGGTACAATTTGTTATTTACCCATCTTGATGGCTATAGCTTTCCTATATTTCAGTCGAGAGAATAGGTTTGCGAGATAAATTGTCTTCTCTTGTTGGACATTGTTGAGGGAAAAGCTTTTGAGCTTATTATTAGCTGCTTAAAGATGATCATACAGTGTCAGTATTCTTAAGTAAAGGCTTCTATCAATTTCCTCGACATTCTCGGTTATTGCACTTGGAAAATTGCAAACAACCTTATTTATGCAATACAGCCTTACCTTCTTTAATTACAATGGTGTACTCATCCACATACTAGTTTCTTACCTTCATTCATTTACTCACGTTCTTTAATTACAATGGTGTACTCATGCCAGTATCTGTGCTCCTATGTCCTTGGTTGATTACTGATTCCAAGTTTACATCACAAAACCTTTCAACAATACAGACAAAATGGATCGTTAGCCCTCTTAACAATGGGTACAATGTGATTTTTACCCATCTTGATGGCTATAGCTTTCCTTTATCTCAGTCGAGAGAATAGATTTGTGAGATAAATTGTCTTCTCTTGTTGGACATTGTTGAGGGAAAAGCTGTTGAGCTTATTATTAGCTGCTTAAAGATGATCATACAGTGTCAGTATTCTTAAGTAAAGGCTTCTATCAATTTCCTCAACATTCTCGGTTATTGCACTTGGAAAATTGCGAACAACCTTATTTATGCAATACAGCCTTACCTTCATTCATTTACTCATGTTCCTTAATTACAATGGTGTACTCATCCACATACCAGTACATGTGCTCCCATGTCCTAAGGTGACTACTGAATCCAATTTTACATCACAAAACCTTGCAACAATACAGACAAAACGGGATCATTAGACCTACTAACAGTGGGTACAATGTGATATTTACCCATCTTGATGGCTATAGCTCTCCTATATCTCAGTCGAGGGAGCAGGTTTATGAGATAATATGACTTTGTCTTCTCTTGTTGGACATTGTTGGGGAAAAAGCTTTTGAGCTTATTATTAGCTGTTTTTAAAGATCATATAGTGTCAGTATTCCCAAGTAAAGGCTTCCATCACTTTCCTTGACATTGCCAGTTATTGCACTTGGAAAATAGCGAACTCAACTTGAGCTTTTCTGTATAAATTTTTTCTTTAGTCATTTTGTTCTTTCCTTTTAATTGCTGATGTTTTGCCACTCCCCTTGTTTTTTGTCTGATGAAAAATTCTCTTATAAGCTTTACACAAAACATCCATTTTGTTTTATATTGAAAATTTTCCTTTTTTCACATTGATATTTACAAAATATCCAAGTAAGTTGGTAACTTCAGTTGGTGGTGAAGTTGGTATTGGTAGGCTAGGCATCCTCAGTGTGATGTAAGAACATGTTGCTTTTTTATGCATTGGATTGATTTTAGCATTTGGAAATGTTGCCTGTTTTTATTTGTTCTTCCTTAGCTTTTAAAATTTCTACAAACTAATTTATTCAGCAATTTTTATGAGATGGTACGTAGATAGTGATAAGAAATATGTTGATTTGCATGATGACTATGACATTAGCTGTTTCGGATTTATGCTTATATTTTCTTTATCTGTGATTTTCTTAATGCTACTCATCTTCTCTCTTTAGTTTTTGGTATGGAACAAATGATCTGCTCTCATCAGATAAGTGATGTTATAACTGCTTGATGAATTCCAGGCTTTGCAGCAGAGACCCTTGTTCCAAGGCATGAGCTAGGAGTTTCTGACGTGCCTGCCACTGTTGCAGCAGTGAAAAACCCTACTTCAAAGATAGTATATGATGAACATAACCATGAGCGTTTTGCCCCAGGGGATCCCAGCAAGAGAGCATTTACCTACTTTGTCTTGACAGGTGGAAGATTTTTATATGCTTCCTTTATCCGTTTGTTAGTTCTCAAATTTATTTTGAGCATGTCTGCAAGTAAGGATGTTCTTGCTATGGCTTCCCTTGAAGTGGATTTGTCTAGCATTGATCCGGGAAACACAGTTACAGTCAAGTGGCGTGGAAAGCCTGTTTTTATCAGGCGACGAACTGATGATGATATCCAATTGGCTAACAGTGTAAATGTGAGTTCTCTCCGTGATCCTCAGCAAGACTCAGAAAGGGTGATTGATCCAGAGTGGTTGGTTGTGATTGGTGTTTGTACCCATCTTGGTTGTGTTCCTCTGCCAAATGCTGGTGATTTTGGAGGATGGTTCTGCCCTTGTCATGGATCACATTATGATATATCTGGTCGAATCAGGAAGGGTCCTGCCCCTTACAACCTTGAGGTGCCAACCTACAAGTTTTTGGAGGATAATAAAATGTTGATTGGTTGATCTTCATGGTACAAACAAGGCTTGAAAAGGACCCTATTTCTCATGTAATTGCATGGGAATGTAGCACAAAATCATTTTAAATGTCATCATAAGAGTTGCCACTGATTAGTCATGAGATACTATGATAAATAAATTCAACATTTTATTATTGGAAATAGTACAATTTTTTTCCTCGGTATTGATCAATTTTTTTCAGCTAATATTTATTGTGATTGCTCAGATGTGGGTTGGTTTCATATCAATAATTTCAAATCTGGCATGTGACACAATAATTTTCCTGTACTTGATGCTTCAGCATATCTTTCAGGATTGTGTGCCTGACAAACACAAGTATAGTTTTTGAACCAAATAATTTACTATATCTATTTGCATAATAATACTTGTTTGGTGACACATAAATGAGCAACAATATATCTAATTCTAGTTCATTATATTTGCCATAATGCTGAGATACTATGATCAATAAATTCAACATTTTATTATTGGAAATAGTACAATTTTTTTCCTCGGTATTGATCAATTTTTTTCAGCTAATATTTATTGTGATTGCTCAGATGTGGGTTGGTTTCATATCAATAATTTCAAATCTGGCATGTGACACAATAATTTTCCTGTACTTGATGCTTCAGCATATCTTTCAGGATTGTGTGCCTGACAAACACAAGTATAGTTTTTGAACCAAATAATTTACTATATCTATTTGCATAATAATACTTGTTTGGTGACACATAAATGAGCAACAATATATCTAATTCTAGTTCATTATATTTGCCATAATGCTGAGGCAACTGAGTTGTTAGAGCTGTCTATGTCGTTTGATTGCTTTCTCATGTTGTTACAGACGAGTGATGAGGCTAACAAAATTGTTTGTCATTTAGGGAAACATTCAACTGCAGCGGTATTTACGTGTTAATGTCATGAACCAATGCATGGTGGACACGAGGAATATAACGTGACTAATGCAATGATGGTTTATTGAATTGATGGGTTAAGATGTCCTGACCTTTAATGAGCCACCCTCGGTTATGACAGAAAATGGCAGACTGGATATGATCTGTGGATAAAAACGAACTTGAATGTTATCCAATAGTAGAGTTGTTTCAAATAGCAGCATAAATCGTTTGGGGAAAAAATATCGGCAAACCAAAAGTTCAGGATTTTTTGAAAAAACGGGGGAAAAAACAGGAAAAAATGGGGAAAAAATCGGATTTACAAAAAAAGCCAAAAAAATGAAGAAAAACAGTCAAACTACTTTGTTTTAAAATATAATGGCATTTCCATAGCATACAGACATTGAGAGCAAATAAAATACAGAGTTCAATCCATGAATTATAGAAAATAGATTTTTGTTGGTTATATTCATATCGCTGATTACATTGCACAAAACATACTACAACTGCATAAATATCAAATGGTGGCAGTTATCAAAATGTCTATTACAATATAGTTTGTGACTTTGTACAAAGTCAACCTATAAACTAAGTACGAAGTTCCAAAAAAATCAATTGTAGGGCAGAGGCTCTCGATGATGAAGCTCCTTGTCTATGCTACCACATTTTTCAAACAGTTCACTGCCTTGTCTATGCTACCACATTTTTCATACATGTCTACCAAAAAATTTTATCAAACAGTTCACTACCTTGCTGCTATGGCTAAAAGCCTAAAACGGGTGCTTTCGAACAAACTATGGATGTCTGGAAAAAATATATCAAAGCATAATAATAAGCAATAGCATAGACAATAGAGTGATCTGTTTGAAAAAATGCCTCAAAGAAATGTGGTCACGTGGTGATGGAATGCCATGACAATCCATATTGCTCCCTTGGTACTATATGGATTGTCATGGTATTCCATCACCATGAGACCACATTTTTTTTGAGGCATTTTTTGAACAAGCTATAGATGCTTGGAAAAAATATATCAAAGCATAATAGTAAGCAATAGCATAGACGAGAGTGAACTGTTTGAAAAATGCCTCAAAGAAATGTGGTCTCATGGTGATGGATTGTCATGGCATTCCATCACCATGAGACCACATTTCTTTTAGGCATTTTTTCAAACAGTTCATTGCCTTGCTGCTATGGCTGAAAGCCTAAAACAGGTGCTTTGGAACAAGCTATGGATGCTTGGAAAAATTCTACCAAAGAATAATAGTAAGCAACAAGCTATGGTCTCATGATTTTTTTCGCGCGAAAATCAGCGTGATGTTATTAGCGTTTTTTTGCATGTTTTAAACATGTTTTTTTTTTTGGCGATTTTGCAGTTTTAAATGGGAAGAAATCGTTGACCAAAAAGTCAACATTTTTTCAAAAAATGGGGGAAAAAATTGTCCAGCCTGCAGATATTTTAAAAATCGCGATTAATCGGGATTTTTTTGCAGATTTATGCTTCTACTTTTTACTTTCTTTCACTTTCAATATTTGCACTACGTATAAAATGTTTGATACAGATATTTTAGTATACCATTTGTGGATATAACTTGACATGATAAGTGGACTTGGTAGCAGGGCTTTTACTTGCTTCCAAATGCCCATAAGGGGGTTTGACATCATGATGGACGAAATCCTTGGTTAAACATTTGCAGTAAATTATTATGGAAAATGACGGACTCGATATGATGTACGGGTAAAAATGAACTCAATGTTAGAAAATAGGCTTGTTTCAACAGTCACATAATGCAGACGTGTATACTATGCATGCTTAATATGTGTGTCGTTTGTGGACGTGTTAAGAGATGTAAAGGCGACTTGGTAGTTGGCCTTTTACTTGCTTTCAAATACCCTTGTGGATGAATGAGGGCTGTTTTCTGTTGAATTTGCTGGGGGCATCTGCCTCATCTGGAATGCCACACTTGGTTTTATGGGGATGGAGGTACTCTAGAATGCCACAATTTGATAGATGGCGATGTTTTATTTTCAGTCTCGGGATTTGTTTTGGGAAATTAAATGCTTTTTTCACTTGAGTTCTTCCTATTTTACAATATTATGATCTTATAGTAAAGTATTTTAACATAAATTGTATAAATGATTTTTTCACTCGAGTTCATCCTATTTTACAATTCAGTTATGTTTAATTGACATATGATATTTTAATTTCATGTCGGTGTAAGGTCTAGAAAAATTATCAAAGTTTGAGGGCAAACTTATCGTAAATTCGCAATGAATGCCTATTTGCGAAGATTTGGAAACAATGTATTAATGAAGATGATGATGGCTTATATCTTTGAGGGGCGACGTCATTTATGCACTTGACCAAAGGCAAGGGAGAGGACTTCTTCCTTTTGATTGAGTGCATGGAGCGACAATGAACTAAACTCCCGCCTTAACATAATCCATAATCCCCTATAACCAGTCAACGTATATAGGAATTGATCGGTTGGTACATTTATTGGCTTTTAACACCTGCAAACCATGATGGTTGAAACATTTCTAGAGAGTAAGTAATGAACCAGGGATAAAATAATAAAATGCTTTTATGGAAGAGTCTGAAACAAGACATAATAGGGAATTTGATATTATGGAACTATTCCCCCAAAGTAGAGAAAATCAAGAGTGTTTTTCCCATGTAAATGGCTTTTTGGAATTAAAGAGAATAAATAAAATGCTATTATAACCCTTTGGTTAAAGGGAGGATGAAAATAATAATTTCTAAAGGCTTTTCATTGAGAGGGATTTATTATTTTTAAGGGAGTTGAAATGTAAAATTTGATAAATAGTTGTTTAATTCCTATTTATAAGCTCTCTTCATCAACTATGAACTCTAGATAGAAGAATCAAATGAATTTTGACGGAGCATTTTATGGGAACTTGGGTCCCTTGGGTGTAGGGTGTGTCAGGTGAGACTCAAATGGTACTGTAATCAAAGCCACCTCAAAGAAACTTGCCCTAGGGACGAATAATTAGTTTGAGGCAAAAGCTCTTATGCTCAACTTATATTGGCTCAAAATTTGTCCTTTGAATAAGGTGATCATGAAGGGCGATTCATTGGTTATTGTCTAGTGTTTGAAGAAGAGGCATTTGTTGAATTGGAAAATTAAAAAATCTAAGGAAACATTATCTCACCTTGATTTCCAAAATATTTTGTCCCCCATTGCTATACTAGGAAGGTAACAAGACGATGAATTTTCTTTCAAATTGTGGCATTGATTAATCAGAAGAAAAACATTTTACCAATCAAATGACAAGGTGGTATGGCTTGAATTGTGTGGCAATATGAGAGCAAGGCAAACCTTGCACAACTCCTCCATTTTTTTAATCGATGCTCTCATACTATACTCATAGGGGATAGAGCTTAACAAAAGCTTTGGGTAGATTCTATATCTGGGTAGTTTAGGATGGGCTTATTGGAAGTGGTGGACAAAGCCGCCTTGACCAAGCTTACCTCAATGCCTTGTATTGGTTATGAAATATGTAGTTTGGCTTCAATTTAGACTGTTGGGGCTATAGAAGCTTGTATGGAGGCCATCATCAAGAAATTCACCTCCATTTAACATTTTCTTCGTGAAGGTCGTTGGCTGGAAGGGTATCATCCATCTGTGGAAGTAGTGGATCTTACTCGACTAGATAAATCTTCTCTATTGCAGGAACAATTCAATGTAGCCAATGCAAAAAAGGCTGTAAAATTTCTCACTCGGCAATGTGCATTAGTTAAGCTCGAGGATGGTTCATTTAGTCTTGAGGTGGAGAATTGATAATTTCCATAGTTTGGTCTTTTGGTGATGGATCTTATGTTCGTATGTTATTTTGGCCTCTTTTTGATATATTGACAATGATAAGTAGGACTAGTGCCTCACCTTTGTGAGAATCACCTTGATGCAATGAGTGCTAAGTGGACCATTCATTATCACGAGAGATGGGTTCTTGTGAACCACTACTCATGAAACATGGGTCAATGTGTTTGACTCGTAAAACTATACGGTTGAATCCTGATAGCAATATCACAATTTGACACGTTGTGGAAAATACTTCCTACTTATCAATTGATGAGCTAAAGGGGCTCTATAATGAATGGTTCATAAGGCACAACACTTGCTGAAGGTTTTGTAAATAGGGTTGCAAGCTAAGTGGGCTTAACCTTGGGGAAAACTCTGTGGTTAAGCGTGCTTGAGCTGGAGTAGTACTGGGATGGGTGACCTCCCGGGAAGGCCTAGTGCTTCACCTATGTGAGCATCACCTAGAATGAGTGCTAAGTGGACCATTCATTATCATGAGAGATGGGTTCTTGTGAACCACTACTCATGAAACATGGGTTGATGAATTTGACTTGTAAAACTACTTGGTTGAATCTTGATAACAATATCACAATATTGACAATGGTTCATAGTTAATAAAGTTTACCCATATGTAGCTAGTAAAGGTTCTGTAATGTCAAGCAAAGTTTCTAATGTTTGGAGAATAAAATGTAATAGTTATGTGTATAATTGCTAAATGATAGTGATGGTGTCCATTGTGGGTCGGTGGGAACAAATAAATTCTAGTTCTGTCAATGTTTTATATTTTAGTTCCGGTCTATCCGAAACAACATATATATCTATTTCTGAAAGTTAATATAATAGAAGAGGGCCTTGACCCTCACTTTATCTAATAAATAAATAAATAGCTGTTTAAACAATAATTGTGGATGTGTGTGGTTATAACCAATTTGAGAATTATTGGAGATCAGGCAGTGGGTGTTGGTGTAATATTCACGTTTTATTCTTATTTACATCATTTATTTTACATCTATAGGTTAATCACTTGTTTAGGTCACGAGTTGTTAGTTAGAGAGGTAGTTATCTCTTATAGTTTGTTATGAATTTTGTACAAACCTCACTTCAAATTTTAGAATTCGGTTTGCTCAAAATTCCTTTATATACTCATCATTTATCAATGCAAACACATCAATTCAAACTACAATCACTTGTATTTGGTTGATTCAATATTAATATTTGACTCAACGTTCTTGGCTCTATTTTCATGGTATCAAAATAGCCTGAGTTAAAATATTGGTTTGAATTCCTTTTATGAGTGTTCTTTGTGTGTAGAAGCTTAGATCTCGTTCTTCGCTGTGTGGAAGTTTTTTTGAGACATTGTGGAAGTAAGCAAGGGTTTTTGCATCCCAGATGATGTTGATTTTGGAGTTTTGGTTTGAGTTTTGAATTTCTAATTGAATTTTGATTTAATGTTGGGCATGTGATAGAAGTTTTAAATAAATTTGATCCAAATCTCCATTATTTTCTTTGAGGTGTTTAAATTTTGGAAATGCATTCTATGTATTTGCTTTAAGGAGTTTAAATTCTGGAAAAACGTTTCGATTTGTTGTATTTTTTTAAAATTATGAAAATAGCCTTGGAAATTTAATTTGAATCAATTGCAATTTGGTTTGAATTTTGGAAAAAGCATTTTCCAATTGAATGAATTGCAATTTTGAATGTTGGAAAAGGCATTTTGATTTGCAGTTGGAATTTGTGTGCAAAGACAATTTTCAATTTGTAGGTAGGGTGTTGGAATTCCAGATTTCAAGACAATGGAGTTAGACCATTGGGCACACTATTCATCCTCAAACTTATCTCAACAACCTCCAAAGGAGTTAGGCCCATGGTTATATGGTATGGTTGCAACCAACCAAAGGGGGCTTATATTTTACCTCCATCTTTCCTATTTTTTAATTCATCTCAAATTTGTAAAAGCAACTTTTTTAAAAGGTAATTTTAGATTTTTTTTACGAAACTAAGCAAAATCT
Source organism: Sequoia sempervirens (assembly GCA_007258455.2). NCBI lineage: Eukaryota > Viridiplantae > Streptophyta > Pinopsida > Cupressales > Cupressaceae > Sequoia > Sequoia sempervirens. Next base: position 81,522,812 of record VDFB02373365.1, read on the forward strand.
AAAATTGATGTAATTTTTGATTAACAATTTAGAATTGAGTGCAATTTTTTAAATAAGTGATTATTTTTTATGCTTAATCCATTGGAAATGATTCTACAGTAAAATTATTATCGTTTATTGTTCCACTGGACTTGTCTACACACTAAAATTATAAATTGATTAAATCAAGGGGGTGTTCTTGTGTTGTTTTGTTTTTATCTCTCTTTTGGAGAGGAGTTTTATCCCATTGGGTTTTCTCCTTTTCTCCATTTGTGAGATTGCATTTGTATTGTAAATGGGTACCTAACATGGCCTCATAGCCATGACCCATCTTTGTGTCTTTTGCATAATAATCTTCTCTCTAAGTTGCACTTAAGGGGGGCTGTTGGTGTGAATAAATGTCTTGTACCTAGTTAATTTGCTCACTAGGAACTTAGGGGATATATTCACATGTTAAGTTTACTTAAGATTATAAGATTCTTTCTAGATGTCTTAGTTGTCATATCTAGAACTTATCTTATCTTAGGTAGTCATGAGTTAGTTGTCTCATGTTATAGGATTAAGACACTTTCTATGATCTTGTTTAATTCTATCACCTTTCCTTTATAAGCAAGGCAACTCATGCACATTTGTATATTCAACCATATTCAATCTTGCATTGTTGAAACAAGTATTCTTGCCATTTTCTCTCTTGTGGAAGATATCTTGATCTAGCAACTACTCCTGGGGGTGTTGAGGAGTCACCATGTACTCCTACATGGTATCACAACAATTTTCTAGCTCTTTCATGGTATCAGAGCTTCAGTGTTGCAAAATTCCTTCCTAGATCTGAGGGTAGTGTGTTGGCTTGAAGATTTTGTTGGGTGCATTTTGGGATTTCAAGGACCTCACGGTTGAATCTAAGGCATTAAAGAAATTCATCTTTTCCTTTTGTTTCATCAATTTTGGTTATGTTTTGTCTAATCTATGAAGGTTTCATTTTGAGGGTTTTAGTTGCAAGATCTAGAGGTAGCTGAAATTTTGGGGAACTTTGAGCCCAAATCGACCACACCATTGCAATTAGAAGGCTCAAGAGATGAATTTTGATATAAAATTTGACTATATTTGGTCTCAAGTGTTTTTGAGGCAATTTTTTTTGTTTGGGCAGGCCATACAACCCCTTTAGCAGGCGGTACAAATTTAATTTTGCAAAAAAAAAAAATTAGTAATTTTGATATTTTTACAGTTTTAATTTTCAGGCAAAAATTGTAGTATTTTCGGCCTTCTATGAAAATTTTGGGTGGAATATTTTTTGGCATATTCAAAATTCCCTTGTGTTAGTCTATGAAGTGTTGTACCTATCTGCACCACTAGTACGCAGAGGTATTGTTGATGGCAATTTGAAATTTAATTATATTTTATTATTTTATTCGACGTTTTAAAAAAAAGGTTTTTAGTGCTTGGTTCTACGGAAGCCCCTGCCGAAGGTCCTGTGTGTAGCCCCAGGGCTATCGGCTAGGTAGCGTGGGCTCTCGCTGCCCGCCACAGGCGGTGACAGTGCCACCCTCCCGCCACCATTGGCGATGCAATAGTTAAAAAAAAACTTCTGCACTCCTTCCTACATCGAGTGGTCATGTGAGAGACCAAATGCCACTTGACAGGGGCTAAATTTTTGTGTTGAATTAGTCTATCAAGTGCCAAATTTGACCCCTAGGCCCCAAAACAAGCTTTTTTTTTCAAAATTGTCATAACTTTTGATCCAGGAGGCCAATTTTTTGAAACAAAATATTGTCGGAAATCAAATTCTTTGAATTTTTCAATGGTGTAGGTTTTTTGTAGAAATTTTGCTGTTTTGTGCCATTTTTCAGGGTTGAAGTCAGATCTTGCTTTTCAGCCTCCAAGATCATAAGTTCACTCTGAACTCCATTTTCCTGATTCTTGTGGCATTAGGAAAGTATTCAGGAGCACTACAGTTCTATACATGCACTTTTTGTAGATTTGTTTCCAAAATTTTAGAATTTTAATATGAAGCTAATTTGGTATTTTTGGATACATTGTTGTAAATTTGTAAAACAAGTGTCAATTTGTTTGGGATAAAGGGGTAAATTGCTTGTAGTGTACAGGGAAATTCACTGTTCCTCTATTGTAATTTTTGATTTTGTCATGGATTTTCCAAAAGTGGCACCTCTAACTCCATATAACTATCATGAATGGAGATCACAAATGGAGATCACAAATGGAGTTATTATTATTAAAATTGACATTGCATAGAATCACATTTGGCCAAGATCCAAAACCCGTAGAAGTTGGAGAAAAAAGGAAATGGTTTGATAGAAGAGATGAAGCACTTGGTACTCTTCTTTTGCTCATTTATCTAGATCTTAGATATCATATTGCATCTTGCACACATCTTAATCAAATTTGGACTAGTTTAGAGGGACTCTTTGGTAAGCCAGATAAAAGGAGGAAATTTAAGTTGGAGAATGAACTAATGGGTTTAAATCCTTTAGATTTTGACGATATCCAAGACTTCTTCTCTAAGCTCAATTCTCTTAGGTTGTAGTTATCTAAGTATGGGGTCACAAAAGAGGATGAACAATTGAATCTTTCTATTCTTGCAAAGCTTGGTCTTGATTATTCAATGTTTGTTTATACCTTTTATGCTACAATGGATGCCCTTGGCAATGCATACAAAATGCCTTCTCTTGATGAATTTGCAACTCAATTCACAAGGAACAAGCAAAGTTGGCACACATGGGCACATTGAAGTCTTTTAAATCTCATGCTCTTTTGCAAAAGGACACAAAGGCTTCAAGTGGAAAACATAAGAAGTAGAATAAGGACCCCAAGTCTAATGAGCAAGGTAAAGATTCACCTTCACATAGCACTCTTGAGTCCACTCCTTCTAAAGAGGAATCAATTAAAAAGAAGATTAAATATGCATATTGTAAAAGGCTAGGACATGATGAGCATAGATGTTATGAAAAGAAGATTGATGAACTCACACACCTTAAAAAGAATAACATACAACTACCCTCATCAATGTCCTTTACTTCTTCAACATCTCAATTGACAACACTTTCATCTTCACAGTCAAGGAATACAAGATCTACAACTGGTTTGACCAAAATGAAAGGAAAAGCACTCTTGGCCTCTATAAGTCCTAAATCTAATAGATGGCTTTTCGATTCAAGGGCATCTCATCATATGGCATCATCTATGGGAATGCTCTCTTCTTTTAAGCCTTGTAATTCACCTCATATTTTGATGGGTAACAATACATATATGAAGGTAAGTGGGAAGGGTTATATTGACATGGGAGAGGGCACTTCTAATGTACTTTGTGTTCCTTCTTTGTCAACTAATCTCCTTTTTGTTTATCAAATTACCCATGGTGGACAAGGTAAAACAATTGAGTTCACTCCTGATAGAGTGTACATAAGGGACTTGTAGGGATATCATTTCTACCGAGATGGTTGATCATTCATCTTGTTTGTATTTCTTTTCACATTTTGCTTCAAAAGAAGATACTATTCCTTTGATTGCATATCACACTCCTTCATCGAGTACGAATCATGTTTGTGAGGAGAAGTTTGGTCATCTAAACATTGGTATTCCAGAGACTAGTGCTGAGCTTCCTACTCCACCTCTTGCTTGTTTAGCTAGCAGTGCTTCTATTCAACATGATGATCATATTTTTTCAGATCTTGCTTTGTGGGATGAATATTTGACAAGTATTTCTAACTTGTTTGTGGAGTCTCATACTGCAGATTTGGAGGACACACTTGAGGGGGTTTCTCTCCTCTTTGATGATAGTTTTAGCATAAATGTTATTCCATCTTCTTTGTCTTTGGAAATTGACATTCATGAGTCCCCTCATTCTCTTGATTTTTCATGTTTCTTGGTTGAGTTTGACCATGATTATGTTGTGGCTTATGTTGCAAGGTGTGTGCCCTTGGTATCCTTGTGCTGTGCAATGTAGCGCTTGGGTTCGTGACATGAATTAACTGCCTCCTATGGATTCATTAACTTTGGCGGTTGTATTGGGCATTAATAGGTCGATCTTTTGGTGCAACAACAACTATTTGTGCAACAATTGGTATCAGAGCTTGGGTCATGGGTTTGAACCCCTCACTTGTACTAGGGGGCATTGTTACAAGGTGTGCGCCCTTGGTCTCCTTGTGTTGTGCAATACAATACTTGGGTTCGTGACATGGCTTAATTGCCTCCTGTGGCTTCATTAACTCTGGCGGTTGTATTGAACATTAATAGGTTGATCTTTTGGTGTAACGACAACCATCTGTGCAACAACTTATTCAAGCTTGGAGACTCCTACTCAGTTTTTAGAGACATAGATGTTGAGACTTCATTCTTCCTCATTTCAATTTGACATGGAGTGGCTTCTTCATCAACCTATGGATTTGTTTCTTCCTAAGGGAATATGTGTTGCTTGCAGACATTGGGCCATCTTTTATTTTTAGGCATTCTTCATTGGCATTAGAGCTTCTTCATTGTGGGGGGATATCTTGTCTCTCTTTTTCCCTCTTATGGGGGTCATTGATTGTATATGCATGATGGATCTAGTCCTTGGGGGTATCATTGAGTCATCCACACATCATCTTATTTTGTTATCTCTCTTTTGGAGAGGAGTTTTGTCTCACTAGGTTTTCTCCTTTTCTTCATTTGTGAGAGATTGCATTTATTGCATTTGCATTGTAAATAGGTACCTAACATGGCATCGTAGCTGTGACCATATTTGCGTCTTTTGCATAATAATATTCTCCCTAATTTGCACTTAAGGGGAGGTGTTGGTGTGAATAAATGTCTTGTACCTAGTTAATTCACTCACTAGGAACTTAGGGGACATATTCACATGTTAAATTTACTTAGGATGATAAGATTCTTTCTAGAAGTCTTAGTTGTCATACCTAGAACTTATCTTATCCTAGGTAGTTATGAGTTAGTTGTCTCATGTTATAGGATTAAGACACTTGTTATGATCTTGTCTAATCCTATCTATCACCTTGCCTTTATAAGCAAGGCATCTCATGTACATTTGTATATTCAACCATATTCAATCTTGCATTGTTGAAGCAAGTATTCTTGCCATTTTCTCTCTAGTGGAGGATATTTTGGTCTAGCAACTATTCTTGGGAGTGTTGAGGAGCCACCATTAACTCCTACATGGTATCAGAGCAATTTTCTAGCTCTTTCATTATGCAATTCTATTTTTCAAAATTTGCACTTATTTTTGTTGCAATAAATCAACTTAAGTCATAGATGTAAATTTACTTGATACTCCTTTAACTTCATTTAATTACCATCAAAGGAAAATTAAGGGACAACATACTAAAGAACAAGGGTAGTATAGAGTCACAATAGGGACTAAAAAAGAACCTTTTGATGAAACTGTTAAAGTTAAGTTATTTAACAAATTTGATCAAACTTTTGGATTCTCATGTTCATCTATCTCTTAAACTTTTTTGTTCTTCATGTTGAAGCTTTAAATACACCTAATAAAGTTTGGGTAGCTTTAGAAAAACTCTTTGGGAAGCAAGATGAAATTAGAAGCCATGAGTTGGAGAATGAGTTCATTTGACACCTTAGAAGACTTCTTCATCATATTCAAACCACTAAGGTTGTATCTTAAAGAATGTGGAATAGAGAAAAAATGATCAATTAGTTTTTTCTATCCTCTCCAAGATAGGTCCTAATTACTCTTTGTTTATTTCAACCTTCTACTCCACAAAGATTACTATGGGTGCCACTTGGAAAAATTCCTCTTTAGATGACTTTATTGCCAACCTAACTAGTGAGCAAGATAAGTTAATTTAGATGGGGACATTGAAGTCTACAAAAATTCAAGCCCTTGTTGTTGGGAATGGGAAACAAAAGGCTTCAAACTAAGGGAAGAAGCAATCACAAAAAATGATAAAGAGACTAAGAAAGAACATTAATCCAAACCCTCCAAACCTAACATTGAAAGCTCTTCAAATCAAGGGAAACCTAAGAAAGAAAGAGTTAAGTGTGCCTACTATAAGAAGATTGGACTTGATGAGCATAAGTTTATGAAGAAAAAAATTAACCACCTTTATCATCTTCTCCAAAAGAACAATATATGGGTCCTTGAGTCCATCAAGCCATCCTCATCAAACTAGGAATCAACTAAGGAAAAAGATAAAGAGAAATCTAAGGGCAAGGCTCTAGTTGCTACAAATTTCAAATCATCTCCATCTTGAATTATTGACTCCAGTGCTTCACAACACATAGGCTCATCACATGTTGAGTTCTCTTCCTTAGATCATTCTAGCATGGCTACTATCACCTTGGGTGATGATACTCCAATTTCAGTTTTAGGGGGAGGTTCTATTGAAGTTAAAGGAGGAGCATTCACAAATGTTCTAAGTATACATTCACTTTTAGCTAATCTCCTATTAGTGTATTAGATTACTCACATAGGGAAAGGCATGAGAGTTTTTTTTCTCCATATATAGTTGAGATCAAAGAGTTGCACAATGATGATTTAATAGTTGTGGGAAGGAAAAATCACCATTCTGGGTTATATACCTTCTCAAATTTTGCATCTAATGTTTCTCCCATAGATTTGTTTACTCATTCAAATTAGATCAAAAAATTATGGCATGAATGGTTTTTTTGCCTTAACTACCATTACCTTGAGCAACTTAGTCAACAAGACATGATCATAGGATTTTCAAGGGTCACATTCTTTAAGGGTCTTTGTGAGGGTTGTACCCTTGGTAAGCATCTAGAAGAAAAAATGACAAAAGCAAATCCTAGAGGGAAACACAATATTTGGAGCTAATTTACAGTGATGTATTAGGGGCATTTCACCATCCACCCTTTACTAAGGAAATATATGTTTTCACCTTCATAGGTGATTTTCCTAGATATACATGGGTCTACTTTCTTAGACAAAAATTTGAAGTCTTTGCCAAATTTTGAGATTTCAAGGCACTAGTTGAGAAACAATCAAGGAATGCCATTAAAATTCTTCAAACTGGTAATGGGGGGAATATGTCAACATTATGTTAACATAATAGAGGGGATATAAATGTAATAGATAGTTCATTATATTCCTTAGCAGAATGGTGTTGTAGAATTTAAGAATCGATTCTTGAAAGAGATGAATAACTGTATGACACACTCCAAAGGTCTTACACCATAGTACTGGGAAAAAACAATCAATTGTGCTTGTTACATACATAATAGAGTTCCTTACAAATCCTTGAAGGGTATCACTCTCTTAGAAGCTTGGACATGAAGAAAACCATTAACTGAGCACTTCAAGGTCTTTGGATCTCCAACTATGGAACAAATAGCTTAGTAAAATCATAAGGTTATGGATCCTTAATGCAAACCTTACATATTTGTAGGTTATCCAAATGATGTAAAAGGATATCAAATTCTCCACCCAACCACACATGAGTTGTTCATTGATAGAAGTGTTGATTTTTAGGAGGGTCCTACTGACTCTACAATTGACATTTCTCCCTTTATTGATGCCTCATTTGGTTTTGATGATTCTTCTGACAACTTTGATCATCCACAATAGGTTCGAGACAAATAATTCTTTTGATAGTGAGGATAGTGATGGGGAGCTATCTTCATTAACTTCACCACATGCTTTGGAGGATCTAATATTCTAGCACATGTTTCACCCACTTCTCACCCTCTTTGGGTTAATTAGACACTTGACATTTCGGGGAATTGGGTAGGAAATCCAATAGATGGTAGATGTACATGGCTAGATTATTAGAATGGGCCACACTCTTTCTTAGCCTCTACCTTCGATCCAAAATTTTTTCATGAGGTGTTAGGAATAGTTGAGTGGGATAGGGATTTGCAAGAGGAATATGATTCCTTACTCAAATATCACACTTGAGATTTGACTTCACCTCCTAAGGGAAGGAAGATAGTTCGATATAAGTGGGTCTATCACACCAAGTGTGTAGTAGATGGGTTAGTTGATAAATACAAGGCACACTTGGTTGCCAAGGGTTTTTCATAGGTTGTTAGCATTGACTACACTAAGACCTTTGCACCCATAGCCAAGATGACTTCTATTCAACTCACACTTCCTATTGCTGACACATATGTTTGAGATGTGCATCAAATGGATGTGATGAGTGATTTTCTACATAGAGACTTTTAGGAGGAGATCTTACATGGAGCAACCACTAAGGATTGTTTAGGATTCATCTTTAGTGTGTAGACTTGGGAAACCCATTTATGGCCTCAAACAAGCCCCTAGGGCTTGGTATGCCAAGATGAATTCCTTCTAGCTTTTAGTTTTACTTGATGCCATTCATATCCTAATGTGTACTACTTGTAGCAAGATGATTCATTATTGATATTGGTACTTTATGTTGATGATCTACTAATCATTAGGAGTTCTTCATCAACTATTGTAACAATAAGTCAACTCTTTAGAATAGGTTTGACATGACTAACTTGGGTTTATTGCATTACTTCCTTGACATTGAGATTTCACAGTTTGATATAGGGATCACTCTTGCTTAGCTCAAGTACACCATTGGTTGCAAGCCATCTTCGACTCCCTTTCTCTTTGGGGTCAAGCTTGAGGTTCAAAATACTACACCATTGGTTGATGCTACCTTGTATTGCCAACTTGTTGGCATTCTCATTTATTTAACTCATACCAAGCCCGATATTTCATATGCTGTCAATATGGTTTCAAGATTTATGTAAGAGCCCCATGAACTGCACTGGCAAGCAACTAAGAGGATTCTTCTCTATCTTCAGGGCACTATCATATTTGGGATCAACTGACACATAGGTTGATTTGGTTGGCTATAATGTGATTTTCAAATTGGGAAACTCTATGTGCCCTTTCTTTAATACACATAATTTTTTACCGGTACATTAAAATAATTTAATTTGATTATTAATACTTCTTGAACTGTGGCCATAACTTAAGGGACCTTATCAATGAAACCATTTTCAAGGATAAGTATTATTGACATTTAAACTAAAATATAATTTTCACAATTTACATTGTATATAATTCAATTTTAAATATTTGAAAGTATATTGATACACATGTAACTGACTCGTGATCCAAATAATTCTAAATGTCTTATATACAAACTTATTTGATAATTTACTTATTCTAAAATAATCGAGAAATTGGTATTTCACAATTTACAGAGCAGGAATAATGGCATCCTCAAGTTATATCCAAAATTCGACAACACTACTTCAGCAGCACGCTCTGCTTGTACAAGTTAAATATTATCTAATAGAATATTTCTGCACAAGTTAAATAATATCTAATAGAATATTAGAATATTTCTGCACAAGTTGAATAATATCTAATAGAATATTTCTGCAAGTCGACCAACTAGACGTATATGTTTACGTAAACAAATCCAAAGCCTTTATGGTTGGATTTGATGGAATTGATCATTGCCTGTAGTTTTATATTAAATTAAGTTGCATGTCGATTGAGCCTTTCCACGTAGATTCGTGATCCTCTCATGAAACCTTTGATTGTTCTTTCTATGGAAAAACACCCCGAATGGAAGCCTTGCAGTACACTAAGCATCCATCTAAAGCCTGGGAACAACCAACAATTTACACATGGTGCACAAAATTATTTGCACTGATCAATTATATTAATTGTTTTTTTCTGTTTTGAATCTGTAAGAGTTAACTCGGCTTTAATTTTGTGACTCTACATCTAGCGTATGTGCATGCCGGGACATATATACACGTACACACACATATTTACATATTTGTAATATTTTGTCATTAGTAAGTATTAGTAAAGGGTTTTTATCTATTTATTGTGTATTTATTATATGTATTATTATTATTACTTTTGTAGTAGATCTTAAGATTTTTAGGTATACATTTTTTTTGTCATTTTCTATTTTACGTTTTAATAGGTTCTTTATATGCATCACTTGACAAGTGTCCATACCTATGAGAACGCAAAGGTCACTTCATAGCCACCCTAAATTTTACACGTGTCACAAGTAGTCACGCCACCTCTCACTTGTTACATTCATAAACCTCCCTATGTGTGTGCTTACACGTGTGAGCACACCTAGCTTTTAGACCTCTGACACTTCATTCTCATGCCTCCACTTTGTGACATTTGTCACAAGGCTAAGCCCTTAATCCATGCCCTCACTTTCATGCAATCCTAGCCATCTATTAGACATTATATCTTGGCCCTTAATTTTCCTCATGAAAAATTTATAAATTGAAGCTTTGTCTTTCATTCTCTATTAATCCATTTTTATGTTATCATCATGTTGTTCATTTGATCTCCCATCATTCAACCTTACCATCATGACGTTGGTCTCATAAGTAGCCACATTCCATCCATCTACACATCAAAAAGAGCAAATCAAGTGGAGCATTGAGTGCATTTCATTTTAGTTCAATCCAATGAGCAAGCTCACTTGAGGTAAGAGGTTTGGTTTGTAAGATTTATCTTTATGTTATTTCCTCATTTGAATTTTCCTTGTCTTTAGTTTGGCATGCTCAATGTTACCCATGTCTTTGTTTACTAGCAATTTGTCTTAAGTTTTCATGGTATTTAGTCTTAGGTTTCAGAATGGTGCTTTCGCCTTGTGATTCAATGCTTTTGCTTTGGGAATGACGCTTGCGCTCTATAGATTAGCACTTTCAATTTTCATTCTTACATTATAGTTTTAATGATTTTGATTTACTTTGGCACTTTTGACCTTATGCTTTAACACTTTTTCCTCGAGAACCATGCTCCTGCTACTACTTTAGCACTTATGCTTTCTATCTTTTTACTTGTTTCAAGTTTATTGTTATAACTTTTTAATCTTGTGGGTGTTTCTGTGCTCATTTTTAGTCATAATTTTATTAGTCTTTTGAGCATCTAAACCCTATATTTTGGTAAGATTTATCTAACAATTTCTTGTAGGTGTAGCTAGACAAATTTGTTTAGCAATTATGACCATGGATTTGCAGTTGCGTGGTTCAACATTTACATTATTGGATTCATGCTTCTGCTCTACTCTCCGTTCTCTTATTTTTCTCTATTTATTTAATTTTCTACTTTTTAATAGTCTATTTTTTTGTTGTTTTAATCATTTTCACCCTCTATTTCCATGTTTTATCTCTTTCTTGCAAAAATATTAACAATTTTGTGTTTGTGGAGATTAGTGCTTGTGCTTTTTCCTTCAACACTTGCATTCAAATTCAACGCTTTCGACTTGTGGATCAACACTTATGTTGTAGAGATAAAATATTTTAGTGCCTTCAAACTATCTTTTAGCACCTACATTGTTTAGTTCTTATACTTTGTTATTTGGTGTAATGTGCTATTTAGCACTTGTGCTCTATCATTTAACGCTTCTATAATTTTCCAAATCATCAACATCTATCAACATTGGTGAAGTTTGTTCATTATTTTTGGGGTTTTTCAACATTTTATCTAACCAATTTTTTGTAGTCTAACTCCATTTATGTAGCTTAAAATTGCTTATCAAAGATAAAATAAACTACTAACACTTTATTTGTAATATACATTTTTTGTTTAGATATTATTTTATCACTTATTTCCATGCTTGTGGAGCCCTCTTAAGCGTATGCTCTCTCCTCACGCCTTGGGGTGATGTTGGAGATCAAAAGCTTAAATTGGTTTCTTTTCTTTTTTTATTATTGTATCCCTAGGAACCCAAGGTGTGTATGCTCTCCCCTTGTTCTTTGTGTGATCTTGGGTGACCAAAAACACTTGGATCATTCCTTTTAGGGGACATGTCTAGGGATTTGATCATCCTAGGGGACAACCTCAATTCTTATGTTCTGGTGGAGTATAAAGAGAAGGGGGTGAATCAAAAGATACTCCTCTTGGAAGAAGAATCTTACCAATATTGGATAAGTCCCCAAGAACTTTATACCTTGGGGAAATGAAGGTGGAGAGTGAGTTACCCTCCACCCAACTGTTTGACATTTTTTCCATTTCATCTACGCATTTTGCCTCATGTACCATTGAGGTATTTGGGGGTTTCCATAGCAACCTTACTCATCCTAGCTAATACCTTTCAATTGCCACTTAGTGTGGTGAAAGAGATGCATATCGTACAACAAAGTTACTCACAATGTAGTTCCATATGGTGAGATAATGCCAACCAAGGTAAAGCATTTAATCATATTTGATAAGGGATAGGACATGTAATTGATTACCCCTACTATCCATTCATAAGTAGATATTATTAATGGATTGATATCTATTGTGGTTCCACACTGAGAGTCAAACCCACTCGAATAATACAAGATTGTGCAAGTGCTTGGTGTGTCTTCTTGTGCAAAACCATTGCCTACCTATTACTCCAAATCCCCCTCAATTCAACTTGTTTGTTTGGTGTGCTTTGAGTTCCACCCCTTAGTCAAGCATGCAAACTTTTGTTGGGAAAATATGTCTCAACCTTGCAATTACATAAGGTATTGTTGATATGTCGGTGACGGGGTGGCGAGGCAGGAGGCGGGGGGTTCCCCCCTACGAGGGGTTCGGGGGGGATCATCCCCCCGACTAGGGGTTCAGGGGTAGCATGCCTCGACAGGGGCTTGAGGGCGCACAAAGGAATTTTTTTTTTTTTTTATTGTGTAAATCTAGACTGTTCATCATTAGGTCTTAGATCTAACGACCGATATTTTATTAGCTTGACTTGCCCTAAAAAGAAACCCTATTTTATAAGGGCATTGTATTACAATTGTGTATTGTGATGTATTCTGAGAGTTTGATAACGTTTGTGTTGCCTCTAGATCTCTGGTTGGTGATAATCCAATGAGAAGCTTGCTTTGCAAGTATATTATAATCTTTCTGATTTCTAAATAATATATTGGGTGGTTTTTGGAGTGTGGGGTTTTTCTCTTGAAAGGGTTTTCCCCATGTAAATCAATATGTTTATGTATGCGTGATATTTATGTTTATTTTTGTTTGAGTTTTTGTAGCTATTAAAGATCTATAAAAGTTTTGCATTATTCTCCTCTCAAGATTAGTGTAGGAAGTTGTTCCACTACCTTAGCTTCCTTACAAGTGGTATCAAAGCCTGATCACCTTTGGTTTCAGTTGTGGGTTGTTGGGTTTTTTGAACTAATCCAAATTTGAGTGAGAGCTTGTGCAGAAGGTACTTTGTGATCTTGTTGCAGGAATTTTTAGATGGAAAGTTCATTAAGGAGAATAAAGGTGGATAAATGTTTTGGAAAAAATTTTGAAATGTGGAAGCTGAAGATAGAGGATCTATTGATAGATCGAGATTTGTGGGATAATGTTGATGAGAATGTTTCAAGGCCTACAAATCCTACTTAGGTCGCTCAATATGATGGTATGAACTGTAAAGCCAAGGGTCTAATCAGATTGTGCTTGGTAGACTTTGTTTTAATCAATGTCCATGAAGAGACCTTTGCATAGAAACTATGGAAGAAGCTTGGTGAGATGTATCAAGCCAAATATTTAGTGAACAAGATTTTATTGAAGAAGAAATTGTATTCCTTGAGAATGGAAAAAGGTGGACAAATTATAGACCACCCAAAAGCATTCAATATGTTGGTGGCTTAGTTAGCATCAGTTGGTGTCAAAATGGATGAGGAGGAGAAATGTCAGATCTTGCTTTGTTCTTTGCCTGATTTGTGGGATTCTCTTGTTATGGCTATTAGGAGTACTTAGATGTTATATTGAAGGCTGAAGATGTGGTGGGTTCTTTGATTTTTGAAGAAATGGGGAGGAAGGTATCCATTAGTGCCAAGGAGGCCCTGAATGTTCATGGAAGACCTAAGGAAAAAGGCAAGAAGAATGAGCAACGTGACAAATCCAAGTACAAGGGGAGATCTAAATCTTTTGGAAAGTCCAAAGTTATTTGCTGGAATTGCGGTAAGCCTAAACATGTTCATAAGGAATGCAAGGGTGATCCCACAATATTGGTTTACAATTTTGGCCTAACTGAACACTGAAATGATTTTTTCTAACTAAATCTTCACTTTTGGGCACCTATAGTGGCTAAACCACGAGGAAATTGAAGATGATGCAAATTAGTGATTTGTGACATTTTGTTTGTAGATTCTAAATATATTTTTTTTCAAAATTTTTGGAATCAAATTGCACTTCTTTTTCCATCTTTGAAAACTAGTTTTTTTTAGTAAACACCATTTTTAAGGAGTAACTCTCATCGTATACAACATAACTTTTTTTCCATAAAGGATAAAATTCTAATTTTTTCAAATTTAGATTTGTAACTATGATATCTAGTGCTTCCAATTAATTTCATAGTGTTTTATTGAATATTTTTTCCTTAATCAAGTTTTGAAGTCAAACCAATTACAATTCAGACATAGGCAGACCGTATACAACATAACTTTTTTTGTATGTATCAAAATTCAATTTTTTTTTGTTGGATCAAGGACTTCGATATCTAGTGCACTCATATTTTTTAATTTTTTTTTGATAATCTGTTATTTTTTCACGTGTAGAACAAAGAGATTGATTTTCGGTAAAAAACCTATGTTAATCAAACTAAAAAAACAAATACATAATAAAACCAAAGCATATTAAAATTATATTCATTGGATAGCTCGTTCCAAGGACTACCATCATCCAGTTGGGTTTGTGAAGTCTCGTTTGTTTTCATCCTCAACTTGAGCTTCGAAGGGAAAAATTATGGAGTTTTTTGATGCCAGAGGGGGAGAAGAGGGGAAATGGGGGGTTCGAGCGAACCCCCCTTGGAGGTTTGCTCGAACCCCCTTTCCACAAAGCTTTTCTTTTGGTTTTTTCCCGGGAATGGTGGGACCCATTATTTAATGGGTTCACTTGAACCAAACGTTTGTTCGAATCCCCAAAAACCAATTTTTTTTGCATGGGGGTGTTTTTTGCAACTTTTCCTTCCTCACTCGAATTATAAGCTAGTTTTGTGGGTTTACCCACAAAGAAGAAAAGAAGAAAAAGAAGAAATTTGATTCTAATTCCGACTCTGAGAAGGAAGATGGTGACGCATTCATTGCAGCTTTGGCAACTCGTGTAGGTAATGATGCATGGTTAATTGACTTAGGCACATCTTTCCATATGATCTTTAATAGAGATTGGTTTTTTGAATATGAAGAATTTGATGGAGAAAACATGTACTTGGGTGATGATTCTTATTTCAATATTGTTGGCCGTGGTAAAGTTAAAATCATGTTTCTTGATGGTAGAATAAAACAAATTAATGGTGTGTTGCATATCCCTGGATTAGCATGAAATTTGTTATTTGTGAGCAAACTAATAGATGCGAGTGTGCAAGTAGTATTTTTGATGCAAGATGCAAGATGGTTAGAGGTGATATGGTGATTGCTAGAGGTGTCAAATATGACACATTGTATAAGCTTGATGCATGCACTATTGAGTGTAATAGTACTTATGTGAAAAGCAAGTATGTGGAAGAGGTGAGGGTTTCTTCTTCAATAGATGGTCATGGCTTCTGGGTATCCAAGGGTGCTCTCTCTTCTGAATCAAATTTACCTACAGAGAAACCTATGTTATGGCACCAAAGACTTGGCCACATTGGAGAAAAGGGTCGAAGGACCTTGAACAATAAAAACCTTGTTGAAGGTTTGTCTGATTGTAATCTTGAATTTGATTTTTGTGATCTCATTGCATTTATAGAAAATAAAACCATGTTAAGTTTTAATCAAGTTCTTGTAAATCTTGTGGTGTATTAGATCATATTCATTATGATGTGTTTGGTCCTGTAGATGTTCCTTCAATTGGTAAATCCACATGTTATGTTTCATTTATTGATGATTACAGTATAAGGAAATGGGTATATTTTCTAAAGAGTAAATTTGAAGTTTTTAGACAATTTAAAGAATTTAAAGCAATGGTTGAGTTACAGGCTGGAACGAAAATAAAATGTCTGAGGAATGATAATGGTAGTGATTTTTTCTCTAATGATTTTGATAGATTTTGTAAAGATTGCGGTATTCATAAAAAAAAGACTTCATATTCTCCACAACAAAATGGAGTTGTAGAAAGAACGAACAAGACATTAATGGAGAAGGCTAGGAGTATGTTGAGTGGTGCTAGTCTAGAACAAAGGTTTTGGGATGAAGTTGTTACCATTGCCTGTTACCTGATTAATAGATCTCCTACATCAAGTCTTATTGATAAGACGCTTATAGAGGCATGGTCGGGTCATAAGGCCTTCATTAAGACATCTTAGAGTTTTTGGTTGCGAGGCATATGCACATATGCTAAAGGAGAAGTGAACAAAGTTTGAGAACAAGGTTGTGAAATGTATCTTCATCAAATACAATTATGGTGTGAAAAGATACAAGATTTGGGATCCTTTTGCATAGAAGGTAATACATAGTAGAAGTGTTATTTTTAGAGAATCTAAGCCTTCTTTTGTTACATTGTATCAAAAACAAAGTAAACAGGAAGATGTGATTCAATTTCCTTCTACACCCGAGAAAGTTGAATCGAGGCCCATGGATAAACAATAAGTTGAGGAGAGCTCATCTAGCTCTGAATCTTCATAAGAGGAGGTAGAACCTCTAACGTAGCTTGTTTGAAGGTCTACAAGGCATATACAACCACCTAAAAGGTATTCACCTTATGATTGGAGATGTATTTTTTCTTTGAATACTATCATGGATGAACCCATATCAATAGAAGAGGCATTGGGTATGAATGATGTAGAATCTTAGAGGATTGCTATGGATGAAGAAATGGAAGCTTTGAAAAAGAATGATACATGAGATCTTGTACCATTGCCTCAAGGAAGAAAACCCATTGGTTGCAAATGGGTATTCAAGAAAAAAATTGGTTCATATGGAGGGATTGAGAAGTACAAAGCAAGGTTGGTTGCAAAAGGTTACTCTCAAGTTGAGGGTGTTGATTATGGTGAGATATTTTCTCTTATTGCAAAAATGACATCCATTAGATTTTTGCTTTCTATTATTGTTGCTTATGATTTAGAGGTTGAACAAATGGATGTGAAAAATGCTTTCCTTCATGGTGACTTGGAGGATGATATTTATGACACAGTGAGAGCACTGCGTGGTGAAAGGTAAAACTAAATTGGTTTGCAAATTGAAGAAATCTTTGTATGGCCTAAAATAGAGTCCTAGGATGTGGTACCAAAAATTTGATACATATGTGTTGATTTTGGGATTCGAGCATTCTAAATCAGATCATTGTGTTCATTATAAAATTGATGGTGATTGTTTCCTGTTTATTGCATTATATTTTAATGATATGTTATTTAATGGTAAGGGGAAAGGTATGATTTCAAAACTGAAGTCTCAATGTGCTATTAAATTAGAAATGAAAGATCTTGGTGTAGGTAAACACATTCTTGGGATGGAAATTAAAAGAGATAGAGTGA
This sequence comes from Sequoia sempervirens, assembly GCA_007258455.2. Taxonomy (NCBI): domain Eukaryota; kingdom Viridiplantae; phylum Streptophyta; class Pinopsida; order Cupressales; family Cupressaceae; genus Sequoia; species Sequoia sempervirens. The sequence goes on from VDFB02373365.1 coordinate 81,540,154, forward strand.
ACAAAAAGCTATGGATTGGCTAAAGTATGTATGTTAATTCAATTTTACAGAGGTTTGATATGCATGATTGTAGATCATTGTGTGTTCTTGTTTCAGCTAGAACAAAGTTATCTATTTCAAATTGTCCAACATCCCCATCAGAGATGGAAGACATGAGTAGAGTGTCTTACCAAAGTGCAGTTGGAAGTTTGATGTATGCTATGTTTTATACAAGACTAGACATTGCCCAAGTAGTGGGAGTTCTTTCCAGATATATGTCTAATCCTGGTAGAGTTCATTTGGATGCAATTAAAAGAGTCTTCAAATATTTGTGCGGTACCTCAAATTATTCCTTGTGTTAGTTATCATAGTAATATGATTGGAGATGAGAATTCCCTTAATATTCATGGTTATGTGGATATAGATTGGGCAGGTGATGTTGATAGTAGATGATCCACTAGTGCTTATGTGTTTACTTTATTTGGTGGTGCAATTAGTTGGATGAGTAAGCGATAGGCTATGGTTTATTTTTCCACTACTGAAGCAAAGTATATTGCAGCTACTCATGCTTGTAAACAAGTCATTTGGCTTAAGAGACTATGTTTAGATATTGGAATAAAACAAGATGCAGTGACAATTTATTGCGATAGTCAGAGTGCGACATGTCTAGCTAAGAACTTGACATTTCATGCCAAGACCAAGCACATTGATGTACAATATCATTTTGTTAGAGATATGGTTGAAGATGGAAGGGTGAAGTTGGTTAAGGTATATATTTTGATGAATGTTGTTGATTCTTTAACTAAGCCTATGAGCAAAAGAAGTTTAGATGGTGTTCAAAGACTATGGGCCTTTCGGCCCCTAGCAATTAAGAGATGATGTTTACTCCCTCCAGTTGCTCTTGTAAGGTGTTCAACAAGTGGGGGATTTGTTGGGAAAATGTGTCTCAACCTTGTAATTACATAAGGTACTATTGATATGTTGGAAATGAGGGGTGTGGGGGGATTTCCCCTCGTGAGGGGTCTAGGGGGATCGTCCCCCCGGTTGGGGGTATGGGGGCAGCACCCTTGAAAGGAAAATTTTATTTATATTTTATTATTGTAAATTTGGACGTTCATCATTAGATCTTAGATATGATGGTCGATATTTTATTAGCTTGAATTTCCCTAGAAAGAAACCCTATTTTATGAGGGCATTGTATTACAACTGTGTATTGTGATGTATTCTGAGAGTTTGATAGCGGTTGTGTTGCCTTTGGATCTCTGGTTGGTGATAATCTTGTGAGAAGCTTGCTTTGCAAGTATATTGTAATCTTTATGTTTTTTGAATAATATATTGGGTGAATTTTAGAGGGGTTTTTCTCCCAAAAGGGTTTTCCCCATGTAAATCACTGTGTTGTGGTATGTGTTGTCACCTAGAATTGCACCTTGTGCAAAGTTTACAAAAAACTGAGCATTCTAGAGCAACATGGGATCATCTCGAGGTTGTGGGTCACCTATAACTAAAATGAACCTCTGGAGAAGGTCGACTTCCTTTGGGTATCACCTAAACTACTGATTCTTTGAAGGGAAAGGGATAAGGAGTACATAAATTAAAGGACTACACTAGGGTGATACACCAAACTGTTCGAGAAATCATGAAATGAACACAAGAAGAACATACACTTGAAAGCCTGATTGCTATTCTCAGAACAATCTCTTTCAAATTTAATGCTTTAGTCCTAATAGGTTTGATCTACATACACATCTCAGGAAGGAAATATTAAATTTCACAGCTCTAAGATATGAATACATAATTATAAAACACAGTTAAAGACTTGCATGCTCAAAGGAAAGATACAGAAATGAGAATTAATACAAATGTGAACACAAACTTCCCAGGTAAACTCTATGTTATATTCAGGATTCTAGTTGAGTTACAGAAACATACATTAATTGAGGAAGGATTGATAAAAAAATCACTAACTCCCTTGAATGCATAACCCGAACTATCTACAAAAAGGCAAAAAAAATGCCTTATATACCGACTGTATGTCAGCCCCTTAGGGCTTACAAAAATATCCCAGTTCAGAAAAAGATCTATCTCAGATCTTTGATGAATTAATTGTAGAAGCCTGCGTGTCCCTGTTGTTGGTGTCGGTGTGAAGAACCGCTCTTGGAGAAGCCTTCTCATGATCTTTTTGTAGCATTAATTCTTTTGATCCATCGTGTCCAACTACTGAGTCCCCTGTTGAAGAGCTGCATTGAATGCCCCCCCAAGCTCATAATAGATATATGTTGTATTCATGTTGCATTTGTTCTGCGTTGGCATTCCACGTTCTGATAAGACTGCCACGACTCTCCTCAGATCACTCTGGTTAGTCGAGCACCTTCCACGCGGGCCCTGTAGCTGATCAAAAGTCCTTTTGAATGGAAATGCATCTCGGCAAGACATTTAAAGTGTCTTGCCGATGCGATTATGTGTCTCTACAGCTTTGGAAGTCATGCTGATACTGCCAAAACCATCGGCAAGACAAATGGATTTGGTTAGAAGTCCCAGCGAGCACCATTGAGTCACACCGATATCCTTTTCATTTGGTACATCCATCACTTCGGCCAGAGATTATATGTTCGGGAAGACCTCCTAACGAGCCCTCCATCTCTTGGTGAGCACGTACACAGTCGGTATGACTCTTAGTGATGACCTCTCATCGAGCTCATTTTGTTTTCCCCTGAGCTTACTCTTCTCCTCCGAGCTCGAGCTCCTTTGGCTTTCAGTGAGACATTGGTCTGTCAACCGGACTTCATATCGAGTGCCTCTTCATTCTCTGCCGAACTGTTCACTTTACTGTCGGCGAGACAACACCGAGTCGGGGAGACCTCTTGTCGAACTCAGAAGACTATGCCAAAGTATATAACCTTCGGCGAGACTCCAGACAGTCACCAGGACCCCATGGCGAAAGCCCCAACTCTTAGCGATACCAGATGTTTTGTTGGTGGGACCCCTACTTGTTTGCTTCAGCCTTCAAGACCCCTTGGTCGGGGAGACCCTCTCTGGTCGGCATGAGGTTGTGCCGATGGAACTTATCCCGGCGAGGCCTCACTTCATTTGTCGGCAAGAGCCTATTGGTGTCACCCCGAAAGCATTACAATCCACCGGGATGTTCCCTTGAGCTCAGGGAGAGCTTGCTTGGTTGGCAAGACATCCTACCGACTGAGCCCTCATTCTATCCGAGCCCTTCTTTACCTTTGTTGAGACTCTCACCGAACTCCTACATTCTTTTTGAGCCCTTCTCCCCCTTCGGCAAGACATCTGATGTCGGTAGGACATTCTGGCGAAGTCCCTTAGTTACATTGAGGTTCTTTTGTGTTGGCGAGACTCCTGCCGAAGACAACTACATCGAGGTCCATCCTTTCCTTTCGGCAAGACTTTTGTCCTCACCAAGACCTCCTGGTGAAGCCCCTCACTTTTTTCGAAAGCATCTCTTGCTCCGAGACTCTTCACACGTCAGCAAGACATGGAACCTTCACTGGGACTTCTCACCGAGCGCTGTAGGTCTCCCCGAAGCCCATGGTTTCTGAGAGTCTCGACGAATGACGATTGAATGGCCTATCGGCCAAGGAAAACCACGCGATAAGAGGTCATACCAAACCCTCTCCGTTATAGTGATAGGCTCTGCAGGCTCGTTCGACATGATAGAAACTAGGTCTCAGTGACCTGCTCAGGATGGAATAAATCAAACAGTCAGTCGGCCAGACAATAGGAGAGTCTTGTCGACTCTCTCCTTGGATGATTTTCCTACTGAATCTTCCTAGGGTGGATTCTCCCACTGAGTTCCCCGTGACCTAGCAATAGGTGTAGAGTCTTTGCCCTTGTGTGAATGTCCCACTGGCCTCCTCAAACCTCTGTCACATGATATTCTACCTGATTGATCCTGAGGGTGAAAATTTAGGCAACATTATGCATGATATTTATGTTTTTTTTTTGAGTTTTTTTAACTGTTAAAGATATTTAAAAGTTTTACATTATTCTCCTCTCAAGATTAGTGTAGGAATTTGTTCCGCTACCTTAGCTTCCTTACAACTTTCATCCCAAATCAACCATCCAATATTTTCTTCCAAATACCTTATTTCATCCCCCAAATCCAATCCTTCATCCATCCTAATCACCCCAAACATTTCCAATCTAATCTTGTATTCCCAAATAAAATCTAGAATCCATCCTAATTGATGCAGTAGCATTCAAGTGCATGGGAAATCTTGCATACCAAAAATATTTGTGTTGTTTTAATTTTTTTTTTGGTTGTTGTCTTGCAGGCATGATTTATTTTTAAATTATTTTCTCCTCTTGCTCCTTCAACATAAAATTATTTTGTAAGGTTGAGCAATTAAATTAAAATTGGGATTTTGGTGCTAGAAATTGATTTTATTCAAAATTTAAATGCCAACACTAAGTCCCATGCCTAGGATGGAGGAGGCTAATTTTGGCATCTTGTAACTCCTTTGGAAATTAAAATCTTGCATCAATTAATGAAGGATGGGAATCTAGAAGCGTGGGAGTGGAGGTGATGGATTGAGGAAGAGACAAACAATTTTTAATAAAAATTCTAAAATTCTTGCTTGGCAAATGGATGAGGAAGATTAATGAGAAGGTGGATCATCCAGGAAAGGGAAAAGAGGATTGATTGTAGCTGAATTTCCAGGAGAGTGGAAACACCTAGGTTGGAGAAGGTGAAATAAAGAAGGGAATTTTGAAAAATGAGGAGTGAGAAGGAAAAATGATGGGTAAGATTTGATTGGGATGCCTAGAATTGAAGCAAAAGAGATTTGTAGCTATATATGCTACTATTTGTAGCTAGTTTGGAGGACTTCGAGTCTAATTTTTAGTGGTTGAATGTTTAATCTTGCCTATAACAATTTTTTGGAGGTGTCTAGTTTTCTTTGTAGCTTGTTTGTTGTAGACTATCCAAGTCTGGAATGAAACATCATATTTGTAAATTTGAAATTATTACAATTCCATATGTTGGTTAATCTATGGGACTATGATTTCTCTAATTCTCAATTCGTGATTTAATTCAAAAATATTGTTTGAGAGTGTTTAGGCTACAAAAATTGACAATCCCATAGGATTCTCAATTGTTGACCTACACCACTAATCCAACATAGATCCCTTATTGCATCCAAATAAAAATTATTAATCCTTAAGTTCCATTGTTATCATTCCCAATTTTCTTCTAATACCTTATCCTAATTTCTATCCTCCAAAATTGAAATCTAACTTTCTCAACCAACATTTCATTCATTATATCCCCTTCTAATCTTCATCTTCATCTAAACATTAGTCTCAAAATCTAGTTTTACAAATGTTATCCCACAATCAAATTAAACATCTACATCTCCTACCCTTATCGTATTTATTCATCAAATATTTCTTCCAATCCAAATTTACATTCCCTTTCATCTACAATCTCAATCAACCATCCATCCATCTCTAGTTTTCTAATCTAAGTCATAATCCAAATCCCCATACCAAATCTAATCAACCTTCATATTCTAACCCTATATTAGCCATATCCTAACCCAATCCCCAAATCAATCTTATCCTTCTTCCATTATAATCATCTCATCCCAAATTTGAGCTTAATCAGATCCAAAATACGAGCTTTAGTTAATCAGTTCTCTATCTTTTCCAATCGTCTAATCAAAATAATCCTACTTAAATATCCTCTAATCCACTTTCTTCCATCCCAATCCCATCCGAATCATGTCTTCTTTCTATACCTTCCCACAAATCATTGGTGATGATGAGGTTAGTCTTGTTGACCAAATTGAATATGATCCCTATGATGATAATAAGAGTCTTATAAACCAATATGATCTCTCCCCTTTCACCATTTCATAAATTCACAAATCTACCAATCCCACTACCAATCCCATTGACCTCTTCAATTTCATTCTCACCCATCGTTTCAAAAATGATAAACATGCCTTGGCTAGGTACATCATAAGTATTGGCATCAAAATTTTGTCCTCTCCATCTCCCTCAAATCATAATACATCTCTTATCTCTCATATTTCCCCTCCTTTTGACAAGGGAAACCAAATGTCCATCCAAATTTACCCTTAAACCTCATCCACACCCAAATCCCCATCTCCAATTCCTTTTCAAGATCCTCATCCTCATCACCAATAGCCTCCACTCCTAATTCCACTTTCTCATCTCACACATCCTTATAATCTACACCAACCATAGTTTAGATATTTCCTCCAAGGACTATCAACAAAGATACCTAAATAGACATGAACAAACAAAGTGGTAATATTGCCATGTCACTCATCCACCTCCATCCCCTTACCTCCAACCCTTCAAATCCACCAAATTCCTCTAATAGCTTAAACACATAAAATCATCCTGTTGGTTTGTTTTTTACACTATAACCAGGTTTGTCTTCTAATCTACCTATGGAATTGCCAATTCCAATCAAGGGCATCTCGAAGGACTTGGACCAACTGACAAGGACTTTAAAAAGCCTCCTACACTTCGGGCTCTGCAAGACCCGGGAGGGTGATCCGTTAATGTGTTTACAACCTCTGCACCATTATTATAAACAACATTAACAATAGCTGATAATCTCACTTAATAGCTCAACATGATAGGATAATATTGAATAGAATCGGCTGTTCATCGATAATATCAACTACCTGGAGCATGAGATAACTAAACACAATCCACAACATAAGATAGTCATTGATTTGAAATTTTTAGCAAGCTCTAGGCAAAGAAAAACAAATACTAAATCATACGGATAATTACAACTTACATCAGTGCCATTTTTCCATTGGAGGAGTCAAATTCATAAGCATCTAAGGGTATATGACAGGTTTAAGACATAACATATAAGATCCCTGACAATATTGCATTACAAATTTATCAGTATGCATTCTAACCCAATACTACTTATCAAATCCTTATACCGAACATATCAGCCTATAATCCCAATCAAGCATTTTAATTAATTCCTTGAATTAAAGCTAAAATAAGGATCACACACACCACAACAGTGAGATGGATAAAACAACCCTTAGTTATTTTATTCAAAGTTTAGATATGCATGTACAATGGAGAGACATGAGCTTGAATTTATCATTTCAACTCAAATGCTAGTACTGTTATACAACATTAAATCCCCATGAACTCAAAACCTGTTACAAAATGACTCAAAACCTAAATTGCATTTCTCTCTAAAACCATTGGACTTTACAATTTGCTCTGCAACTTCACCTAGACTCGACAAAAATTATCTAACTTGCTAACCTGTACTTCTGGCCTTGAAATCCTTCTTATAGAAAATGAAGGAGCAAACAAGCATCGGGCCAGAAAGTGCACATGTCACTAGCCAATTGGAGCACCTGGTGATATTCCAAAATTTGTTACAACCATCACCCTGGAGAATATTCTTGTTCATCATGCTAGCCGAGAAAAGTTGATGCAACAATAAAAATCCACAAGAAATATGCGCCAAGACTGCCATCAAAGAAAAATTGGAAACCGTTGTAACCGCAACATCTGATTTATCGATCAAATCGTGCCAATAAGTGTTTCATCTGCCATTAAAGCTCACTCGCGCGCTGCACGAACGACTCCAACCATATTTGATGCAGATTTAAATTTGAGCCATCGATCTTTTAGTTAGATCAAATCATCGAACAACTGCCTTCAAAACAAGCTGACACAATCGCCAACATGGCAATAAAGGGCCCACCATACCATAAGCTACCAAGGAAGTCCACGTGGTGGTCGCTCGTGATATCGCAATCAGTAAAGATCTTGCAACTTCTGATCATGCGATGGTGGGCAACCGTAGATCTTGAACATCAGTGATCTCGTTCCTTCAAAATAGTCACCAGCCTTATCATTAACCATCAGGTAGCTTACCCACCTAGATTATAACATATCCGTCAATTTAAAACATGCGCACCTCAAGAACACTTTAGTAACCCACCTTTTAATGTATTAAGGCCGAACAATATTTCCTTTTTTCGGCTTCATCAGATGAGACACGTGGCACCCGCCCGTGATATCGCAATCAGTAACAACCTTGTAACTCCCGATCATGCGATGGCGGGCAACTGTTGATATCTGATGATAATTGATCGATAGTCAACCAAACTTATCTCCTTCAGCCATGCCAAAAGGCCACGTGGCGCCCACCCGTGATATCACAATCAACCAAAGCACTGTGGAGGGGTCATCACGGGATGGCGGGGAACGAATGAGATCAAACGACAGTTGATCAACGGTCGCGCGAATTTCATCCTTCTGTAAAATAAAACATTTATTAAAAGGACAAGGGGACACTACTAGGAAGATGGTAAACAACGTCATAAGTTGTTTTTAAACAATGAAACACGGGGCGAACCAATACTTAGGAAAATAAAACCCTGCGGAGGAAATAAAATATTTGAAACCAAAGGGACCTAGCCTAGATAGAATGATAGGACATAAGTCATTTTAAAACCCCTCAAAAAGTAACATCGAAATAGATCTCAACCAAGGCGTAAAATAAACACAAGGGTTTTACATGAAAATAAGGCTAAAACCCCCAACCCAGGGAAAATTTTGACACCATGAGAGACCGGTAACACTAGGCAGGGCATGAGCGGAACATAAGGAGAAAAAATTTGAAGTTCCATCAGTGGCTCTAGTTGGGGACGTTCATTCGACTGGAATGAAGCGAGAATTCAGAATCTCAAGAAGAGTAGACCAAGATGCAAAGACGACCAAAAAGGGACTATTCAGACAAAACAACCCAAACTATGTACATGATATATACAAAATATACAAACCTAAACTACTGTTCATGGAAAAGAATACTTCAAGAACTGTCCATGAACTGGCAGTTCAAGAATTTCCCCTGTCATATCTTGGAAGAAGCACAAATCTTCACCCCACTTACCATTTATCAAAAATGGACCCAACCAGATTGCATCAAATTTCCCATGTTTCCCTTTATCTTCTAGTTTGGCATTCCACATTAAAACCAAATCTCCATCTTTGAAACTCCTTGTAGTTGCCCTCTTTTCATACAAATTCTTTACTTGCAATTGCAAATTTGCATTTCTCTTTTGTGCTTCCCTCCTGGTTTCATCTAATTCTATAAGAGCTTCCACTCTCAATTGCATCTCATCATCAATTTCATTATCATACATCTGGACAAACTTGTACATTTCCATTAAGTTGTTTTGGGGCAACCTGACATTTATCCCATAAACCAAGTCAAATGGGGCACAACCTATTGCCTTCTTCACAGTTACCCTATCTACCCAGACTGCTAATCTCAACTTAGAATCCCAAGCCTTTTTATTCTGATCCAGGATTCTTTTAATAATCTTCATCAAGCTTTTATTGCTTGATTCTGCTTGTCCATTTCCCTGTGGGTGGTATGGTGATGAATAAGAAATTTGGATGCCATGCTTCTCACAAAATTCTATGTAGTCTTTAGATCTAAAACACATTGCATTGTCTCATACAATCCTTTCTGGACATCCAAATCTAGTCAATATGTTGCTCATCAGGAAGTCAATTACCACTTTACTAGTGGCTTTCTTTGTTGGAATTGCTTCCACCCACTTGGTGAAATAATCAGTGGCCACCAATATCCATGAGTGGCCTCCACTATATTTACATACTATCTCTCCTACAAAATCAATACCCCACTGCTGGAATGGAGCTTGTACTATAACTGGTTTTAGAGGCAAGTTACCAGAAAACTTTAACTTACCAGAGAAACATTGACAAACATCACATGTATTCACTAGTTGGTGTGCATCCTTAAAAATTGTATGCCAACAAAATCTATCCCTCATTATCTTATGTGCAGTCGTCTTAGCCATATAATGTCCTCCACAAACTCCACCATGCATCTCACTCAAAAGTTCTTTTGCTTGATCTTGGTCAACACACTTCAGCATGAAACCTTCTCCATTTCTCCACTAGAGCTTTCCATCTACGATAACATATTTGATAGCATGTAACTTCAATGTCCTTTTCTCATTTTCACTAAAGTTGTCAGGACATTTCATTTTTTGCAAATAATATATCACATCTCTATACCATTCTGAATGCTCCATATCACATATGTGTGATCTATTTTCCTCTTCTAGCAAATTTATCTAATTTTCTTCTAGATTACTTTGGACCATAAGCTTGGCCAATCCTTGTCCCCTTACCAGTTTAGTAATATGGACTTCAATATTGAATTCCTGGATCCTATTTATCCACCTACACCTTCTTCCTGACACTTCCTGCTGTGTGAAGATGTCCTTAACAACAACACTAGGTACATATGCAATTACAGTAGCTCCCATCAAATAAGGCCTAAAAGCTTTTACTGCTTTTACCAACGCATATGCCTATTTTTCATTTATATCTTACTTAGGTTCTGCAGCTTGTAAAGATTTGCTGAAAAAGGCTATAGGCTGTTCAAAACCTTTTGCATTCTTTTGCAACAACACAACTGCAATTGTGTGGAAAGAAGCAAATGAGAAAAATCTGTAAAGGTTTGGAAAAATCAGGGGTTCTTAACACAAGAGCCTCCTTTATTGCTTGCTTAATGGCTTGGAAGGCATGCACAAACTCCTTATCCCATTCAACTTTGGATCCTTTCTTGAGCATTTTGGAAATAGGGTGAATTAACTCTGCAAAATTTGTCACAAACCTCCTCAAGAAATTTATTTGTCCAAAGAAAGATTGTATTCCTTTGACACTTCGGGGTTGTGGAACTTTATCAATTGCAATTACCCTCTCTAGATCAATTTTTACTCCATCCTTGGAAACTATATGTCCCAATAATTTTCCTTCTAGTACTCCAAACACACATTTCTTTGGATTCAAAGAAATACCATACTCCAAGGCTCTAATGAATATCTTCTCCAAATGCTCACAATGATCCTCTTCCTTTTTAGAATATGCTGTCAAGTCATCCTGGTAGATCACCAAAAATAAGTTAATGAAATATGAGAACACCACATCCATGGCTCCTTGAAAAGTAGCCCCTGAATTTGTTAGACCAAATGGCATTCTTACATAAACATATGTTCCCCATGGTGTGGTGAAAGATGTCTTAAACTACTCAGATTCCTTGACCATGAGCTAGTTATAACTAGAAAAACCATCCATCATAGACATTAATCACAACCTATCACTCATTGCAACATGGCTTCCATATTGGGTAATGGATAATTGTCTTTTAATGAAGACACATTCAAATTTCTGAAATCTACACATAACTTGATGTCTCCATTTTTCTTCCTTACTGGTACCAAGTTTAATACCCAGGATGAATGTCTGATTGGCTTGATGATTCCTGCATCCCTTAGTTTCATTAATTCTTCTTGCATTTTGGGGGCCAAGGTGGGATTAATAGGACTTTGCTTTTGTCTAAATGGCTTGGCATCATCATGCAAAGGAATCTCATGTTGGAAAAGATCCTCCCTTTATGCCTTAAGGTCATCATAGGATGATGCAAACACATGCCTAAACTTCCTTAATAAGTCAATTAGCATCCTTCTCACCTTTGGTGACATTTTCTTTCTAATATACACCTTCTTTGGGGATGCTTCTATTCCAAGATTTATCTCTTCCAAGTCATCAGGATGGGAAACAGTATGATTAGCCTTTGTCTTGTCTTGATTATCAAACACTCTTTCTAATACAACTAGACCCTTGGGAATTGTGTTTGTCTTTAACTGAATGACCTCATTTCCAAATATAGTATCCTTACCATCAACATTTTCAACAAAAGCTCCAAATTCAATTTCTTGATTTTCATATTCACCCACACAATTCAAAAATCTTAATATATCATCATCATTATCAAAAACTTGCCAATTTTTTATGTTATCAAGAACAGATGGCCTGGTTTGCACCTCGACCTTTGAAATTCTAGCATAAGTCATATCATCTAGTTTTAATGCAATGTTGGTTAATAGGTCTGCCACTTTGTTTTGACCTCTTTCCGTCCATCCTATGCCAAATGCATCAAAGCTCTCCAATTCATCCCAAACAACATTCCTATACTATTTCAACCTCTTGTTCTTTGATACAAACTTGGATCTAACTTGGGAGACCACAAGCTCGGAATCCCCAATTGCCTTGAGCTTCTTGATCCCATGTTTCTCAGCCAATCTCAACCCTAATAACAAGGCTTCATACTCTGCCACATTATTTGTGCATTCAAATAACATAGTGAAAGAGAACCTAAATGTCTTTCCACTTGGTGATTGTAACAAGACGCCTGCACCAGACCCTTCTTTTGAACTTGCACCATCAAAATACATAGTCCACAAGTCATCAGATTCTGACAATTGTTTTATTTCTGTATCAATCAATGCAGTAGGCTTATCACAATTTCTAGGGAATTCCTCAACCCTAAATTCATCTATACCACTATCAATAAAACATGTCATATTCTCAATCGGGCCATGCTCAATCATATGAGGTACTTTTGATTCTCTTTCAATTTTGACATCCTTACCATCGATGGAGGAAGTAGAAAATGACAAATCACATTGCATATTACCCCCCATTGATGCACTCCATTTTCTTGACAAGAGCATTCCAAAATGAGGTGGGATATCTGCAACTAATACGGTCATGACCAAATCCTTGTCAGGGTACTGAGTCAATTTATAAGGCAATGCTCTGATAGTTCCAATAACTGGCACTTCTCTTGAATCCATAGCATAACATTTACCTTGAGCAGTATCTACTGTCAAGCCCATTGCCTCCATTATTTTGACTGGCATAACATTATTTGATGCCCCTGAATCTATCATACAGTTCTTTAAAGTTTTCCCATTTATATCCACACTTAAGAAAAAAGGGGTTATATTTTCAAGGCACATGTTAATAGAATTTCCTAAATACACAAGGGAATTTGTGACACAATTCCCTCCACTTCCTTTTCTTTCTCCTTGTCCTTCACTTCTTTACCACTTCCTTGTCTAGTCTTATTACCAACAACATCTGTGATCAAGGCTATTGGCTTTTCTTTGTGTTCATTTATTCTCATCATTTCTAGCAAAGGTACATTTACTTTAACCTGAGAAAGAACATGAAACATATCCACAGGTGTATATTTAGGCAAATTAGACATCGTACCTTCATCATTTTCTTTTCTCTTTGGCTGATTACTTCCTCCTAGCTTCTTTTGCTTCGTATCCTCTGCAGTAGGTTCAACTAACTTTGTAATCACCTTGGTCTTCACCAGTGACGAAGTCACACCTTCTTGAGGCTTTGGGGCTTCGTTCTTTTTTGCCCAAACCTTATCACTCTTAACTTCTTTGACTTTTACAACATCCTTTTTGTTGTCAACCTTAACACCTTTGTTTTTATCCTTTTGCTCTTTAATAAACAAGCCAACAAGTTTACCCTGCTCACCACCCACAGTCCTATTTCTCAATTGAAGTGAACTTCTCATTTGAGTAGCCATTTCTTTAGTCAATCTTGCAATCACTTCTTATGACATTCTCCTTAAGGACACTGAATCTTCAGCCTGCTCCATATTGCAAGCATTATGATCAAAATCACCTTCCTCATTAGAACAAACCTGTTGATGATACATCTCACTTCTCTGCCTCTGATTATCCACATCAACTTCCTGTATTTCATCATCAGAGGAACATTTTGCCTCATCAATGTATGATCTAGCCATACAAACATCTACATCATCCTGCTCATATTTCGATGTCTGCTTATGAGCATCCTCCTCTATTTCCTCAGCAACAAGCAATTGAGAAACACCACAATAATTTTGATCATGTGGATGTTCACACACTTCACACCATGGTCTATTCGGTACTAGATTCACTAAATGTTTCTGCAAGGGGTCTGGTGTATGCTGATCATTTTTAAGCTTCTGGCTAGGCAAGATTAGTTTTCCATCTTTCCAATTTGTATTGTAAGGATAATTTTGCAATCTAGGCAGCCTATCATTTTTATTATAGGATTGCCTTTCATTTCCTATACCCTTCTCTTGCTTAGCAACAATTTGCTTTATGTCTTCCAAAGTACTATAAACCTTTTCCCACTTTTCATCATCTTTAGGCTTTGCAGCTAGAACCTTCTCAGTCTTATTCTTAGGATTTTTTAAAAGTGTAGGTTCTTCTCTCCTACCATATTTCCCAGAAGCTTTTCTGTTACTTTCAATATTTATAGCCATCCTAAATGCATCCCTCATAGTCTGAGGGTCCTTATCTCTGAGGAGATATGCCATTTTAGCATCAAAAGCATTGAAATATGTAGTTAAACAAACATTTTCATCAAGCCTCAAAACTTGAAACAACTTATACATTGCTTTCTAAAATCTTAAATTAAACTCTGTCACAGGCTCATTCAATGACTTCTTGATGTTATTAAACTCATTTAGCATGAAACTTGCATTAGTTTTATCACCATATTTCTCCTTGAAACACTTTTCAAACTCATCCCATGAACCAATAGTAGCATTAGATAGACCTCTAAACCAATCCCTTGCATCCTCTACCAGAGATTGTACAAAAAATTTCATTACATCTTCATGTTCTACCTCATAATCATTTAACATATCCATGAAAGCTTTTAAGTGTTCCTCTGCTATCACAACATTATTTCTAGAAAACTTACTCATCTTTTCTCTCAAGTCAACAGGGATGGGATTTGGATAACCAGGGATGCCATCAAAAAAAATAATGGCCTATACCTTTCCAACTGTATAGGTCGCCGTTGAAATAATCCTTCATTCTTCTGAGAATCATCACCAAACCCTAAATCTTGTATCCTAGGACTGTCCTGATTTGGATTTACAAACCTAGTTGCATGAGTCTTCAGGCCATAACTATTTATGATGGGATCTGGATTAATTTTAGGACCATCCTTTAAGGCATCTTGGTGATTTGATGAGGTTGCAACTTGTGTAGCCTCATCCATATTTGACATCTTTAGGAAACTTATTTTCCTCTTCATTTATGCATTCATAGCCTCAATTTCTGTTCTCTCCAACTCTTCTGCCAGAGCTTCACTCTCCCTTTTAGCCTTTTCTAAGGCAGATTCTGTTTGAAATGATACATGTGGCTGTAGATCTTGTTGAGTGGAATGGGGAGTCACTTTCTCATTTATTTTAATCCCCTCAACCTTTAGCTTTCCTTTGTCCAAGGCAGGCTTAAGGTTTGTATTACTCAGTTGAGACTTAACATGATTTGAGGGCTTTGGGTTAGCAGGTTTGGATTGTACATCAATGTGGCCTATTGGGTTTTCTTTAGACACAGGTTTTGTTTCCTTATTAGCAATCTTTTGTACAACCGGACCCTCAACACTTGGTTTAGGTTCTTCTTGGTTCAGGAGCTTCATTGTTGCCAACTGTCTCATCAACCTATCCCTTTCAATCACAACATTCCTCAACTCTACTTCCCTTTCTTTTTCTCTTTCCACCCTGAGCTCAACTTGCTCTTGGATTTCTCGCTTCAAGGAGTTAATATCTCCAGAAACATCATCAGGGTTAGGAAAAGTCACATCAGAACTTGATGTATCATCTAGATCTATTAAATTGACCCCTTCCAATACATGTTCAGACAATAAAGGGTTTACATCATTTTCAGCAGGAGGAGGCACATCACTGGTGTATTCTCTGTGATGGATTTGACTTCTATTCCCGCCTCTTCTCTTTTCAACATATTTGACACTAATAGGCCCTTTACTTTTCTATGTCACATCTTCTTGAACCAGTGTATTAAATAATGAATCAAAAAATCCACCACTGTCTGACTCATAATTTCTAGACACCTCTTCAAGATTCTCAGGGATAGGGTGTAAAAGCTTACTTGTACCTTGGTGTATAGGGTTCTATGATGCAGGAGCAGTAGTACTAGAGTCTAGTCTTTTCTTTATCCAGTCCTTCTTCTTCACTTTGGGAAGTTCACCTTCCAATTTATGTTCCAAATGATTCTTCATGAATGACCTGGTGTTCTTCATTCTTCGTACTTGTCCAAAATTTCTTTCCACTTATAATAAACCTTTCACAATAAAATGCACACTGGTGTAGAGACTTCAGAGTCGCCACCCAATTAGCTTGGGAATACCAAATACCTAAAGACACGTGGTGGAATATAAAAACCTTAGAAACCTTGTACTGACAACACACAAAAGTGCTTTACAACATAACTCTTAACACTTATGAAAATAAAAGAAGTGGACAAACCTAACACAAAATTATAGGCTCAACCTTCAAATCACAGAAACACTATGAAAACTCTATGCAAAATGGACAATCGACACACTGACAAGAAATATTAAAATTAGCTTCCCTAGCGGAATCGCCATTTTGTTGGTTTCTTTTTTACACTGTAACCAGGTTTGTCTTCTAATCTACCTATGGAATTTCCAATTCCAATCAAGGGCAGCTCGAAGGACCTGGACCAACTGACGAGGACTTTAAAAAGCTTCCTACACTTCGGGCTCTGCAAGACCCGGGAGGGTGATCCCTTAATGTGTTTACAACCTCTGTACCATTATTATAAACAACATTAACAATAGCAGATAATCTCACTTAATAGCTCAACATGATAGGATAATATTGAATAGAATCGACTGTTCATTGATAATATCAACTACCTGGAGCATGAGATAACTAAAAACAATCGACAACATAAGATAGTCATTGATTTGCAATTTGCAGCAAGCTCTAGGCAAAGACAAACAAATACTAAATCATACGGATAATTACAACTTACATAAGTGCCATTTATCCATTGGAGGAGTCAAATTCATAAGCATCTAAGGGTATATGACAGGTTTAACACATAACATATAAGATCCCTGACAATATTGCATTACAAATTTATCAGTATGCATTCTAACCCAATACTACTTATCAAATCCTTATACAGAACATATCCGCCTATAATCCCATTCAAGCATTTTAATTAATTCCTTGAATTAAAGCTAAAATAAGGATCACACACACCACAACAGTGAGATGGATAAAACAACCCTTAGTTATTTTATTCAAAGTTCAGATATGCATGTACAATGGAGAGACATGAGCTTGAATTTATCATTTCAACTCAAATGCTAGTATTGTTATACAACATTAAATCCCCATGAACTCAAAACCTGCTACAAAATGACTCAAAACCTAAATTGCATTTCTCTTTAAAACCATCGGACTTTACAATTTACTCTGCAACTTCACCTAGACTCGACAAAAATTATCTAACTTGCTAACCCGTACTTCTGGCCTTGAAATCCTTCTTATAGAAAATGAAGGAGAAAACAAGCATCGGGCCATAAAGTATACATGTCACCAGCCAATTGGAGCACTTGGTGATATTCCAAAATTTGTTACAACAACCATCACCCTGGAGAATATTCTTGTTCATCATGCCAGCTGAGAAAAGTTGATGCAACAATAAAAAGCCACAAGAAACGCGTGCCAAGACTGCCATCAAAGAAAAATTGGAAACCGTTGTAACCACAACATCTGATTTATTGATCAAATCGTGCCAGTAAGTGTCTCATCTGCCATTAAAGCTCACTCGCATGCTGCATGAATGGCTCCAACCATATTTGATGCAGATTTAAATTTGAGCCGTCGATCTCTTAGTTAGATCAAATCATCAAACAACTGCCTTCAAAACAAGCTAACACAATCGCCAACATGGCAATAAAGGGCCCACCATACCATAAGCTACCAAGGAAGTTCACGTGGCAGTCACCCACGATATCGCAATTAGTAAAGATCCTGCAACTTCTGATCATGCGATGGCGGGAAATCGTAGATCTTGAACATCAGTGATCTCGTTCCTTCAACACAGTCGCCAACCCTATCATTAACCATCGAGCAGCTTTCCCACCTAGATTATAACAGTCCTTTCAATTTAAAACACGTGCACCTCAAGAACACTTTAGTAACCCGCCTTTTAATGTATTAAGGCCGGACAATATTTCCTTTATTCTTTTGACTTCATTAGATGAGACACGTGGTGCCCGCCTGTGATATCGCGATTAGTAACAACCTTGTAACTCCCGATCACGCAATGGCGGGAAACTGTTGATATCTGATGATAATTGATCTATGGTCAACCAAACTTATCTCCTTCGGCTACGCCAAAAGGCCACGTGGTGCCTGCCCATGATATCGCGATCAACCAAAGCACTGTGGTGGGGTCATCGCGAGATGGTGGGGAACGACTGAGATCAAACGTCAGTTGATCAACGGTCGTGTGAATTTCATCCTTTTGCAAAATAAAAAATTTATTAAAAGGACAAGGGGACACTACTAGGTAGATGGTAAACAACGCTATAAGTTGTTTTTAAACGATGAAACACGAGGTGAACCAAGACTTAGGAAAATAAAACCCTATGGAGGAAATAAAATATTTGAGACCAAAGGGACCCAACCTAGATGAAACGATAGGACATAAGTCATTTTAAAACCCCTCAAAAAGTAACATCGAAATAGATCTCGACTAAGGCGTAAAATAAACACAAGGGTTTTACATGAAAATAAGGCTAAAACCCCCAACCCAGGGAAAATTTCTACACCATGAGAGACCAGTAACACTAGGTAGGGCATGTGTGGAACACAAGGAGAAAAAATTTGAAGTTGCATCACATCCATCCATAAAAATCCAAAATCCTTTTCTTGTCCATGTGCACCAATCCAAGAATCCATCCATGCACTCATTGCTAACACCAAAATTTCATCCTCCCTCATTTCTTCTAAACACATAAATCCATTGCTCCAAAGGATGCTACCATAAAATCCTCTCCAAACCAAGATCAAACTACTCCTTCCACTCCATCCCATAATCCGCTTGCATCTCAACATCCAAGCATCCCTCCAAATTCCTCTCATGATCCTAATCCTTCTCAAGATCTCATCACCCCTATCCAACACACTCATGAAACCCACACCTATCAATTTGATTCCTGCATATTCATCCAATATGGCCTCCTACAATAACCTATAATCCCTCCCATATCCTATCCCCCTCAAAATGGACTTGTTTCTTGCTTCTAAAACAAGTGTCCCATTGGTGGTTAGATTTTTCAAAAAATGTATTATCAAGGTAAAGGGTTAGGTCTTCATAAGCAAGGCATCTTAGAACCCCTTCATATTAAAGGAAAACAAAGTTCTCATGGCCTTGGATACCAAACTCATGCTTAAGATGTTGGTTCTCCTCCCATCCCTCCCAAATCTCAAATCCCTCCATCTAAATCCAAATATGCCCATCCTCCATATTCCAAATCTGGGTGTGTGGAAGAAGTTGAGTCCACTTTTTGGCCAAAAAGTGGAAGTGTTTTTCCTAATTTTTAGAATTTGAGACATTTGACCTTAAAATTTAAAGCACTTAGAGATTAAATCTTTAAAAAAGTCACTAATCATAAAATGTAGTGCTCAGAGTCTAGTTTCCAAATATGTAATTTATTTCAATACCAGATTGTACAAATTGAGTTTCAATAGGCGTTTCTAAAAACCATTGTTTAAAAGTCACTTTTTTTTACCATACCATGCGCATTTACGATATCCATATTTTGACTTAAATTATCGTATTTTTCTAAATCTTTTGGGAAAAGATTTGTGACTCATGAAGCTTGTTCTTGATATTTTGTAATTTTTATTGAATTTTTTTTTGTTAAATTTTTATTAGGCAGATTTGTCGCTTGAAAAATCGTCGTGTACGACATGCATAAGATGACCTAAACTTATCATTTTTTGATTTTTTTTTTTAAATTGAAAAGAATTTTCTGAAGTTTGTTCTCGTGCAATCCGTTGTCAAAATGTTATGTTGATCAAAAGTTATTAAAATAGTAAAAAACCCTGATATTTAAAGTTTATGGACCAATTTTATTAGAAATTAATTAAAAAATAGAAAAAATAATCCAATTGCAAAACAAATTACATATTTAGAATCTGCATTGTCTCATCTAAAATGGGTTTTAATTTCGTCAAAAAATTCTGCAAAAAAAGTCATCAGCCATATGTCCAAAGTCAATATTTTTCTTTGACATTGTTAGAACCTTCAACTTGCAGGTCAAACCAGGTTGAAGGCCTAGGTTTGTATTTCCAATGCTTTTCCTGAACCAAAATTCTAGGAAAAAACCCAACCACAAAGCAAATAAAAAATCAAATTTTAAAAAATGGGATCTCGATTATAAAACGGGATCCCGTTTTATAATCGGAATCTCGTTCCTTAGTCTATAATATTCAGACTGTTGGGAGGGAAACATGATCCCATTTCCCTTCCAACGGTCCCCACATTCAATATTGAAGAACGAGATCTTGATTATAAAACGGGATCCCAGTTTTTATAAACAGGATCCCATTTCTTTTATTTAAATATATTGCAAAAAATTACTATGAAGTCTGCAACTTCACATGTATGGCCGAGAGCAGTAAAAGTAAACTATTTTTCATGAGCTATTGTATTTACAGGTGGTGAACTTGATTTTTAGTTGATTTTATCAAATGAAGCATCATCTACACCATTTTTGAAGTGGGATTGTGTTATTTTTGTGCTTGTTTGGAGGAACAAAAGGTCTTCAATTTGCAATATGGATTGAATTTTTCAAAGGAGGCATGAAGAAAACAATTTTTAAAGTGGAATTGTGCTAGTTTTCTACTTGTTTTGAGGAACACAAGAGGAAGAATTTTTTCCTAATAGGTATTCAACTTCCAATTTGGATTGAATATTTTGAAGTATTTCACTATTAGCATTCATTTGTGCTTGAGAATTTTATAATTATGGGAGATAAAGCTCGTAATAGGAGAAGGAAGACATTGACTCCTCAAGAAGTTGAAGCAAATAGAGAGAAGGAGAGACAAAGACAAAGTTAAAGAAGAATGAGAATGAAATCAATGAATGATGGTGGAGCAACCAATTCCACAACTATTGAAGATGAAAACATTGAGGATACCATGGTTGTAGATGAAGCTAATTTTCAAGGAGTCAATTTGGAGAAGAATATGATTATACAAACAAGTCCTACTATGTCTTTAAATCCCTCTTTGAATGCTATGGAGAATGTTTCAATATGCACAAATCCAGGTACATCTTCAAATCCACATGTTAGTGAAATGGTAAATTTGTATGTAGAAGTTTTACAAGATGTTGGACTTAATGATGTTGACATTGACGATATTCAGAGAGATGAAAATTTTATAGAATTTGTTGAGAACAAAAAAGAAAAATATTTTGTTGCAAATGAAAATTAGAATGATCATTTTCTTGAAAATGAAAACAAAACCTATATTTTTGATGAAAATGAAAATGAAAACTATTTTGTTGATGAAAATGAAGATGAAAATACAAATGAAAATGAAGATGAAGATGAAAATCTAGAATGTGATGTTGAATTTAATGAAAATACTTTTTTAAAAATTGGAAGTGGTGTTTTCGATAATCTTCTTGGTCAAATTTCTTGGAGGCAAATAAGAACACATGCGAATAGAATATACACCAAACTATTTTATCGTAAAAAAATTGCATTTCAATGTCAACTAATGATGCAATTGATGAGAATGCAAAAAATGAGGAAAGTAATGTAAAGTTTAGGCTTTTATGTTAAACCAAAAAGAAAAGATCAATAATTAAAACATGTTATGTCTACTGTTTCTAGTGCCATTCAATCTATTAGGAAAAATAGTTGATCTAAAGATAAAAAGACAACAAGAAGAGCTATAACAACTGCTATAGTTAATAAAGCAACTTTGAATAAAAGAATGGTAAGCAATATTAGTGAAGTTTTAAAAATACATCCTAAAATATTACTAAGAGCGGAAAAAAGATGAGAAAGTATAGAAAATGGTCCTATCAATGAATGTTGGATTTTTAGTGGACGACTACCGAGGTCTGATATAAAATTGAATGTTGAAATTAAATATTTGATCGAAAAATATTGGCATGATAATACTAGGGTTTCATCTAATGCTAGAGATGTTTTAAAATTAAGGGCGGGGTCCAAAGTTTACGAGCCTCACCCAAAACACCTATTAGATACAACACAAGCATAATTTTATGGAAAATTTTGTAGCGATTCAGTGTTACCTGGTAATATTAAAATAAGTCAAAGGTCTTTTGAAAAATATAAACTCTAGTATGTAAAAATTAATAAGCAACAAATATCTTGTTGTAAAATACATGTTCAATTTCATTATTTTTATGATGTTTTTCAATATATACATTGTACCTTGCATACTAACATGATTATACAGGATTGTGGTATTGATATGCCACTTGAAGCAATAAGAGAGTTTATTTCAGGTTTGTTTTGTGAAAATTCTAATGATAAATTATTTTATTTAAGTTCTTGTATTTCTGGACAATGCATTAACTGTGGAAATCTTTCATTTTTAAGAATTTGTTTGCATGGAAGTGTTGATCATGATTTTGGACAACAATTAGTAGATTTCAAAAGATTTAGGAATGTTCACTATTCTTTAAAAGATGGAAAAATAGGAAAGTGTTGTGATTTAGTTAAAAAAAAAGTTAGTGTGCATGCATTTATGAGTGTATTTAAGAATAAAATTGTACCAAAATATGTCATGCACTCTAAACATGCTTGATGGCTTGATGGCCAATTTCGTGCATGTAGAAACACATTTCCAATTGGTACTATACTTTCAGTGGTTGATTTTGCAGAGAATTATACTCTCGCTCCGCAATAGGAAATTCAATCTCAATATTATAATTCAGTGCAAGTAGCTATGCTTGTCTATATTGTTTATAGACATGCAGATGATAGCCCTGAGGATGATAGAAATTTTTTGAGGGAGTATCATTTTTATTTGAGTGACAATCAGTTACACTTGTCAGAGTTTGTTCAATACTGTTTCAGTATATTTTATAGAAATTTAAGAGAAAGAGGAATCCAGATGAAAGAACACCTCATATGGTCAGATAATTGTACGGGGCAATTCAAGAATGCTCGAATGTTCTATTGGTTAAGTAGGGTTCACAAGGAACTTAATGTCCATATATGGAGTTTTTTTGAAGCTGGGCATGGTAAAGGAGAACATGATGGAGCTGGTGTGTGTGTCAAAAAAATTCTTGCTAGAGAAAAATTAAAATTTGAGGATTCAGTAAAATTTAAAGATGCACATGAGATTGTGGATTGGTGTAATAGAAGATTATCTACCCCTAGTTCGAGTGATTACTCTACAGTTCATCGATTCTTTTGGTTGGTGGAAGAAGAGAACATTGTACCTAGAGTTGATTGTGAGACAATCAGTGGATCTACTAAATGGAATTCATTTAGGAGTGCGACAACAAGCACATGGACTATTTGGACAAGGGAGCTTGCATGTTTTTTCTAGTTTTGTATCTCAAGAGATTGGGAAGCATGTGAAAATACATAATGGGTTGAATAGTGGGAGAAAAGATCGTTGACACCTGCAGAAGCACATAATCAATATGAAAGAACTATTGAAGAAAATGATCAACTGTTTGCATCTGAAGATTATGATGGTGTTTCAGACCTTGTACAAGAAGGTAATTTTAATTCAATTTATTTTATTTTATTTCACTTTATTAAGTTATTTTGTAATACTAAATTATTTATATGGATATGACAAGTTATTAAATTGAATTTTGTTGGCAGGACATGTGTATGCTATTATTGCACCTGAGGGGAATGGAGAGAAAATAAAATATTGGTTGGCTCATTGTGTGGAAACTAAACATAAGTTAATAACACCTTGAGAAGATGATGATGGCTTTCATTATACAATAGGTATGGTGATCCCCTTAAGACACCCCCTTAAGAAAATTTTGATAACAAGTTTTAGATCCCCTTAAGCAATTTTTTAGAACAAGTCTTTGATCCCCTTAAGAAAATTTTTATAACTTATTTGATGATGGTTTTTGAACATGTTTTCCAATAGGATCGGTGGTGGTTGTTGGCACTTGGCTACAAAAATACTTGAGAAGAAAGAATGGTCTACCTACATTCAAAGACTATGAAACACACAAAAAGATTATACATTATTCACATTTGGTGGTGGCAACAAATATAAAACTAGAGCGGTATTGTGGAAGACCTTCAAAAAAAGTGCTATGGTCAATTTCTATGGAAGAGCATGAGGCAATCATAGATGCATTGCAAAAAAGAGAGGATGTAGATGGTATAATGGAATAAGTAAATACAGGTAAATATAGTTTTAGTTTTATTTTGTCCTTTTAAATACATTAAATACATGTTTCGACATTGGTCAAGTGTGTTATTAGTTGAAATTGATTTAAATTGTCCTTTTATACATCCTTAAGGCATAATCACAAAAAGGATCTAGTCCATGTAGATTCAACCTAGACAACATGGAATACTTGGTAAAAATAGGTAATTATTAGTTAAATTATATTTAAATACATGTTTTGATTACATATTGATATTGCTTGGACATTAATAGTTAAAATTGATTTATTGTCATTTTTTGTATCCTTAAGCCATCATTGCATTGATCTCATACTTTGAAACAAAAAGGAGAGGATGCTTGGATTTAACCTACAAACATGTGTGGAATACTTTTAAATGCATGTACTTGAGTTATGTGCATATAGATAGTTTTATATAAATTAAAATATGTATGTTTTGATGATTTCATTGAGATTTCTTGTACCTTTTTGATATAAGGTGGTGTGAAGACCTACTACATTCTAGCCACGAGTTTGAGATGTTCTTGAGATGGCATATCCAAATTTTGTAAACATTATTCTGAGATGACATATATGTACATACATACTTATAGAATTAAACATACTCTATGTACTTCTATGTATCAAATCAATATTCTATATATTTTGTTTGTTAAATATGCATGTTTTCCTACTTTGAAACTTTATGTCTAATTGTATAATCACTAAATATCATGCATACATTATTGTTAAATCAATTATATCCTTAAGACGTTGTATTATGACCCCTTAATACATCCCCTTAAGAAATTCTATTATGACCCCTTAAGACATCCCCTTTAGACGTATTATGACCCCTTAAGACATCCCCTTAAGACGTTCTATTATGACCCTTTTAGACATCCCCTTAAGACCCCTTAAGACATCCCCTTAAGACGTTCTATTATCCCTTTAGACATCCTCTTAAGACCCCTTAAAACATCCCCTTAAGACGTTCTATTATGACCCCTTTAAACATCCCCTTAAGACCCCTTAAGACATCCCCTTAATTAAAACGTTCTATTATGACCCCTTTAGACATCCCCTTAAGACCCCTTAAAAGATCCCCTTAAGACGTTCTACTATGACCCCTTTAGACATCCCCTTAAAACCCCTTAAGTCATCCCCTTAAGATGTATTATAACCCCTTAAGACATCCCCTTATGATGTTCTATTATGACCCCTTTAGACATCCCATTAAGACGTCATTATTTGTTTTGACAACTTATAAATTAGTGTTAGATGTTATTATTTATAGAATTTATTAATGATTTTATTCTCTAATCTTCTATGGTATTGTTTATTTCTTAAAATTTTATCCTTTCTGGTATATAAATAGATTGCTTTTGTTTGTAAATTATGATTTATTGACTAATTATTGATTGACATGAATTGAATAAGTTCATTGAGTAATTATTGCTATTTATTGAATGCACATATCATGCATATCATGTATGAAATCACTAAATTTGCAAAGTATAAATATTAAAATGTCCTATATTAATATCATGTATGAGATCACTAAATTTCACATTAATGTCCTATATTAATGTCTTGACTATGAACATAAAATGCATAAATGTACATGTGTAAATTAAAATTTCAAACAATAATAAAGTCCATAATTTATGTAACATATTAAGTGCATGAAACCAATATATTAAGCGCATGAAATAAAGTCCAACAGAGTACATGAGAAATAAGAAATTTAGTCCATGAAATAAACAAATATAACACATAAAATCACATGTTTCTAGGTCATGTACTGTCTCTATAATCAAGAGACCTCTTCACACCATGCGAACTATGTGGATGACCTGAAACACTCTATACAAGAGAAAGATGAAATCAAATGTAAGACAATGAAAAATGATTTAATGACAATTTAATTTATAATCCATCATAAAATTAAATTTGCCATATTCGTCTGGATGCTCTGGTGCACCTGAAGCAACCTCTAAATTCTCTAAATCAATCTACATAAACAAGACAAAGAAATTCAAAATTAGATGTACTCTACAATTAATTTTTTAATTCAATTTAATTTATAATTTATCATATTTTAATTGTAATCAGATTCGAGGTTGTGCACTAGGCTCTTCTCTAGGACCTGTACATGCTCAACTACAAGATCATGTGTCTCATGCTATAAAAGAAAAAAAATATGTAAAAATATCATATTATGTATATATTCAATTTAAAATTTATAATTGACTTTAAATATAATAAAAAAATTAAATTACCATTTGATCTAGAGCCTGCTCTACATGTCCTCTTGGTGGTGTAACTATGTCTGGGTCAGGGCTGAAAGTTGCACTAACAAAGTCCTACAAGATCAAAATTAAAGCATGTACAATTGAATTAGGTTAATATATATATATATTCAAGTTTGCACATTTTGTGTAGAAAGTTTTGTAAACAACTTGGAAATCAGTGGCCTCACGAGTAGCTGCAACATCAAATGTTTTCCCAATGCCCATTCTTATTGTGGTATCAACCTAGACATACATGTACATAGACATTTAACACTTATAATATTTACAAGTGTACATGCATACGTTTCATATATCTAGTGAATTAAAAACTCATAAAATTGTAACTATACTAATGTAAACTTTAAAAAAATTTACAATATGAATGTACCTGCCCCTTATCTATGATGCCTGTTAGTGGAGGAGTGCTTGACAATCCCTCAGGAGGAATTGACGTGGATGCTGATTGACTTGCCTAAGCCAACATAAATATTTCAAACATATATGTGATTCAATTATAAATTTAAAACTCAAGTTAAATTTATGATTTCAAATATAATTTTAAAAATTGAAATCAAAATACCCCATAAGGGTTGCAGAGTACGACCGGTGTCGATGTATGTACTCATGGAACAGATGATTGCCCCATCGTTAGTGTCATCTGTACACCAAACAATTTGATTGTTAAAATGTATTGCAAAATTTTCTTTGATATATACATCCATCAAAATTCTTATAAAATGAATGTACATCTAGATGTATATTTATACCTGTGTTGCAGTGTCCTTAGGGTGATGGTCTACTATAAGAAACTCTACAAATGAACTGATGTGACGAGATGAACCACCATAATCTCTCCATCCACCTAAACTAGGTGTGTCCTAATTAGGTCCATAGCATACTTGATGAGAACTAGTACATATATGGGGGATGTGCCTCGACACTCCTGAAGCGGTACTCAGACCAGCTCCATAAAAAACTTCTCCATCATCACCATCTCTATGCTCCCCACCCACTATTGCAGAAGCATGTTGATCAAGGTCTCCTGTGAGTGTACTAAGGGAACCTAATGTTGAGACCAAAGCTTGATGATGTACAAGTGCAGGAATGGGAGGACCAGGAGCAACAACAAGGGGTTACACATGCACGGGGCGTTT
Organism: Sequoia sempervirens; assembly: GCA_007258455.2. Lineage (NCBI taxonomy): Eukaryota > Viridiplantae > Streptophyta > Pinopsida > Cupressales > Cupressaceae > Sequoia > Sequoia sempervirens. Next base: position 81,567,727 of record VDFB02373365.1, read on the forward strand.
GGGATCAAACCTTGCCCCTAATCTCTATTGTGGCATGCTGCCACCAACACCTTGAAATGATCTAAAATCAAAATAATTGGGCTTTTGCCCCAAAATAAACTCTACATATAATTTTCTCAAAAAATACAATGGGCACTCCCAATTAGCATGTGGGGGACTATCAAAACCCATATACCATCGATCCCAAAAATGTGCACTCATTTGCGGATGTATGCACCACCTCATGGATATTCTAGATTTGTTGGGTGGAATGGGTTGTCGAGTAACGAGGTCAAGAAAGTAGGGGCTAGATGGGATTTCATTATTTTAAGGTCTAATATTTGTTTGTAAGAGAGACCATCAGAATGAAATTGTCTCATTTGTTCTCTCTCGTCAATGCCTATCAAGATTAGAATCGATCATCTTGATGGCATCAACAACGTTTTGCATCACAAATGCAAAACATCTCACATGTGGAGGAATCAATGCTTGACTCTGCATAGCATTGATTTTATTTTGTAAGGATGCAACTTGATCATTTATACGTGCTCTCAAGCGAGCCTTGTTAGATGCAATAGGTGCTGGATGTGGCATATTAGGTGGAGGGGGAGGGGAAGGGGGAGGGGGAGCGAGAGGGGGAAGGGGAGGTGGAGGTGGAGGTGGAGGTGGATGTGGCTGTGGTTGAGGTGGTGGATTGATGATATCATCAATGTAGATGATGTTGAACACACAAAAATACTTAGAGGGGAGGGGGGTGAATTAATATTCTATCAAATCTCAAACCCTCTAGAACAAATAGATACTTTAAACTCTACCATATAATCAATAACATGAAAGCAAAAGATAATGCACAACACAACACAACACCAAATATACGCGGAAAACCCCATAGGGGAAAAACCATAGTGAGAAAAGCTACTAGGAGCTATTGTCCTAATCTAACCTCACAATATGAACAAAATTTATAACTTTGTTTTAGGGATAAAACTGAGGGAAGCTACAACTGCTTGAATGAAGGTTTTAGGGACACTTCCAAGGAAGCTACAACTTTTTGATTACACTTTGTTTTAGGGCTTCAATTCAAGGAAGTTACAACTCCTTTATTTGAGCACACACTTAGGAAAGATTACAAAATGACAACCCTTCCACTATCTGAAATTGACAATTAAGCTCACTCCTTTTGATGATTGTAATTATGCTTTATCACTTCTCTTTTGATGATTGCAATTCTTCTTTGCTACTTCAACTACTTACTAACTCATTTCTTTCAACAATCAAGAAGTTTTTCCTTTGGCTCACTACCTCCAACAAATAATTAAGCACACATATTCACTTCCCTTATGTCACAGAGATATGATCAAGATGAAGCCAAAAAAGATCTACCACTTTAGCTCTGTCTCTATTAGTCACTTACACAATTATCATAATGTATCACACTCATACATCACCCTAGATCAACTAGGTTTACAATATATACATGATATTACATTGATTACATCTCATGTTGACCTATGACAACAAAAATATTACATCTCCAAGTTGGCCAAGGATAAAACAATCAACATGAACCATGTAGAGGGAATGACCCAAAAGCTTACACACAACACCAAGAAGAGAAAAACACCTTGAGGATTCCAAAAAACACTTAACCTTGTCCCAAACAATCTTCACACCTTTGATCTTCAATGGAAACCATCCACATGCTTCGTAAATCCACAATAGGTCGGCCATAAGCAAGAAAACATGTAACTTGTAGCATTTCGACCCTCACATCATTAACAGTACACATGAATGATAAAAAATTACTTGTACTTCTCCCAGATGAGTCAAAATGACCCACACAACACCTTCAAACACTCCATAAGCTCCCTGCACTAAAACTTGTGGTGCACATAAAAAATATACCTTAGTTGGCCTCAAAAAGCATAAACTAGCAAAACATTCATTCCAGACCACAACTTGTTCCAGAGAAACCAGAAAAAACCTTTCAAAGCATCAACAAACATTATATGATATTTAGGATCACTCTCATACATCCCTTTAACAACTTCATGCGACAATAGTTGGTGCAAGCCAACATACATTGAAGCCAATCATCAGACAACACAGTCCAATACTCTGTCATCTCTAACTTTATCTGCGAAAGGATTATTGAAATGAAACTAGTCCATAAGCCATAATCACAAAAAGGATATAGTCCATGCGGATTCAACCTAGACAACATGGAATACTTGGTAAAAATAGGTAATTATTAGTTAAATTATATTTAAATACATTTTTTGATTACATATTGATATTGCTTGTACAATAATAGTTAAAATTGATTTATTATCCTTTTTTGTATCCTTAAGCCATCATTGTATTGATCTCATACTTTGAAACAAAAAGGAGAGGATGCTTGGATTCAACCTACACACATGTGTGGAATACTTTTAAATGCAGGTACTTGAGTTGCGTACATATAGATAGTTTTATATAAATTAAAATATGTATGTTTTGATGATTTCATTGATAATGATTGTACCTTTTTGATATCAGGTGGTGTGAAAACCTACTACATTCTGGGCACGAGTTTGAGATGTTCTTGAGATGGCATATCCAAAATTTGTAAACATTGTTTTGAGATGACATATATGTACATACATACTTACATAATTAAACATTTTGTACAAATTACAAATACATGTACATACACAATTATGTACTCTATGTACTTCTATGTATCAAAATCAATATTCTATATATTTTGTTTGTTAAATGTGCATGTTTTCCTACTTTGAAACTTTATATTTGATTGTATAATCACTAAATATCATGCATAAATTATTGTTAAATCAATTATATCCCTAAGATGTTGTATTATGACCCCTTAAGACATGAAGGTGGATTCACATATCTTAAATATTATAACCCCTTAAGACATCCCCTTAAGACATTGTATTATGACCCCTTAAGACATCCCTTTAAGACATCCCCTTAAGACCCCTTAAGACATCCCCTTAATACATTGTATTATGACCCCTTAAGACATCCCCTTAAGACATCCCCTCAAGACGTGTCGTATTAGCACATATCCTAAATATTATACTTAATTATATCATTTGTTATGATGAATTACTCTAAAACTTATAATACTTGTTTATATCACTTAATATTTATACTCAATTATACTCCTCTTTGATCCCCTTAAGATGTATTAGGACCCCTTAAGACATCCCCTTAAGACGTGTCATATTAGCACATATCCTAAATATTATACTTAATTATATCATTTGTTATGATGACTCACCCTAAAACTTACAATACTTGTTTATATCACTTAATATTTATACTCAATTATACTCTTCTTTGATCCCCTTAAGACATCCCCTAAAGACGTGTCGTATTAGCACATATCCTAAATATTATACTTAATTATATCATTTTTTATGATGACTCACCCTAAAACTTATAATACTTGTTAATATCACTTAATATTTATACTCAATTATACTCTTCTTTGATCCCCTTAAGACGTCGTATTAGGATCCCCTAAGACATCCCCTTAAGACAATCTATAATTAGTGTTGGATGCTATTATTTGTTTTGACAACTTATAAATTAGTATTCGATGCCATTATTTGTTTTGACATCTTATAAATTAGTATTGGATGCCATTATTTGTTTTGATAGCTTATAAATTAGTATTGGATGCCATTATTTGTTTTGACAACTTATAAATTAGTATTGATGCCATTATTTGTTTTGACAGCTTATAAATTAGTATTGGATGCCATTATTTGTTTTGACAACTTATAAATTAGTATTGGATACCATTATTTGTTTTGACAGCTTATAAATTAGTGTTGTATGCTATTATTTATAGAATTTATTAATGCTTTTGTTCTCTAATCTTGTATGGTATTGTTTATTTCTTAAAATTTTATCCTTTCTGGTATAGAAATAGATTGCTTTTGTTTGTAAATTATGATTTATTGATTAATTATTGATTGACGTGAATTGAATAAGTTCATTGACTAATTATCGCTAATTATTGAATGTACATATCATGTATATCATGTATGAGATCACTAAATTTGTAAAGTATAAATATTAAAATGTCCTATTAATTTCAACTTTAATTTCATATTTATATTTAATTTCACATTAATGCCCTATTTTAATGTCTTGACTATGAACATAAAATGCATAAAGTACATGTGTAAATTAAAATTTCAAACAATAATAAAGTCCATATTTTACAACATATTAAGTGCATGAAACCAATATATTAAGTGCATGAAATAAAGTCCATCAGAGAACAACCCATGAACTAAATTACAACTAAGTGCTTGAGCCATGAAATATAAAGTCCAACAGAGTACATGAGAAAACAAAAACATAGTCCATGAAATAAACAAATATAACCCATAAAATCATGTTTCTAGGTCATGTATTGTCTCTATAATCAAGAGACCTCTTCATGCCATGCGGACTATGCAGATGACCTAAAACACTCTGTACAAGAGAAAGATGAAATCAAATGTAAGACAATGAAAAATGATTTAATGACAATTTAATTTATAATTCATCATAAAATTAAATTACCATCATATCTGGGTTTGGATGCTCTGGTGCACCTGAACCAACCTCTAAATTCTCCAAATCAATCTACATAAACAAGACAAAGAAAGTTGAAATTAGATGTAAGTCTACAATTAAAAATGATTTAATTCAATTTAATTTATAATTTATCATATTTTAATTGTATCGTATTTTGAGGTTGTGCACCCTCTTCTCCAGGACCTGTTTGTACATGCTCAACTACAAGATGTGTCTCATGCTATAAAAGAAAAATAATTTAAAACATGTATTAGCTCATATTATATATATATTCAATTTGAAATTTAAAATTAAAGTTATATTCAGAATACATAATTTATAATTGACTTTAAATATAATAAAAAAATTAAATTACCATGATATCTAGAGCCTGCTCTGCATGTCCTCCTGGAGGTGTAACTATGTTTGGGTCAGGGCTGAAAGTTGCACTAACAAAGTCCTACAAGATCAAATTTAAAGCATGTATACTTGAATTAGGTTAAAATATATATATATATTCAAGTTTGCACATTTTGTGTATCATTTTTTTTAAACAACCTAAAAATCAAAGGCCTCACGAGTAGCCACAAAATCTAATGTTTTCCTAATGCCCATTCTCATTGTGGTATCAACCAAGACATACATGTAGACATTTAACGCTTATAATATTTACAAGTGTACATGCACATTTCATAGATAGTAAATTCAAAATTCATAATTGTAACTATACTAATGTAAGTTAAACAATTTACAATATAAATATACCTGCCCTTGATCTACGATGTCCGATAGTAGAGGAGTGCTTGACAACCCCTCGGGTGGAATCGACATGGAAGCCAATTGACTTGCCTAAACCAACATAAATATTTTTAAACATATGTTCATGATTCAATTATAAATTTAAAACTCAAGTTAAAAATCATTTCATATATAATTTAAAAAATTGAAATCAAAATACCCCATAAGGGTTGCCGAGTAGGATTGGTGTCGATGTATGTACTCATGGAGTGGATGATTGCTCCATCGTTAGTGTCATTTGTACACCAAACAGTTTGATTGTTAAAATGTATTGCAAACTTTTCTTTGATATATACATTCATCAACATTCTTATAAAATGAACATGTAGATGCATATTTATACCTGTGTCGTAGTGTCCTCAGGGTGATGGTCTACTGTAAGAAATTCTACAAATGAATTGATGCGACTAGATGAACCACCATAATCTCCACGTCCACTCGAACTAGGTGTGGTCTGATCAGGTCCATAGCATAATTGATGGAAACTAGTAGATACATGTGGGACATGCCTCGACACTCCTGGAGTGGTACTCAGACCAACTCCATAAAAAATCCTCCATCATCATCGTCTCTATGATCCCTACCCACTATCTCAGAAGCATGCTAATCAAGGTCTCCTACGAGTGTACTAAGGAATCCTAATGTCGAGACCACAACTCGATGATACACAGGTACGGGAATAGGAGGACTAGGAGCAGCAACAAGGGGTTGTGCATGCATGGGGCGTTGGGGATCAACCCTTGCCTCTAACCTCTGTTGTGGCATGTCGCCACCAACACCTTGAAATGATTTAAAATCAAAATAATTGGGATTTTTCCCCATAACAAACTCTACATACAATTTCCTCAAAAAATACAATGGGCACTCCCAATTAGCATGTGGTGGACTATTAGAAACCATATACCATCGATCCCAAAAATATGCACTCATATGTGGATGTATGCACCACCTCATTGATATTCTAGATTTATTCACTTGATCCATGCCATTTTTTCCTAGGAACTTACTAGAAATAGACCCCCTTAAGCCATCCTATCACCCTAAACCGTAAATTGATCAACCTAGATTATGAAATCTCATTCATATTATAATCTTGCATGATCTTATTGTTGTTAAATTTGGTTTCCTTGGGCAACTTCACCAAATTTTGAGAACTTATTTGATCCCCTTAAGAAATGTCATATTAGGACACCTTAAGACATCCTAAAGTATGGCTTAAGGGGATCTATGTAGTAAGGTCCTAGTACAAAATGACATGGCTTAAGTGAATAAAATTTGGTGAAGATGCCTAAGGCAACCAAATTTCATTAAGGTCCTAAGCAACTTCACCAAATTTTATTCACTTGAGTTATGTCAATTTGTCCTGGGACCTTACTAGACATAGATCGCCTTAAGCCATCCTATCACGCTAAACCATAAATCGATCAACCTATATCATGATTATCTCATTCATATTATAATCTTGCACAATCTTATTATTGTTAAATTTGGTTGCCTTGGGTAACTTCACCAAAATTTGAGAACTTATTTGATCCCCTTAAGAAATGTCATATTAGGACCCCTGAAGACATCGATTTACGGTTTAGGGTGATAGGATGGCTTAAGGGGACCTATGTCTAGTGAGGTCATAGGACAAAATGACATGGCTCAAGTGAATAAAATTTGGTGAAGTTTCCCAAGGCAACCAAATTTCATTAAGAGCCTAAGAAAAAATGATGGCTTTAGGGTTTAGGGTAATAAGATAGCTTAAGGGGATCTATGTAGTAAGATCCTATGAAAAAATTACATGGCTTAAGGGAATAAAATTTGGTGGAGTTGCCTAAGGCAACCAAATTTCATTTTAAGGTCCTAGGACAAAATGAATGCTTTAGTGTTTAGGGTTTAGATTTTAGAGTTTAGGGTTTAGGGAACTTAGGGTGAAGTTTTGGTGTCCCTTGGAATATAATGGACTTGCAAGTTAGTGAAGAACATTTTCTTGTGGAACAGTTGATTGAGATAGCTCTTGTTTCAACTGACCAACCTAGATCATGAAATCTCATTCATATTATAATCTTGCATGATCTTATTATGTTAAATTTGGTTGCCTTGGGCAACTTCACCAAAATTTGAGAACTTCTTTGATCCCCTTAAGAAATGTCATATTAGGACCCCTTAAGAGATCAATTTATTTATTTAGGTGATAGGATGGCTTAAGGGGATCTATGTCTAGTGAGGTCCTAGGACAAAATGACATGGTTTCAAGTGAATAAAATTTGCTGCCCAAGGCAAACCAAATTTCAAGGGCCTAGGAAAAATGGCGGGTTTAGGGTAATAAGATGGCTTAAGGGGATCTATGTAGAGGTCCTATGACAAAATGACATGGCTTAAGGGAATAAAATTTGGTGGAGTTGCCTAAGGCAACCAAATTTCATTTTAAGGTCCTAGGACAAAATGAATGCTTTAGTGTTAAGGGTTTATATTTTAGAGTTTAGGGTTTAGGTTTAGGAACTTAGGGTGAAGTTTGGGTGGCCCTTGGAATAATGGACTTGCAAGTTAGTGCCTAGTTTATGAATATTTTTTATTTTATGAATAGATTGACTATTTCCATAATAGAAACACATAATTATGTATTATTAAGATTGAGTTTGATGTATATTTTAATTGGATATTTTTTTAATTGAATATAAGATTATTTTATTTAACATTTTTTTCATTAATATTTCCCACTTAAATGAATTTTATGATATAAAATGTATAATATAAAATTAGTTAATGTTGAATCAAGTATTTTATTTTCAATTGTTTGGAATTGAAAGAACCTAAAAGAAAGAAAAGAAAAATATTTAGATTCTTTTAGTGTCTAGGTAACTAGCGCAAATTGAGATTTTAGACTAAACTAGAAGCCTAATTAACAAGTAATTCACTAGAATGAGGGTTAAGATTGTCAAAAGACAACATACAACACATGCAAACAAGAAATGGAAACAAGACATGAATAAGGGAGATCAAAACATAAAATAGAAATGAATGTTGAATATTATCTAATTAAGTGACAATTGGAAATGGATTGTACACTTAGATTTAGAAATTTGCTAACTAAATTTGCAAACATTGATAAAATTTATGAATTGTAACTATTCTTTAACATATTATTTTCTAATCTAATTATAATTTAACATTGAAACTAAATATTAACATATTGTTTTCTCCATACAATGCAAATGAAATTTAAAATATTTAAGCAATGCAAATGAATTTTCTTGAGCTCGAAATTAGGGTTTTCAAAATCAAAATGATTTGTTTGATTTCAATTTAGGGTTTTAGCAATTTTTTTTGTTTCAATTAAATTTAGGGTTTCAATCTAAGCAATTAGAGTTTTTAATGCAATTTTTTTGTTTAATTTCAAACTAGGGTTTTCAAATCATTTTTTGTTTGATTTGAATTGTGGTTTCAAAAAGCTTGATTAGGGTTTCCAAATGCAATTTTTATTTAATTTCAATTTCTAGTGTTTTGAAATGCAATTTTTTGTTTCCTTTCAATTAGGGTTTTCAAATGCAAATTTTTTTGGTTTGATTGAACAATTTAGGTTTCAAAAGCTAAATTTTGTTTCTAAAATACAATAAAAGTTCATTTTTTCCTTTCTATTCAATATCTTCAGGTTTCATTGCATTTTTTCATCTATTTCTACAGTTCCTCATTTCTATTGTTAAAGGAAATAAAATGCTTAAAATGCCAAATAAATTTTAAAAAAACATGCTAAAATCTATTCTTTTATTAACAATTTCAATAAAAATGAAAAAATGCTAAAAAGTGGGGGTGGAGGCATACCTGGAGGCTAGTTTTGTAGTCGCTATCGCCCACCAAATTAGGATCTCATGCACAATGAAAATGAAGTTTTGTTCATTTAAAAAAAAACAAATACCATTACAAAATGGGATCCCAAATCGGGATCCCGTTTTGTACTAATTAGGATCCCATTCTGTGTCCGTCGGTTCGGGACCCTTTAACAAATGAGATCCCAATTTTTAAAAAGCAGGATCTTGTTTGACATTTAGGTTCGGGATCCCGAAGCTAAACGAGATCCCGATTTTTAAAAATCGTTAAAAATCGGGATCCCGTTTATAAAAATTGGGATCTCGTTTTTGCAAAGCTGATTTCGTTTTTTGGCTAAGGAAAAAAATTACACGTTTCGTGGACTCAACTTTGTGTACTTACCCATCAAACTTAAGATAATCGACCGAAAATTTAAAAAATCACAAAATATTTTTCACACCAAAAATGAAGTATTATATATGAAAATAGGGGTTTTTGGGCCTTTTGAGCATAATGGCAAGATCATATTTGACCCAATTTGAGTACTCAAAATATAAGTGTTTTACAAAATGGGGAATGCACTTGCATTCAGGCACATTGCTTAGAGCTCATTACTCAAAATCAGGAAGGCTCACTATGTTACAAAATATTTGGATTACAATAAAAGGTTGAACTGAGAAAATAGCATCTACAAATGCCTGATTATAGTTCCGGTTAGGCTCATAGATCAGATTCTGGACCTTCTGTCTGATTCTACACTTCACTCTGCTCTGTCTTAATTCGCTTCACAAAATCCTCTTCTGCACAAATGAAAATCACTCAACTGCTCTTCTGATATTCACACAAACATCAACACATATCGAACTCTCTCACACACGCACCAAAATGAATTAACCGATCTCATATTTTTATCCGCTATCAAGAATTCAATCGCTATATGTTGGCTTCAATAAAATATAAAATATTTTCCAACTGTCGGCTCAAATCATGAACAACATTTAATGCGCATCCACCAAAGTCGGCCATAGCATAATGAGGACCCAAAACAAAATCTCCAACACAAAAATACTTCAAACAATTTCGCCTTGAACATCCACAACACTTTACACTCACTTAGTCGGCCATCATATACTGATGAACATAAAATTGAATGACCAGATCTCCTAACTCGTACACCACTTGATGCAACAACACAAAAATTGAGAATAACACATTTCATATACCCAACGACCTTCCCTGAGATCCACAACCAAAATTGATAAATTGGTAATGCAAACCACTTGACAGATTCAACTTCAGCCAGATACCCTGTTCTTTACTCTGTCTTCCGGTATGGTCAGATATAGAAGTGTGGACTGGATCAATGATTTACGTTGCCATCAATGACAACACTAGAAGCCATATGCCAAAAATCTCCCCCTTTGGCATTGATGGCAACACTTAGTGAAAAATGACTAAGTGTCAGAACCTTCAAAACTTTGAAATGCCATAGCTTGACAAAACTCAACAAAACTCAACAAAACTCCCCCTAAGTTTTGATAAGGAATTTTTCATTGCTCTCTCTCCCCCTTTGACATCAATGATAAAAAGATAATAAAATATTTTCTTTCTCCCCCTATAAAGTGTAACCAAAAACTTACTTATTCAAAAATTTGAAGAAATACAGTTGCTATTTGAAGATTATTTTATACTTTTCCTTCATCTGCGGAAGAAACTTCTTCCATGCTTCCACTGCAATCCCAATGATTATGATCATACTATTGTTTTCAGATGTCCGGTTGATAATTTTGATGAGGGATTCCAGAATGGTAAAGGAATCTTCTAATACTTCTCCCTTCCTCAGTAACTCAATCAATTGTTCCAGCCTGCATTCTGTTATGTCCTTCACTTTCTAGAAGGTGTCAACAATCCCATTCCTAGTGTTCTGAACATTTGTATGCACTGTCTGTAATTCTCAAATCCTTTTCTTGATTGCACCATCTTGATCCCGAAACATGTTAAAATTTTGACCAATATTGTTTAGCTTTGTTTCAATTTGTTCTAGCTTCTCTTTGTACTTGCTGATTGCATGAGGCCATCAAAGACAATAGTTATAGATGTTGTTTTTTGTGCTTATGCATTGCCTTAGTTGATTTATGCTCTTTTTCAGCTTAGTGAGTGACAATCTGTACTGTTTCTTCAGGTGTAGGATCACTTCTTCTTCTTCCTTATTCTGAGATTCAGAGTCCATGATTTCCTTGATACATTCAATCATCTCTTTTGGAAATGTATTCTAAAAAATCTCCAATTTGATATGATTATGCACAAGATGAGCACTTAGTATGCTTAAGATGATGTCCTTCTCATATGAAGGTCTGATAGACCATATGTTCACAATTTTCTGCATTCCATCTTCCTCATGAATAAGCTGCAATAGCTTTTCCTTGGTTAGATCACCTTCTTCTTTACTTCCTTTTGCTCTTTCCTTTCCTTGTTATGGTTCAACTGTTTCTAGTTCTTTTCCTAGGGTGTCCTCAGTTTCCTTATCAGATTCCTCATCTGGTATGTCCACAATTACTTGTTCTTTTCCTTTCTCTTCAACTTTTGAAGTCTTGCATGCTGGAGGAGTACTGCTATCAATTTCTTTTGCTCTTCTCTTCTTTCTCTCCATCTCACCGGAGGAGGAACCAAATTCAAGTCCTCTTACCGGAATGGAAACACCGTTGACTCAAACTTCCTTAGTAAACCCTTAAAGAAACTTTCATATACTTGATCATAGTTTTCCAAATTGTTAGAGTATAAGTAAATCTACTTGCAAACTAGTTCACTCTCTTCCAATACTACATTGCTATTCAGGGGTAAGCAATTTAGAAAATACATCACAAGGCATATAACCAAAGTACCAAACTTGAAAGGGTAATATGCCTCCTTTGTCAATTGCACGTTCTCCATTAATTGATCTTTCAGTAATCCACAAAGATCAAAATCCTGATCTTCCATTATCATCTTCTGTGAAATGTAAACTGTACCTGCCGAAGTTGCACCTTCTTTGTTTCTGGAAAAATATTTTGTAGGATATTCCATGCACAATGTGCCTTGTCACTAAATATTTGATTGTGGATATTATCAGTGCCCTTTGATCTCCATTTACACTAGTTAGGGTTTCGACGTCTTTATTTCAAATTGACTTCTTCCTCAACACATCCCCAACTTTGCATAACCCCATTACAACTGCATTCACTTCTTTTGAGATATGGTAGGGTTTATCTAGAGTTAGAATATCATCATTCAATTTATTTTGAATAAACTCAACAATTTATGCATTTCCAAAATTGGGGAATTCACTCCAAATATCCAAGATTTTGTGCTTTGCTTCATTCAACCATTTCAATTCATCGTGCAGCAACATGTTTCTTTCGGCTCTAATCTTCTCACTGCTATATTCATTTAGTTTTACCATTCCTTTTATTTGTTCCATTTTTCCTTCCATACACATGTCTTGAAACTAAGTTCTTCAACCTCACACCAAATTAAGATTTCTCAATATAATCGAAGTACCTGATGGATTGGGGTTTCGTCGCCGAATTCTCTTCATGCTTTCAAAATTTTGATGCAGAGTGCTCTCCTTCTTCTTTTCTTTGACACAAAGTGACAAATAAGGGTTTCAAGTTTCTTTTTGTATTTCGCACACCTAACTTTTTTTGTAATAAATTATCTTTCCCTAACTTATCCGGATACCCTATTTTCTTAGTCTATGAAATATAACTCTTCTGCGGATCTTTGACTCAGCATAATATTCTTTTGAACTCTTTCAATAGCATCTGTACATCATCATTGCAACCACTACACTCATCCACATTCCGGTGTCAATTACCAGTAGGGGGTTTGAAAGATTTTTTTGATAGCTCCCCCTAGGCCAGAGGCCTAAAACTAATTCCCCGAGGAATTACCAGAAGTAGGTTCTGGTGCTGGCTCATTTCCTATAACATATGAACTATTCTTCACCCATGTCTTCTTCATCTGATCTCTTATTTCATCCACAATCACTTTCCCTTTTCCTTTATCATCCTTTTTCATATTTCTTCCTTTGTATACCAGACCTCTTCTATCCATATTCTTGTTTATGCAGAATCTTGCATTGTGACTGAGTTTGTTGCAAATGAAACACACAACATTTCCTTGTATAGACCAGTCACTCCATTGATTTCTTCTTGATCTTCACTGGTTAGCAATATGCCCAAATATTCCACAGATATAACATCTAACACTCCTATTAATAGAGTTGTCTGACATATTTCTACATTCAATTGAATTATGACCAAACTTATTGCAATTGAAACACTGACCGAAAAATGATTAATCATTTGATTTCATTTTACTTCTACATTGAGCAGCCATATGACCAAATTTATTGCAAGAAAAACAATATCCATTAAAATTTTGAGCATTAGGTTGTCTTACCGTATGCCTTTTTTCTTTGTTCATTAGATTTCCTTGCCTGAAATTCCTTTGTCTAGATCCTGAACTTTCTCCTTTCTCATATCCAAGGCCTCGTTTGTCATTTCCATTCTTCTATCCTTGAGTCAGCTCATCGAGCTTAACTGAGCTAATTTTGAACCTCTCCTTGTATTCATTTGCAGTAGCAAGTTCACCTCTGAGAATAATAATTTATTTTTCAAGCTCTTCTTCATTGTTTCTGGATTGCTGCAGTTCAATCTCTAATTGAATGAATTATCCATTAATTCTACTGCATTCATCAGATCTCTCTTTTAGGGATTGGGAAATATTTTCCTCATTCTTCTTTCTTTCTTCAATCTCCTTAGTCATCTTCATCGCCATAGAATCCATCTCATGTTTGAGGGAAGCATTGTCTCTATCAAACTTTTCACATTCTTCGGTTATTTCCTTCAAGGTTTGATTCAGGTGAACATCATTCATGTTTTTGCTTTCTTTTTGCTTATTATGATCACAAAGATCCTTTCTCTTCTCCCTAGACTTAATAATCTGATCCTTCAACTTTTGAATGAATTTCTCAACATCCTTAAGATTTTTTCTTAATTCTCAGACTTCTACTTTAGACTTATCAAGATCATCAAGTGCCACCAAAAGCTATTGTTGAAGACTACCAAAGTTCATTACATTCCAAGATCCAGCTCAAGCTGTAAAACTTTGTCTGAGGAACTTAGCTCTGATACCAATTGTTGGACACAAGCAACACTGAGAGGGGGGGTGAATCAGTGTTGTGCAATTTTTAACTTTATTAAACTGATCTCTCAAGTGTATATAACATTCAATCAAAAGAAAGATGCATGAACATAGAATAATAAGCAAAAACACCATAACACAAGGATTTTTACATGGAAACCTTGTTAGGGGAAAAACCACGATGGAGGTCAATCCATAATTTGAGTACTCAAAATATAAGCGTTTTACAAAATGGGGAATGCACTTGCATTTAGGCACACTGCCTAGAGCTCACTGCTCAAAATTAGGAAGGCTTACTGCCTTACAAAATATTTGGATTACAACAAAAGGTTGAACTAAGAAAATAACATCTACAAATGCCTGATTACAATTCCGATTAGGCTCATAGATAATATTCTGGACCTTCTGTCTGATTCTGCACTTCGATCTGCTCTGTCTTAATTCGCTTTACAAAATCCTCTTCTACACAAATGAAAATTGCTCAATTGATCTTCTAATATTCACATGTACACATCAACACATATCAAACTCTCACACACATGCTCCAAAATGAATTAACTGATTTCATATTTATATCCGCTATCAAGAATTCAATCGCTATGTGTCGACTTCAATAAAATAGAAAATATTTCCAACTGTTGGCTCAAATCATGAACAACATTTAATGCACATCCACCAAAGTTGGCCATAGCATAGTGAGGACCCAAAACAAAATCTCCAACACAAAATTACTTCAAACAATTTCGCCTTAAACATCCGCAACACTTTACACTCACTTAGTCGGTCATCATATACTGATGAATAGAAAATCGAATGACTAGATCTCCTAACTCGTACACCACTTGATGCGACAACACAAAACTCAAGAATAACCCATTTCATATACCCAACGACCTTCCCTAAGACCCACAACCAAAACTGATAAACTGGTAATGCAAACCACTTGACAAATTCAACTTTAGCCGGATACCCTGTTCTTTACTCTGTCTTCTGGTATGGTCAGATATAGAAGTGCAGACCGGATCAATGACTTAGGTTGCCATCAATGACAACACTAGAAGCCATATGCCAACAAAACTAAGTTACAAATTTGTGGTGATTATAATCTTCTAGGAGGTGAATATAAAATTTATGGATTATGGTAGAATAGTTTTTTTAAATTGCATGGCGAGATACACAAATATGGTTAAATGTGGTAGAATTTGTAGTGATTGATTGATGATTGAGATCAAAAAATCAAACAAACGAAGATTTTTGTTTTTTGGTTGATGCAAGATTGCTCTTACACCCTAGAATCGTCTTGCATAAATATTAATATGATCATAGTTGTGATAGGTTTACTATCTTGATTACATTAACATCTATGTAGATTAAAGTTTGCAAAAAGGTATAACATGGATAAAAATAGAAACTAGGCTAGATTGGGTTTGAATAGCACCTTTAATATATGTTTTTAAGTTAAAGAGTTGGCTAAAAGTATCTTCAAAGATGATACAAAAATAGACACTAAAATGAGTGAGTAATGTGTAGTAGAAATTGTTAAGTAGATGATTTATGACTATAGTATCTATGAGTAATATCTTGAGTTTTAGAGCAATATGGGAAAAAAATCTAATCAATTTAGATAAAATTTTGAAAGTTTTAAAGGAAAATATTTTTAATGCAACAAGAATAAATTTGATTTTGAGAAGCAATTTTTGGTTTATTTGGGATGTGTTGTTTGAGGAGGTGAGTTGAGAGTGGGTCCCACAAATGTGGATACTATTACAAATTGGCTAGCACTCAAGAGTGCCACTCAAATAAGAAGTTTGTAGGTATAGTTTAGTACATATGGATATTTAACCCCACTTCCTTTTATGTAGCCACTCCTCTACATACTATTAGATCCATTGGTTGGATTTTTCATGGAGTAAGGTACATGATGAAACTTTTGAGTTATAAAAATACAAAATTAGCCATGCTCCTATCTTAGCTCTTTCTCATTTGTCACATCCATTTGAGGTATTGGCCAATGCATGTGAATATATTATGGTTCTATATTGTTATAAGAAGGTAAATTTGTTATCATTTGAATGTTTTTATTTTAGCACTTCGAGAATAGAGTTATGTGAACTACTTTGACCAATAAATAAATTAAGACATTAATTTTTGATAGATAAATATTATACATATTGATCATCAATCTTATGTAGTATTTGAAAGATTAATGAAGGTTGAATCAAGAAAAATATTATAAATCGACAAATTCTACAATGATTCCATTCAGTGATCAAATATAAGAAATAAAATACAAATTTAGTGGCATATATGTTATCTAGTCCACCCATTTTGAAGTCCATTTTAAATATAGATATGGTGGATCAAATTGATCCGTTCATAAAAAAAAAAAATATGAAGAAAATTATGCTAATGATACATATTTTGGGGAAAATTTCAATCAATTGAATGGTTATAAGTTGTTAAGAGTGAAGATGAACTCTACTTCATAGAAGGGCCACTCTATATGTTTGGTAAATTATCTGTGCCAAAAGTGAAAATGTTTCTACTCATTAGGGAGACATAGGCCTCCAAATTCATAAGTATGTTTTTTTGGTAAGATGGTGGTTCATTTGCAATGGTTTGTATATTATCTCAAAATGTACTTGGAACTAGCTAGATTTAATAAAGGTTGCAAGCTTTATTGCACTAGTAAATCTAATAGAAGAAATGAAATATTCTATATGCATCTACTTGTACCCATAAGACCATGAAAAATAATTTCTATGGATTTTGTAGGTGGTCTACTTATTAGGAAGCATGGTCATGACTATTCTTTTGTGGTTATGGATAGATTTGACAAGATGTGCATACTAATTCTATTCAAGAAAATAATTACAATGAAAGAAGCAATAAATTTATTTTTCACTAATGTTTGGATGTACTATGGGTTTCCTAACTTAGCTATTTCATATATATATATACACATTTTGTGGAAATTTTGTATCCATTTTATGATAGAAAATGGATAGCAAGCTCCAAAAGAGAATAACTTTCCATTCTCAAATAGGTGGATAAATGGATGTAGTCAATAATACTATGGTACAACTCATGGGGGCTTATTAAAAAAACTATCCCAAGGCTTGGGATGCATCTCTACTCTACATCCAATATTTTTACAATATAATTTAATCCATTCCTTTACAAATTTGTCGCTATTTGGGGCTTATTTTGAATATTTGCCTACCATTCCACTTGATATTGCATTAGGACAACCCAAAGAGTAAGATGGACAATACTCAAAACTGATTAGAGAAACAAAATTTATTGAAAAATTTGGCAAACCCAACTCAAGTTCAAAGAGCCACTTGAAAGATCACAAAGGAATTAGAAGAGAAGAAATGATCAACACTATTTGGAGTGTAATCTCAAGGTGGAGGATTAAGTATGGTTGTCCTTAGATAATGAAAATTTGTAACTAATACACATAGGTATAGGTAATTTTCCATCTTAGAAGTGGTTGGTGGCAATGCATTTATACTTGATTTACCTCCTTTCATAGGGATGCATTCAATGGTGAATTGTGAGTATCTACATCTATATGAACCTTCAATGTTGGGTGATGAAGAAGCAATGTCCTCTTTGGAAGAATTGATATATGACAAGTAGGCACATTTTGAGAAGATGATACTATGACAATAGAAGACATGGGACACTAGAAGAGGAGCTTAAGAGTTTTAACAAATTGGACTAATGTGATAGGGGCTAAGGTAAATAAAATGACACCCCAAGTAAAAAGTGGGGGAGTTGTTTATTCAATGTTTCATCACTTGATTTTATGGGACCAGAAGCCTAAGCAAAAATGGAGAGCTATGATCCATATAGATACAAATAGACAATCGTCTTCATTAATTAGCAAAATCTAGAAGTTGAAACTTTAGAAAATAAGTGGTTTTCCATTGAATCAAACCATTGCTTTATGCCAACCAATAGTTTTCTCACACATAAAGAACATAAAATTTGAAATGAACCTACTTACTTTTGGTACTTCCAATTCACAATTAGAGTCTTGTAGCCCATGAGAAAGGTTCAAAACATCAATAAGGCATAAAAAAGTTGATGCAAGGGTTTAGAGGAAATTATTAACTATTTCAATTTGTTCTATTTTAAAATAATTTGTATTATAATTTTAATATCATTGTATATATAACTATGTTTTTTTTCAATTTATTTCATTTTGAATAATCTATATTATAATTTCAAAATCTAAATAGAGAACTTTCATTACAATTTTCTTAATAATATCAAACACATTAATCTTATAACACAATTATTGGGTCAATAGTTTTGAAGATTAGTCATTAGGTGAATACTTTTTTAAGAAGATTTTTTGTCATCCACAAGATTGTCTAGCTATTCAGTACAAGATTAAACTGAAAGATTTTATGTCATCCACAAGATAGTCTAACTATTCAGTACAAAATTAAACTGGAACCTCTTTGACTGAAAAGCACAGACTGAACACTTTGATGTAGATACATTTTGTCCAAATACTTTTATCTCATCAGCATGCTATTAAAATCACTGCGAGGTTGAATTGATTGGCTGAGATGAACGCCACCAAACAAAAGATACAGAGCTCAGCTTTCTGAACTAAAAGTCCAACTTTTTCAACTAAATAAAAGGGGGTTTTCTTATACAGACCCAGTTTCCATGAAGATCCTTTTTTTGTCGCTGTTCCTGACATGACAGACATTAATTCATCTGACTAAAGTATAAATTGCTCAATCTGCTTACTTTACTTATGTTTTTCAGAAGCTAGTCTGAGCAAATTGCTCATCTACTTAATTAATTTGTCTTTTATCAGAAACTAATCTATAACCATAGTGGAGTTGGTGTCAGATTGTGGAAGATAAATGGTGGTGGAATATGGAGGTTCTGAAAAGAATTCATCCTTATCACCATTGAAAGGCATCTCTATCATCGTACACCACACTCATTACAAGGACTGTGACTGCTGATCATGACTCTGATTTTACTGCCAGTAATAGGAAATCAGTTAGGTGGCGAAGACCAATATTGAGTTTATGAAAGGGATTGCGGACTTTATCTCCTAGAAAAAAAAGCCTCACACCCAGATATCATAGAAAACAAAAAGGAGAGAAACACTAAGAACTGAACAAATATAGCTTGGAATGGATCAGTACAATGTATGTGAATTATTTGGCATGACATCATCTGCTTTAACAGATTAGCTCTGCAATAATAGTACAGGTACATGCAATAAAACAGCATGGTTTGCAGAACTTCTTACATTGTAACGTGCAATTATTATGACATTTGAAAGCTGGAAGGAGCAATGACCTTGCACCTCTATTTACTTTATAAGTAATGTGTTTTTTCAAAAGGTCAGATTGAGATAGGGACTACAGCATCAGCAGAAGACTGCTACAAAAGTAATTAACAAAGTTTGATTTTTCTCGATATTATGAATAAGAAAATATTGGAAGAAAATGATTGGTTTTTGTTTTTTTATTCGGAGAATCAATAGTCATTAGGATTGATCTTATAATTCCACGGCCGTGTCTTAAATGCTCCGTCATATAGGCATGGCATTTGAATTGGAGCTTGAACCTGCAATTATTGTCCATATTTTTCAACGGCTCAACCATCCAATCTAATTAGAAGGTCAAGAAAACTAACATTAACAAAGGTCTCTTCATATTTATTGAGAATGTGTTGGAAGGGAAATAATGGGTTTTTTCTTTTTACACCGAGACAGTCATCAGGACTGATCCTATAATTCCATGGTTGTATCTTGAATGCCCCCTCATCTGAACATAGTATTTTAATTGAAGCTTGAACTTGCGACTATTGTCCACATTTTTCAACGGCTCAACCATCTGATCTAACCTGAAAGTCAAAAAAAAAAAAAATATTAACTGCTCATATTTATTGAGAATGTGTTGCAGGGAAAACCAGAGACACTTATAGTGTGACTAAAGTTCCCCCTAAGAGTTGAAATTACAACTTACAAACTGTCTAAAGGTCTGCATGATATTGCTAGTTACACTATTTATTTACTGGCAATTGCACTTCATACTCAACTCCTTAAGACTTTTGTTCTATTTTTCTAATAAGTATTTCTTAAGATAGCTTAAACTTTCATTTAAAAAAAAATCTTATTCAATATTAAGTTATTTTTTTAATGGCTGATAGTCCATAAGTAATACGAGGAGAGCTAGTTACTCCTATAAATATTTTAATTTCTTTCAATATTTGGAAGCAATATTGCTTACTAAATATATAAACTTCATTTCTGAAACAAAAAAGGAGATAATGATAATGGGAAGGGTTTTATTTAAAAAATAAAATAAAGTTTGACATTTAAGAGTAGATTTTTTTTAAAAAAAATTAGATTTTATTATTATTTTTAATGGTTAAACTTGTATATTCATATATTTTTTTTAATATTTTGGGTTGTTTTAATTAAGGTGTTGCAAAGAAAACAATTATTTTATAATTGACAAATTTTCATTTGGATTTGGTTTATGACATTGCACATCTTAAATTTTATTCATAATCAAGATTTATTTTTGACATTTAGTTTTATTATTTGTCATCTTGGATCAAATCTCTAGGTGCAGATTTGATTTGGGTCGCTTCCATAGTTGTAGATTTGATCTCTTAACTTTTAAAATTCAAAATTCAAATTCTTGCCTTGTTGACCCTTTCACTAGTTGTTGTGAGCTAACATATATCACATGTTTTTGTTTTTGATTAAGGTAAGAAGGATTTTGAAAGGGCCTAAAACCTTGTTCAAAAGCAAGAAATAGACAAAAAGAAGCAAGAAACAAGAGTCCCCACCCTATACAAAGGCTACCAAAAGGTTAGATAAATCAAGTCCAAACATGCCATAAACAAAAAAGAAGCAATACAAACAACAAGACAATAGACATAAATAGAGAGAAGGGACCATGAGCATTCCACTTAGACAAACTTAGGTCAGGAGAGAGTTGACCTTTCATCCACAACATGAGTATGAGTTTGGGAAGAGGAAGAAGAAAAACCTTTCCTCCTATGAACAACAATCCAAGAAAACACTGCCATCTAAATGCTCATTACAAGGGGAAACATAAGGAGAAACCCCTACAAAG
Organism: Sequoia sempervirens; assembly: GCA_007258455.2. Taxonomy (NCBI): domain Eukaryota; kingdom Viridiplantae; phylum Streptophyta; class Pinopsida; order Cupressales; family Cupressaceae; genus Sequoia; species Sequoia sempervirens. The sequence goes on from VDFB02373365.1 coordinate 81,589,194, forward strand.
GGCCTATTACCACATGAAGAGGGAACATCCACATGGGTAGGACAATGTGAATCAGGGGGATTCCCCAATCAAAAGTCCAACAACATGAGAAGAACAATAAGGAGGATGTGAAGCCAAGGATAGGTCAGTCTGCAAGGGGGTAGGAGGTTCCACCATACAATCCAAGGGTATTGGGGCTGCACAAGAAGCAAGAGACATGTCATCATCTTGGGAGGAGTCATTCAACGAATAATCAGAAGCATGGATAACTAGGTGGTATCACATTTTTTTGTTGATTTATATACTTGGTTGTATTTAAAGGTATTCAATCACTCATTTGAAATCATGTTAGAGATTACATAATATTTATACGAGAATTTGTAGAGTGTTTGGATTTGGTTATGATATTGTACATCTTAATTTTTAATTGATAATTAATCAAAGTTTATTTTTTATCTTTAGTTTTATTATTTTTCATCTTGGATCAAATCTCTAGGTGCATATTTGTTTTGGGTCACTTCCATTATTGGAGATTTGATGTCTAAAATTTTAAAATTCAAAATTCAAATTCTTGCCTTGTTGACCCTTTCACTAGTTGTGAGCTAACATATCACATGTTTTGTTAATTTGTGTACTTGGTTATATTTAAAGGTATTTACTCATGAGTTCATTTGAAATTGTGATAAAGACTACATAATATTTATACAATAATTTAGTATAGTGTTTATGGGAGGATCATAGTAGAATTGCCAAAGTATTTTACATCATAACATATATTTGTAGGTTTGTTGCATGCTTTCTTGCTCTCTTTGATATTTTATTTAGAGCTATAGAGATAGTCCTTTAGGGGTTTAATTAAAATTCATGTGTTATTTCACACAACTTGAACCCTCATATGCATTAGCTCAACATTAACTTATCCCATGCAATAATTTTTACTTGTGTGCACAAAATAGTGCCAAGATGCTTTGTGCATGGAAAAGACTTTGATGGAATGGATTCAAACAATTTTGTGCAAGCACTAATTCTAATAGATCCATGCAACTCTATAGAGGATGGCTATGTGTGGACTCTTTAGTCATGTTGCACAAATTTAGGAGTATGTACTTATATGCAATAAAATTAGCAATTGTTGTAAACTTTTTGCATTGTGTGTGACTTTCCTATGAAAAAAATGCACTTGCACCAATACTTTAATTTGGCTATATGACATTTAATAATATCTACTCCACATGATCATTCCAACCAATTAGCACCATATATAAATGCGAGACATGGCACAATCTTAGCAACATGGAAAGTGCTTCATATGTACATGAAACTTGTTAGCATATCATGGAAGATGCTTTGTTGATAGATCATATTGTATAAATACACAATATTAACTAGTGATCCTTGTGCACCTATAAAGTAGTTTATTGACTAGTAAGCCTTTGTAACATCATTCAACCTAGTTTGGTTGTACTCCAAGGTGTTCTATCCAATTAGGTAGATGTTTAATTCCTACATAATCATATGTATATACATTCCTTCCACCAATCCTATAACATATTATATATTTCACACAAAATCAATGATGGAAAGCATGTTCCTCACACCAATTATGTGATTTATCTTCTTGTAGGTTGCTTCTCCTAAAAATATTTTGTTAAACAAGACAACTGAGAGGGGGGTGAATCAGTTCTCACATATTTTAACCTTTAATACAATCATCAAAACTAATAAATGAAACTGCTTAAATGATTAATCATCAAACATCAATGCAGAAACTCAAATCCAACACATAAACACAGTAGCACTAGATTTACACAGAAAACCCAATAAGAGAAAAACCACGGTGAGGATTAACTCACACTATAGAGAATATCAAAACCGATTACAAAAGGCTCATTTCCTAAAATAAGGACTCACTGTCCATAGGGCTACAACTCGGAGGACTCACTGCCACATAGATACAAAGAAGACAAAGAAGACTTGCTATAGAGAGACTACAATCACAATGCAATCAAGGATTCCACCACAACTACTTGTTCAACTTCCATGAATGATAGAGCTCGCCTTTTGCTCACTGTATCCAAAAACTTAGCATTAAGCTTCACACTGATCTCCCACACACAACTCACACACACTTTCTAAATAACATCAATGTCGTATCTACTCTTTCACTTATCTTCCTTCTTTTCTTATGTATTGTTGTGCAGTTTTGCACACACGCTCCACTTGGAGTAGGGACCCTCTGATTTCTGATTTCTGACGTCTCTTTGACCTTTGATTTTTATTGGATTTGTCCTTTCGAGGTCTCAGGATGTTGGTCTTACCCTAAAGGTTGAATTGATGAAACTTGTGTTTTTAATAGGGTTCGGGTTTTGACTTGGGTCCGGGATTTTCCAGCTCACCCGAATTTTCCCGGGTCCTGGTCCAGCGTCTCTCTAGGTCGGATTTGCCAGAGTCCAAGTTTCTGGTCGAATCTGGGATTTTCTAGATCCCACGAATTTTCCTGGATTTCGTCGGAGTTCCGGGGGGGTGCGTCATCCGTGGAATTCATGCCCACTGGGATAATCCGATTGGCTCAGATTTTCTTGAAATTCTGTTTCAACCTCGGGTTTTTGGATTTTCTCAATACGTCTTGTTAGCCATTAATGCTTGGAGTACATCTTCTCTAGCACGAGTGTGGGAAAATTTAAGGTCTTTTGGCGCTCTTCCTGATTTCATTGTTCATTTTCTATTTTCTCTTGCGCTTGAGTTTGTTCATTTTTGAGCTTTGGTTGTTGGATTTGGTCTACTTGCATGTGGATTCCTTGGGCGTTCATGTTGATTTATCACCGCTAGGGAACCCTGGTTCGCAGTGATTTCCTTGGGCTCAAGGTTCGATCGGATTTGATTCATGGTAAGTCGTCGTTGATTTCTCCCTTTGTTTTGTGCTTTGTGGTTGAATCTTTTAAGTTGTTCATTGATGATTATCCGGGTTGGCCCTTGCTCATTTTTCGTGATTACATATTTATCAAGTTAGGGTTTGACTTACCTTTCCGTAGGTTTTCAATACCTGCACTGCGCATCCCTTCATTTTTCTATCGAATTTCAGGTGTACCTATGTGCCTGGGTGTTCCTTCTGGGTCTTGCCTTGTTTGTGCGTAATCTGGTATAATTTGTGAAGGTAGGGTTTTGATATGTCCGCCCGGGGTTGTTAAGTTTGGTGGAGTTATTGTGATCCTCGCGTCCTGTGTCTAGCTCGACCTTGTTCGTAACGCTTGAGACCCTAGTGTGCCCTAGTTTAATCATTTTGAGGGATAATGTCTGAGAATTTCGAGCTTGCCCTAGCTTTCATGGCGGAAGTCTAGCTATCGAATTTAGGGCATCATTATTTCATCACAGGGATCAACCATTCAAGAATCTTGGGAGTTTAAATTCAAGTACAATCAAAATTTGGCTTATTGGGGTTGAGTTCATGTTCATTAGATTCGGATAGGGGGTTTGTATGATCACTCCATTAATTGTCTGCGCATAGAACGGTCGTCAGGTTTCTAAGGTGTCCGCAAAATTTTCGCGCACTTGGATTTTCCCAGATTTTTCCATTTCCCCAGAGTGTGAAGAATTCCCAGAATTTCAAACTGCCCACAGAAATCTGGCCCACCCAGATTTTTCTGGTTTTCTACCTTGTTTCACTTGATTTTGATTTTTGAGATTGAATTAATGAATCAGATGTTGGATGATGATGTGTTGTTGCTTAATGGATGAATCTTATGATAATCATGCATCTCTTTTGTCCGTATTGATGATTCATTTGATGAAATGATGTCTTGGCTACAAAAGTCCATCTGGGTCAGATTTCTCTAAAATTCTGCCCCGACTGGATTTTCCTGGATTTTCAAGTTTGATGTTTAATGATTTATCTAAATGATTTCATATGGTTTTGAGGCTAATCTTTTGATTGAAATATGGATGATAATTGGATTTTCATGAGGCTCTTTTATGAATGCAGGCTAAATCGAGCAAGGCAGCGATAGGAAAGTCCAAAGGAGATTCAGAAGGATCTTCAGTTACAGATGTAGAAAGGATAAAGCTGGATATGAAAAACTAGTTTCCAGATAGTAAGTTGGTTTTAGTTTGGTCAGAGGTCTCTGATACAAATGTAGGAGCTTGGAAATATGAGGAGTTCAAAGGAAGGATGGCTCAGAGGGATCTATCGGTTCTGACAAAGGGGATGGTGAAATCTGGACTAGCTCATGTGGCAGGATTTCCTCCTGCAGTTCAATGCTATGAATTAATATTGGAGTGTGTCCGGAATTATGACCTTGGTACGCAGAGTATTGTTAGTCTTGATGGGAGAGTATTGGAAAATCTTAATTTGGTCTCCATTGCCCAGGCATTCGATATGCCAGACTTACCATGTGTGTGTGCCTTAGACATGGACTTGGCTAGGACTTATTATGAGGATGAACCTATCAAAGCCTAGCAGATGATCAACTCCTGGCTGGAGAAGCCAAAATCTCATTTCTCTAAGCTACCTAAACAGCTACACAGGGTCAAGTTTCAACAAGATATATATGATGCGATCACACTGTTGAGCAGGGTGGCAGGCTTGAAGAGTGCTGGGACATTGGAGAATTGGATGGTACATGTCATTAACAATATTGAGCAGGGTTTAAATTACCACTAGGCAGGGATTATCAGTGCAGTGATTGACAAGCAGATGAGAGATGTGCTAGAGACAAAGAAATTCACCATGACATCTTATGTGGTATATATACTTGCCATATTTTATCCATATAGGGGATTGAGTCCAAGAGGAACATTTGGGCAAGATGTCATCTATGAGGTGTACCCTGAGTTGCACCTAGGGAGTCCGAATTACAAAAGAGTGAATGATGCATTCACTATGCATATTACTAGGTCGCTTCAGAATGCAGAGCATGTGAGAATTTCTGATGGAGCCAAGGAACTAATTAAAAGATATGGAGCCTGGTTTATACAATTCCCCACCTTCTCCTATATCAGAATTGATGGATGCTCGACTGCTCCATATAGATTTCCAAGATATCCCACTGACCACATTGTACTCTTGGAAGTTACCCGACATCTATGTGATTTTGATGCTGTTGTTAAAAATGTGAAACATAAGACAGGGTTTGGTGGAGATTTTCCCTTGGAAATTGGTACAGGTGAAGTTTTCCCCTCAATAAACTTGGCTCATGCATCAAGGGAAGATTTGAGTACTTTTTTCTTCTCTTTCCATTCTAAGAGGGAAGGTTTTGACATCACTGGCGAAGCACAGAAGAAGGCTACTAAAGACTATCACCACAAAGATAATCTAGAAGACTACTGGGTGAACAACAAGGATGAATTTGAGGTGAGAAAGAAAAGGTATTCTAGGCTTCCAGTTGATGTAATCAGGATGTATAATGTCAAGTTGATTCTTGATCAGTTGGAGGATGACGAAAATTTAGTCTAGGGTCATGCATACGAACTAGTCAATGACAGACCCATTGGAGAGATAAACTGGTCGGAAAGGGAGATAATTGAGTTGGAGGAGTTGATGGTTCCTATTGTGAAATCCACCAAGTCATGGCTAAAACATAAAGTATGGGAATTGGAGAATGAGAAGGTACCTTGCACTTTCAATTTGATGGGAAATCTGAATGCTCACTCTACCTCAGAGGAATCAGGGGAGGATGATTCTAAAGGTAAAACCAAGGTAGACTCATCTTTTAAGATTAAAATCAGAGGCTCTAAAGAGGGTGAACTTGAAAAGAAAAGAAAACCCAAGGGAAAGAAGAGGAGTCATACTTTGAAAATAGGTAAGTCTACCGAAGAGGAGGAACTTGAGAAAGAAGAGAAGGAAGATACTCCTCCAGAGCCAAAAAGGACAAGGATAACCAGGGCCTCTAAGAAAAAAGATCAAGAAAATTCTAAGGATAAGGCAGACCCTCCTGTAGTTAATGTGGAGAGCTCAGGAGAGAAAACCCAGGTTTATTCAAGAAGGTCAAGAACTCCATCTCCCAAGGAGACTATGCAAAAGGCGGATCCCCTTTCAACAACATCCACTGTGGAACAACAGAAAGATACCTCTCCTTCATTAGGTATACCTGAGTAGATGATTCATGAAGAGCACAAGACCAGTGAGGAAGTGGAACCATTTAAGGACGGGGAACTTCATAGTGCGGCTGCTGAGTTTGAGGTAGGAGATGTGGAAATGCATCATTCTCTGTTGGTACAATATGAGGATTCTCCCGCAAGTAGTAAAGATGATAGATCTCTTGAGAAGGAGGATGTTCCTATTAAGACTCCATTACCACTGCATGAAGAGGAGCCAGAATTGGAAAACAAAGGTGATCAATCTCCTGAAAAGGAAAAGGATGAGATGGTAGAACAACGTGAAGAGGTTAAGAAAGGTGAAACTCGGGTGGATCCTGCTGTTCTGGATTGGCTAGACAAGGATATCAGAAGGAAACAGGTCATTGTTGAGGACACTCCTCTCAACTAGGATGAAATGTTGGCCAAGGTTGGAAAGGGTAAAAGAAAGAAGATAGCCAAGGAGGTTTCTAGGATCGAAAGGGATGAAGCTAGTAATAGGGTTATTCACATTGCCACCCCTGCTGCAGGTAAAAGTAGAGATGAGATCACTGGGGAGGATTATGATGTACAAACCATCAATCTTGGGCCCACTTCTATGGAGCAAGATATTGAAGAGTATGAGGGGTCCAGTGCAGTGATCATTGGGAGATTGAGGAAGGAGACACAGTCTAAACATGAACTAAAGAAAGAGAATGAAAGGCTTAGGAAATATTTGGAAGATTTGATGAAGCCCTTACAATCTTTTCACCCATCCCCTTCTACTGCCGCTGGTTTCTTGCCGAAGGAGACCATCTCTGAGCTAGAAAAGATGAAAGCTTCCACCCTGGCTGCAATGAATTGGTTGTAGGAAGTACAGGCTAAGGGAGATGATGCAATAAATGAGATCCTTTCAATTGGAAAGGATGCAATGAGGGCTAAGGATTGGCTAGATCATGTTTTATCTCAGGATAAGGAGGACACTGATCTCTTATTGCAGAAAACCAAAACAATCATGGAGTATAATAAGGACCAGTTGGTTGTTGATGGAATTCTCTCTTCATCTAGGGTTAATGAGCCTTGGGAGTGGTTTGAAGCCTTGCAAATCCGACAGAAAATCATCAAGAAGATCTACAAACAAAGGAGGCAGATTGATGGTAGTTTAACTAATGTTTATGATGGATGCATCACCTTTTTTGAGATAATGACTGGCAGGAGGAAGATCGCCCCTAGGTACTTGAGTTTGGAACAATTAAGGGAATGGTGGCATGATGTCTATGCCCTTGATATTGAAGATTCTGTGATAGGGCACCAATTAGATGATGCGGCTACTTATTTGGCTGTGATGGATAAGTACTTGGCGTACAAGGGTGATTGGGATAAAATGGTTAAGCAGTCAAGGGAAGAGATTGAATCAATTGAATGTCAGCTCAAAATCCTACCCTTGCCACCTGTTGCTGAGTTGGATAGGGTGCTTTTGAAAGTTCATGAATCGCTAGATCAGAACAAGGATAAGGGAGGTGGTAGTTAATGTCGTGCCACTTCGTGATTTGTGCTTCCCTATTATTATGGGGCATGTATTGGTCTGAGTTGCATTAAGGAATGTGTTTTGTCCGACCTTGATGATGTATTGGCATTTAATGTGTGCCTTATTTTGAATTTCCTGAGGCCGACTTGTTTTGGCTAGTTTATTTTTGTAAATGTTTGGCTAGGCCGACATGTTTTAAGGGTTTTCTTTAAATTGGCATTCCTGCCTCATTTGTAAGGGTCAGACAGATAATCAAAAATTAGACAAGCTATATTGAGAAAAGAGCTAGAGCATTATGTAGTAGTACTTAGTTCTTTCGAGCAAGTGCTGTAACACAAAACAATGGAATTGTTGCTACATTTTGGTGACCTAATACAATTGAAAGCATTGTGGTTTCTCTGGTGAATTCTTTTGTGTTAGTTTATCTTGCATGGTTCCTATTGTTCCATCATTTGAAATTGCTTGAAGATATTGGATTGATGTTAGATTTAGATTTAGATTAGTTTGGTGAATAATGTTCATGATTTCATGCTTGGAATGTTTGTAGCAATCTCTAGTCTATACTCCCCGTAACTATCTGATTGTAGTAGGCTGGTGAAGTCAGCCTGGACCATACATCTATTTGTGCTTAGTTCGATTGTGGATGAATGTCTATGATTTGAAAATCTGTATGCCTTAAAAGATTGCACCTTTCTTGTGATATTGCATTGTGGGTTAAGTAAGAATTGGTTATTTGAGATTGGTCTGTTTCAGGTATTTGTCATTTGCATTGTTCATCTTAGAAATAGTTTAGATTTCATCTCTTACACCCTCATCTTTTGTTGTTTCTTTATTATCTGGTTAGATTTAGGATTTAAGATCATCATATTGCAAAATTTGATAAATTGGAAAGATACAATTTGCTTGTAATAAGGTCCGATTGTGATTACCAGCATTTCACATATTATCTGAGTTGTTTGTGCATTGTCATGACCTAACACCCAAGAGACCTTAGGGTGATTTTAGCACTTTTTGTTGAGAATTCACCTTTCAAGAGAGATAGAATATTATTTTCTATCTGAGTTGTTGTGCAGAAAACACCATCAACATGTATGATTTTCATTACAACTCAACCTGTATATAAACTATCTCCAACCTTGAAAAAGATACAAAGTCGACCATCCAACTTCAAATTCAAATTAGGTCAGCATCAAACATCCTAGGGTAGAATTAGACTGAGGGAAACCCAAACACATGCTTCATTGAGACCCAAATAGATCCAACACGCTTCATTAACTTTAAAGATAGTGCTCAACACATGGTTGACCAAACTAGTGTAAAACACATAGAACAATTAAGCTCGAAATTTCCAGAAACCAAAAATATCTTCAATGCAATCAAAACATCTTAACTCTAGAACCGCAAGTCAAAAGACTTCAACAAAGATTAATCCGGACCAGCAACCTTCTTCCAAAATTCAACCAAAACAAAGAGAACCATAGTTCACAACTGGTGAACACAATTCAAACTTCACAAAGAACTATCAACCAAACATCTAGATATAACAACCTTCAACAATCATGACCAACATATCTGAACCGTACAAACACAAGGGGAAATGCTGGAGCAATAACTGAATACCTGTAATCTTCCTTTAATACAATTTTCTCAATATCCTCAACATGTACAACCAACAACAACTAGTAGATAACCAATTGACCAGTTGAAATCAATGACAACACCTTCATTCCTTTCTCTATTCTTGCAACAATCTACCCCTTTGTCATTGATGGCAACACATGATGTGAAAAACCATCAAAGACACCATACCAGATCTGAATATACTTCTCAATATTTTTCTTTTTATTTCTCCCTGTCAAAAGATCATCTTCTTCATTACCTTCCTTCTCTCATTAGATTTTTCTCTTTCTGACATGCTTTCTCTCCCCCTTTGACATCAATGGAAAAGGCAAAAGATATGTTCATTGAATCTTCCTTTGACATGAAAATAGAACACTCATTATAAAAACACATGAAAACTACCTGCTCCCCCTGAGGAGTAGGCACCAAAACATCAGTCCAAAAATATAGAACCATGAATCCACTAGACTGATACACCTCCAAATGCATCTTAGTTTATGAAAGGAGGGGAAATAACCCCTAACTTATCCCGAAGATACTCAAAAGTATCTTTAGGAAGATCCTTCATAAATATATATGCAATCTGATCCTTTGTCAGAACATACTCAAGCTTGACTTCATTCTCCATGACCTTCTCTCTCAAGAAATGATATCTAATAGATATATGCTTCATCCTCAAGTGCATCATAGGATTATTTGAAATGTTAATTGCACTTGTATTATCACAGAAGATAGAAATGGGATCATCATATAACATTGTGATATATTTCAATGTCTATTTCATCCATAAAACTTGTGTACAACAAGACGCAACAACAATATATTTAGCTTTAGCAGTAGACAAAGAGACTGAATATTGCTTCTTACTCAACCATGCCACCAATCTGCATCCAAGAAAGAATGCACCACCACTTGTACTCTTTCTGTCATCTACACATCTAGCCCAATCTGCATCTGTATATGTACTAAGTGTAAAGTTAGTATCTTTAGGATACCGCAATCCATAATCTAGAGTGTCATTCAAATATCTGAATATTATTTTAACTGTAGCAACATGTGTTTCCTTTAGATCTTCTTGAAATCTAGCCATAAGACAAACCATGTGCATAATATCTAGTCTAGTAGAAGTCAAATACAATAATCCACCAATCATAGATCTATACTTTCTCTGATCATCCTTAGGTGAATCAACACCATTACTCAATTTGCAACCAATCACCATAGGAGTACTTACCGGTTTGGAACCATCCATCCCAAATTTCTTCAACATCTCTTTTACATACTTAGACTATGAAATGAAAATTCCTTTCTCTTTTTGATTAATCTACAACCCAAGAAAGAAATTCATCTCCCCAAACATAGACATTTCAAATTCTTTCTGCATCTCTTCTACAAACAACTTTCACATCTTTTCATTTCCTCCAAAGATAATGTCATGAACATATACAACTACAATTAGGACTTTGTCATTTCAATCTTAAAGTACAAATTGTTGTTTGTCATACCTTTGTTAAATCCTTGTTGAATCAAATACTTATCTAACCTTGCATTCCATGCTCTAGGAGCTTGCTTCAGTCCATATAAATATTTCTTCAACCTGCACACCATATCTGGTTGATCTGTTAACTAAAATCCTTCTAGTTGTTCCATGCAAACTTCTTCTTCTAGCTCACCATTCAAAAATGTTGACTTAACATCCATCTAATAGACTTTGAAATCTTTACAATCAGCCAATGCGAAGAACATCCTTATAGATTCCATTCTCGCTATCGAGGAAAAAGTCTCTTGAAAATATATGCCTTCCACTTGTGAATAGCCTTTACACACAAGCATCACTTTATTTATGACAACTTCTCCATTCTCATTCAACTTATTTCTAAGAACCCATTTTGATCAAATAATATTTTTATCTGCCGATCTTGAGAACGATTCCCAAGTATGATTATTTTCAATCTGCAAAAAATTATTCTTTCATTGCTTCTTTCCAATGTTCATCTTTACGGGCTTCACTTGCTGTCTTCAACTCAATCTCAGAGAATAAACACAAATTTACTTTAGCAACAACTTTACTTCTGGCTAATATGCCTTTTGTCTTGTCTCCAATAATCCAATTTTTTGAATGATTCCTCTGTACATATTTCAGTGTCCTAGGAGTCATCATCAGAGCATCTTCTTCACTTTTATTTTGTTCATCCAACTTCTTATGTTCTTCCATAATTTCTTCTATTCTTGCACAGTCATGTTCATCAGACAAATATCCATCAACATCAATAGAGTTCTTCATTGTCTCATCTACCTTCACATTCGAGCTCTCTACAATCTTCCTCAATATTTTATTCAAACATTTGTATACCTTGATTTTAGTAGAGTATCCAAGAAATATGCCTTCATCACTTCTCGCATAAAACTTACCCAAAGTTTCCTCATCTTTTTTGATATAGCATTTGCTTCCAAATACCTTGAAATATTTAATTGTAGGAATTCTTCCATTCCATAGCTCATAGGGAGACTTTGTACTGTTTTCTCTTGCTTGAACTCAATTGAACACATAAACAGTAGTATGAATAGCTTCTTTCGAGTAAACTTCTGGTAATCTAGCTTTAGTAATCATTGACCTAGCAGCCTCTTGAATTGTTCTATTTTTCCTTTCAACAACTCCATTCTGTTAAGGAGTTCTTGGAGCAGATAACTGTCTCTTTATTCCATGCACTTCACAAAATATATTGAACTCATGGGAGGTGAATTATCCACCTCTGTTAGATCTTAAGCATTTTATCTTCAAATTCACTTCATTTTAAACCATAGCCTTGAATTCCTTGAATCTATCTAATGCATTTGATTTCTCTCTAAGAAATGTAACCCATGTATACCAAGAATAATCATCAATTAAAAGTATAAAGTACCTTTCACCAAGTAGACTTCTCAATCTCATAGGACCACAAATATTTGTATGAACTAAATCAAACAGTCTAGTAGTAGATTGTTCCCTTGCTCTGTAATGATTTCTTGCTTGCTTCCCAAACTAACAATTCTTGCAAATAACATTAATAGGCTTTGTAATTCTTGGTAAATCTATCATGACCTGAACAACACTAATCCTTTCCAAGTTTTCAAATTTCATGTGACACATTCTCCTATTCCATAACCAACTATCATTTATCTAATTCATAAAGCATTGTCCATCAACACCCTCAAGTTGATAAATATTCCCTTCAAATTTCTTTGCTGTAGCAATCAATGTTCCAGATCCTTTTTGGATCTCACATTTCTCATCCTTAAACACAATATTATATCCTTTTCTACACATTTGACCAATGCTCAACAAATTATTCCTTATACCCTTAACATAGTAAGCATCGGCAGTATGATGCTTGTCATCAAAACTTACTAAACCTATCCCACAGATTTTAGCACCAGTATCATCTCCAAACATAACCAAGCCTCCATCATATTTCTCAAGCTTAACAAACTTACTCTTATCACCAGTGATGTGATGTGAACAACCACTATCAACCACCCAAAAATTCTTTTGTTTTTTAGCATGTAGGGCAGAGATAACCATACCTTAATTTTTCTCCTACTTCTTCTCTAGAGGGCTTTCCTTTACATGTTTATTTGAATTAGTAGAAGTAGGTTCATCCTTAATTTCCAAGAATAAGCATTCATTTTCATATGAATCTTCATTTCAAATACCAGCATTCTCATTCACATAGTAAGCTATATTAATTTTATTTCCTTTCTTTTCCTTCTCATATCTTTGTTTATTCCTTTTAGCTCTTTCTGGACACTTTGCAACATAATGACCTATTTCTCCACAACTAAATAATTTAAATGGAAACTTACCTTCATACTTATTAGAGCCTTTTCTCATTCTTCTTACAAAGTTAGCTTCTATTTCATCAAAATTTTCTTCATCCGGATCTTCAGCTTTTGTAGCTTTAAAAGTAGTCTCTGATTTGCCTCCATTTCTTATATTTGACTTCCTCATCTCATAAGATGTCAAAAATCCTAACAATAGATCCTTACTACAAGTCTTATAATCTATAGTCTGGTCAATAGCACTCACCTTCTCACTATAAGCATCAGGGGGTAAATCCACAAAACTGGTTTACAATTCCAGTGAGGAAGGGAAATTGCAAAAAATGCCCCCATGGTGAAAATTTTAGTTTTTGGGGGTTCAAATGAACTTTTGGTTCAAGAAAACCCAATGGGGGTTTGCTTGAACCCCCATTCGAGTGAACCCTATTAAATGTTGGGTCCCACAAATTTCTCATTTCTCAGAATAAAAAAAGGGGAAACTTTGTGGAAAGGGGGGTTTGCTCGAACTTGGGTTCATTCGAACCCCCCTTCTCCCCTCTGGCACCAAAAATATCCAAAATTTTTCCGTTCAAAGCTTGAGTTGAGGATGAAAGTCGAGGATACTTCATAGACCCAACTGGATGATGGTATTCCTTGGAACGAGCTATCCAACGAATATAATTTTAATATGTTTTGGTTTTATTATGTATTTTTTTTTAGTTTAATTAAACATAGGTTTTTCACCGAAAATAAAGCTCTCTATTCTACACATATGGAAAAATAGAAAATTATCAAAATAAAATTTTGAAAAATATGTGTAGGCTAGGTATTGATGTCCTTGATCTAATAAAAAAATTGAATTTCGATACATACAATTTTTTTTACGTTGTATATGGTTTGCCTATATCTAAATTGTAATTGGTTTGACTTCAAAACTTGATTAAGGAAAAAATATTTAATAAAACACTATGAAACCAAATGAAAGTGCTAGATATCATAGTTACAAATCTAAATTCGAAAAAAATAGAATTTTATTCTTCATGGAAAAAAAGTTATGTTGTATATGGTGAGCATCACTCCTTAAAAATGGTGTTTACTAAAAAAAACTAGTTTTTGAAGGAGATGGAAAGAGAAGTGCAATTTGATTCTGAAAATTTTGAAACAAAAATATTTAGAATCTATATACAAAATGTCACAAATCACTAGTTTCCATCATCTTCAAATTCCTCATGGTTTAGCCACTATAGGTGCTCGAAAGTGAACATTTAGTTAGAGACAAATAGTTCAATGTCCAGTTTGGCTAAAAATTGTAAACCAGTATTGTGGGATCACCCCAGGAAGAGTTTTGAGAATTTTCTTTACAATCTTGGTTTCATCTATAGTAACACCAAGTGATTGCATTCTAGCCACTACCTCATCCAATCTTTGAACATAAGCTTTAACATTTTCATCTTTAGACATATGTATAAGATCAAATTATGTTTCCAAATTTTGCAATTTCGCCTATTTAACTTTTTTATCACCATCATGTGCTCTTTCTAAAGCATCCTAGACTTCCTTAGTTGTCTTCAAATTTTGAAACTTAATCAACTTGGAATGTATGAGAATATTCTTCAAGATGAACTTCACCTTATTATCACTTCATGTGTTTTGATTTCTTCAGGTGTACTCAGACCATTAGCAGGAGGAGTGTAAGGATTCTTGTAAGATTTTTCCACATCATATCCACAATACTCCAAATATTCTTCCATCAATACTTTCTAGATACCATAATTAGTTCCATCAAACCTCGGATAATCAAAGATCATTTTTCCAGCCATCCTAGACCTTCCTCAAGTAGTTAAGCTCTTCACCAAGGAACCAAGATCTGATACCAATTGTTGAATAGAACAACTAAGAGGGGGGGTGAATCAGTTGTCATAGATTTTAACCTTTAATTCAATCATTGGAACTAATACAAATGATAAATCATCAAACATCAATGCAAAAAATAAAATCCAATACATAAACACAGTAACACTAGATTTACGTGGAAAACCCAATAACAGAAAAACCACGGTGAGGATTAAATCACACTATAGAGAATATCAAAACTGATTACAAAAGGATCACTACCTGAAATAAGGACTCACTTTCCAAACTCACTATCCACAGGGCTATAACTTGGAGGGCTCACTGCTACAAAGATACAAAAAAGAAAAATAAGACTTGCTACAAAGAGACTACAATCTCAATGCAACAAATGATTCCACCATAGTTACTTGATCAACTTGCATGAATGATAGAGTTCCCCTTCTGCTCACTACATCCAGAAACTTAGCATTAAGCTTCACACTGATCTCCCACACACAACTCACACACACTTTCTGAATAGCATCAATGTCATGTCTGCTCTTTCACTTATCTTCCTTCTTATCTTATATATTATTTTCATTACTAGCTCATCCTGTATATATACTATCTCCAACCTTGAAAAACATACAAATTCAGCCATCCAACTTTAAATTCAAATTAGGTCAGCACCAAACATCCTAGGGTGGAATTAGAATGAGCATAACCCAAACACACACTTCATTGAGACCCAAAAATAGATCCAACACACTTCATTAACTTTGAAGATAGTGATCAACACACAGTTAGACAAACCAGTGTAAAACACAGAACAATTAAGCTCGAAACTTCCAAAAACCAAAAATATCTTTAATGTAATCAAAACATATTAACTCTAGAACCGCAAGTCAAGATACTTCAACAAAGAGAAATACGGACCAACAACCTTCTTCTAGAATTCAATGAGAACAAAGAGAACCATAGTTCACAACTGGTGAACACAACTTGAACTTCATAATGAACCATCAACCAAACATCTAGATATAACAACCTTCAACAATCATGACCAACATATCTGAACCACATGAACATAGGGGAAAATATCGGAGCAACAACTGAATACCTGCAATCTTTCTTTAATATAATTTTCTCAATATCCTCAACATATACAACCAAAAAAAACTAGTAGATAACTAGTTGACCAGTTGACATCAATGACAACACCTTCATTCCTTTCTCTATTCTTGCAACATATTTCCTATAAAAAATAAACATATAAACATACAACTATTTATAACATTTGAGAAACTTGCTACTACATACAAAGTTCCCCTATGGTCCTAAATAAAATTGGATAATTGGTAGTGTTCCTTCTTTTTTGTTGGCCTTTCGCTTATGCTAATGGATAATTCTAAAGGTTTTGAACCTATTATCAACCTCTAAAAAGTTTCTCCAAACCTTTCTAAACCCTAAAGAGTCACCTTATTCTAAAAATCACACATCTTTCCTTTTTTTTGACTTTCTTAATTTGTTTCAGTACCTATGTGAAAACCCAATTATTGAATGCACAAAACAATTGAGAGGGGGTGAATCAGTTGTACCTTAAAACTTCAAAACCCTCACAAACATTCAAATCCACATTAATCCAATTAACCTTTAATCTATTAGAATGATTTATCATGAAAACAAACAATAGAAACAAAACAAAATCAACACCATACACAAAGGAAAACTAGATTTATGTGGAAAACCAAAAATGGGAAAAACCACAGTGAGGATTAACTCACAATATAAAGTAATATCAACACCGAACACAACAGGTCTTGTTGAAATGCACAAGAAAATTGAGAGGAAGGGTGAATCAGTTGTCACCAATCACATCCACAAAACTCAAACAATTATTAACTCCACATCCACTTTAATTATGTTATTAAGTATGAGCATGAAGTGGAAATAATAGAAAGAAATATCAACACAAGAAACATCAAATTTACATGGAAAACCCAATACGGGAAAAACCATGGAGAGGATTAACTCACAATATAGAGAAATTGAAAAACCGTTTACAAGAGGCTCACTACCAAAGGGTTCACTGCCCAAAATAGGTCTCACTGTCCAACAGGGAGGCTCACTAACTACAACTATAGAAAGATAGAAATAAGAATGTTACATAGATAACACTATCTCAATGCAACAGAAGATCCACCACAACTTCCACACATCTACAACCTTGATTAGAGAATTGCAGACACCATCAACTCACTACTTTGAGGAGTCTAACACATTAAATTACTATTTCCTCAATTCACTTTTGCACATTCTTTCTTCTCACACTTGTGGAATACAAACCTTAACATCTTGCCTTGTATTTATACCATCTTCAACCTTAGATACTTTCTCAAAGGTCAGCTACACATGCTTTAATTTATAAATTTAAATTAGGTCAGAAACTCAACATTCCCATGGTGGATAAGAATGAGAGTGGACCAAACCAACACTTGAACAAGACCCAAAACAACATCTTGGATTAATCACACACTTCCTTAATTGGTACTTATCCTTTGCATGGCATGTAAACACCAGGTCAACCAAACCTAATAAAAACACCAATGAAATTTTAGATACACGCTTCCGCAACAAGAAGATAACATGCAGACCACATAACACACTTCACCATAAACTGGAACACATCTCAAATGCCTTTAGATTCATCTACAATAGCTACAACAAACTTCATACACAAAACACTTTCCATCAATCCATTCAGACTGTACAGACACACACAGTAACTCTGAAACTAGTCTTCTGGAGTACCAAACCATGAACGTCTTTCATAAAACATAGATAACACCATTACAAGCCTTCTTCCAGATCCACAAGACCTAAAAAAAACTAGTAGAGGACTACAAAGCATATACATTTTTCCCAGTCCACAAACAAACAAGTCTTCCAGAGCAGTTCACAAACCGGTGAACTCAACTTTCACTCTTCATCAAACCAGAAGCTACAATATAGGATATATCACCCAAGGACGCTCATAAAAAACACTTCATATCCATGAAACAAGCATAGGATCAACACAGAAGAAACATGAAGCACATACTGGAGCACATTCTGAACACATAATTTTGACTTCACTATTTATTTTCTCAAAATCACTTGGTAACCCATCATATCAGCACTTGCAACACCATAAAGATAGATCCATGTACTCACAAAATCTCAATAGTACCTCAACTATACATGACCAACCTACAATCACTTGTTCCCTTTCTTTGCAACAACCTATATAGTATTGACATCAATGAAAACACCACCATACCCATTCATACTTGCAACAATCTCCCCCTTTGTCATTGATGGAAACACACAACTCTCTCTCTCCCCCTTTGACATCAATGGAAAAGAAAAAAAGGTTTTTACATAATTTTGATCACTCCCCCTTAGGAGTGCACCCACACATCTCATTCTGCAACAATGATACTTCCTACTCCCCCTGAGGAGTAGACACCAATCATCAGTCTAGACAAATGATGAATTTGTAGATCCACTGGATTGATGCACCTCTATGTGAACCTAGTTCAAAGAAGGAGAGGAAGTAACCCCCAATTTCTCCCCGAGATACTCAAAAGTATCCTTTAGAAGAGCCTTAGTAAATATATCAGCAATCTAATCCTTTGTAGGCACATATTCCAGCCTGAGTACATTCTCCAATACATTTTCTCTCAAGAAATAATATCTAATAGATATATGCATTGTCCTTGAATGCATTACCAAATTATTTGAAATATTTATTGCACTTTTATTATCAAAGAAGATAGGGATAGGCTCATCACACATCACTCCTATATCCTTCAATGTTTTCTTCATCCATAGTACCTATTTTTAGCAAGATGCTGCTGCTATGTATTTAGCCTCTGCAATGGATAAAGAAATTGGATCCTATTTCTTGCTTAGCCATCAAACCAACTTGCATCCAAGAAAGAATGCACCACCACTTGTACTCTTCCAGTCATCTACACAACCAACCCAATTTGCATCAATGTAAGCATTCAAAGTGAAATTAGTATCCTTAGGATACCACAAGCCATAATCCAGAGTGCCCTTTAGATATCTGAATTCCTTTTCACAATCATAATATGTGTTTCTTTAGGTTGTGATTGAAATATGACAATCAAAGATACTACATGCATGATATCTAGTCTAGTGGTAGTAAGATATAACAATCAACCAATCATAGATCTATACATGCTCTGATCAACTTTAGGAGATTCATCATCTTTACTTAGTTTGCATCCAGTCACCATAGGGGTACATACCGGTTTGGAGTCATCCATTCCAAACTTCTTCAAGAACTCTTTAACATGCTTTGATTGTGAAATGAATATGCCTTTATCAGTTTGATTCACTTGAAGTCCAAGGAAGAAATTCAACTCACCAGTCATAGACATTTCAAACTCTTTTTGCATCTCCTCTGCAAATCTATTGCACATACCCTCATTTCCTCCAAAGATAATATCATCAACATACACAACCACTATCAATATTTTGTTTCCTTCAACCATGAAATAGAGATTTTTTTCTACAAAGCCTTTGTTGAACCTTTGTTGTGTCAAATACTTGTCCAACCTTGCATACCATGCTCTAGGAGCTTGTTTAAGTCCATACTATGCCTTTTTCAACTTACAAACCATGTCCAATTGATATGATAACTGAAATACCTCTGATTGTTCCATGTACACCGTTTCTTCTAGTTTTCCATTCAAGAATGCATACTTACCATCCATTTGGTATACCTTGAATTCTTTGTGAGAAAAAAATGCTAAAAACATCCGAATAGCCTCCATTCTTGCCATTGGGGCAAATGTATCTTCAAACTCTATTCCTTCAACCTATGAATAACCTTTGGATACAAGCCTTGCTTTTTTTCTTACTACTTCACTATTCTCATTCAGCTTATTCCTGAATACCCATTTTGTAACAATTACATTCTTGTTTATTGGTCTAGGAACCAATTCCCATGTATGATTTTTCTCTATTTGATGTAATTCCTCTTTCATTTCTCTAACCTAGTTTTCATCTTTGCATGCTTCACACATTGTTTTAGGTTCTATCTTGGAAAGTAAATACAAATTTACCTCAGCTGCTACCACTTTGCTTCTTGTCTTTACACCTTTGATTTTGTCTCCAATTATCTGTTCTTTAGGATGATTTTTCTATACATATTTTGGAGTCTTAGGAGCAGGTTTTGGAGCTTCTTCTTCTTCTTCTTCAATATGTTCTTCTTCTTCCTCCTTATTCTCTTCTTGTACTTGTATGCAGATAGGTTCATCTGGTTCAACTTCACTTATTTCAATTGATTTGAGCATATCTTCATGAACTTTTACATTTTCACTTTCAACAATCTTTCTCAATCTTTTATTGAAGCATATATAAGCTTTGTTGTTAGTTGAGAATCCAAGGAAAATACCTTCATCACATCTTGCATAAAAATTTCCTAGGTTTTCATCATCTCTTTTAATATAAAATTTGCTTCCAAACACCTTAAAGTACTTAACAGTAGGAATTTTTCCATGCCACAGTTCACAAGGAGTCTTTGTGCTGTTACATTTGATCTGAACTCTGTTAAGAATATAAATAGTAGGGTGCGTTGATTCTCTCTAGTGTACTTTAGGTACATTTTCCTCTTTCATCATATTCCTTACAGCTTCTTGAACCGGCCGGTTCTTTCTCTCAACAACTCCATTCTACTGAGGAGTTATAGGAGAAAAAAAATGTCTCTTTATACCATGCTCTTCACAAAACATGTTAAACTCATTTGAGGTGAATTATCCACCTTTGTCAGACCTTAAAATTTTTATTTTTAGGTTCACTTCATTCTCT
Organism: Sequoia sempervirens; assembly: GCA_007258455.2. Lineage (NCBI taxonomy): Eukaryota > Viridiplantae > Streptophyta > Pinopsida > Cupressales > Cupressaceae > Sequoia > Sequoia sempervirens. The sequence continues at coordinate 81,609,880 of VDFB02373365.1, forward strand.
ACCACAACCTTGAATACTTTGAATCTGTCTAGAGATTGAGCTTTCTCCCTAAGAAAAGTAACCCATGTCATTCTAGAATAATCATCAATAAGAATCATAAAATACCTGTCACCATTAAGACTTATTGTTCTTGTGGGACCATAGAGGTCTGCATAAATCAATTCTAGCATTTTGGTAGTTGATTTTTCTTTTCCTTTAAAACTGCATCTAGTTTGTTTTCCCAACTCACAACTTCTGCAAATAGTATTGCTAGGCTTTGTGATTTTAGGAAAATCCCTGACAACTCTTGAATTAATCCTAATTAGATTGTCAAAGTTTTACATGTCCCATGCTCCAGTTCCATAGCCAACTTTCATTAACTTGAGACACAAAACACTGAGCATCAACACCCTTAAGCTAATAAATGTTTCCATATGTTCTTCTTCTTGCAGCTACCATAGTTCCAAACTCTTTTCTGATCTCACAGGTATTATCTTGAAACACAAGCTTAAATCCTTTGCTACACATTTCTCCAACACTCAAGAGATTATGCCTTAAGCAGCCACTAATTGTTCCTTTTCCAACAATCTTTGAACTAGAATAATCTCCAAACATGACTAATCCTCCATCATACTTTTCAAGTTTAGTGAACTTAATTTTGTCTCTAGTCATGTGATTTGATTAGCCACTATCAATTACCCAATAATCTTTGCCTTGTCTAGCATGAAAGGGAGTAACTAGAGCACCTTCCATCTCTTCCTTCTTATTTTCTAGACCACATTCCCTTGCACATTTTCCATGGTTAGTAGACATTGATTTATTCTCTAAAGCTAGAAACAAGCATTCATCATTATCACCCTCAAAATAAGATTCATCATCAGAAATTCCAACATCTTCTCTAACATAATACAATTTCTTGAACTTTTTGTCCTTTTTGTCTTTATTGTCTCTGCTCTTCTTATGTATGGATTTGTTTAGACATCTTGAAGCAAAGTGACCAATATTTCCACAACTGAAACATTTAAAAGGTAACATACCTTTGTACTTACTAGTACCTTTCTTCAACTTGTAAAATTTGCTTCCAACTCCTTTGAACTATCACCATTCATATAATCTTTTGTCTTAGTGGCTTTGAAGGTTGATTCCATTTTCTCTTTTTCTTTTCCAAATTTCCCCATTTCAAATGTGGTCAAGGTGCCAAATAGTTGTTCATTAGTAAATTTCTTAGGATCATAAACTTCCTCAATAGCTAAAACCTTATCACTGTAACTCTTTGGTAAGGTCATCAAAATCTTCTCCATTACATCTTCATCTGTCAGAGTACCACCTTGATTTTTGACTTCATTTACTGCAATTTCAACACTTTGAAAATAGCTTGCAATTTCTTCACCTTCTTCCATTTTCAAGTTCTCATATCTATGCTTAGCTGTTAGCTTCTTTGATAATTTGACTCTATCATTTCCTTCATAGATATATTTCAACTTTTCCCAAACTTCATAAGTAGTGCCCAAAGAAATAACTTTTGCAGCCCAATCTTAGATAAAGCACTATAGATTGCATACCTTTATTTTTCATTTTCTTCATAGGTAGAAATATCATCTATAGAGGAAGGACCACTTGCTGGCTCAACATATTTTGTATAAAAAAATTTCCAAGTCTTGTAACCAAGAGAGATCAGATAGCCTCTCATCTACACTTTCCAAAAATTGTATTCAGATCCATCAAACACAGGGATTGTCAATTTGTGTGCCATTGGATCTACCTCAAGTGGTTAAGCTCTTCTCCAAGGAACCAAAGATCTGATACCAATTGTTGAAATGCACAAGCCAATTGAGAGGGGGGGTGAATCAGTTGCCACCAATGACATCAACAAAACTCAAACAATTATTAGCTCCGCATCCACTTTAATTTTGTTATTAAGTATGAGCATGAAGTGAAAATAACATAAAGCAATATCAGCACAAGAAACACTAGATTTACATGGAAAACCCAATAAGGGAAAAACCACGGTGAGGATTAACTCACAATATAGAGTAATTGCAAAACCATTTATAAGAGGCTCACTGCCAAAGGGATCACTACCCAAAATAGGACTCACTGTCCAACAAGAAGGCTCATTGCCTATAGATACAAAAAGATAGAAATAAGAATGTTACACAGAGAACACTATCTCAATGCAACATAAGATCCACCATAACAACTTCCACACATCCATAGCCTTGATCAGAGAATTGTAGACACCATTAGCTCACTGCTTTCAGGAGTCTAGTTTATGACTTAATTTTGATAGAGTTTATTATCCATTTGTTGTAGTTGTCATAGACTTTGATACTTGGATGTTGACCTTTTTATGATATTTCCTCAAAACCATAGACATTGGGCATCAACTATTTTTATAACTTTTAAATGAAATTGACATGCTATATGAACTATCTATGTTAATTTTACATGTGGATTAATGAATGTTACTTTAAGATAGTTACAGATATGCAATTGTTGTGCATACTAATATTGTTATGCAAATATAATTAGCAACCTACAAAATTGAGGAAGATTTTTCCAGCCGGTCACTTGTTATCAAAGTCAACAAGGTGATCGTTCAAAGGTCAAATGGAGGGAAGATTCTCAGCAAGAGAGAGATTCCTAGTTTAACTTGAAGATTTATAACTTCCTTGTAACTAGTCCACACTCCACAAGGATGGAGGGAGATATACAAGAAAGTGTGATTGATTCCAAAGGATGGGTAGACCAACCAAATTTGATGAGAAGCCCCTTTACCCTTAGGTAGTGATCACTCCATTTGACAAGTGGGGATTGGATTTTGTAGGACCCATTGATCCTCCATTCAATGGTAAATCTTATATCTTAGTATGCACTGATTATGTAACCAAGTGGGTATAATTTAAGGCCATGAAGCATGCAAGAGATAATAAGGTTGTTGAATTTCTTTATGAGGAAATTTTCACACAGTATGGGGTTCCAAGAGAGATAGTGATTGATCAAGGGGCTCAATTCACCTCAACCGTTGTTGTAGCACTGGTCAATGAGTATAACATAAGGCATAGGAAGTCTACTTCTTATCACCCTCAGATCAATGGCCAAGTTGAGGTGACTAATAGGGAAATTGAAGACATTATGACCAAAATTGTGGCTGTTCATAGGAAGGTTTGGGAAAATAGGCCGCCAGAAGCTATCTAGGCCTATAGGACAACCTAGAAAACAACAAAAGGCTTCACTCCTTTTGAGTTGCTGTATGAAAAGATAGCTATGATGCCCATTGAATTTGAGCATAAGAATCTTAGGACTGCAATAGACTTGGGGATGCATATCTTTGAAGCACAAAGGGACAAAATCATGTAGCTCAATGCTTTAGACGAAATGAGGAAGGCTTCAAGGAAACCTTGCATCACACAAAGGTAGTGCAGAATTAGATAATAAAGTGGCATGAAAAATTCATCAGGGACAAGAAATTCTAGCCAAGAGACTATTGGAAAAACAAGGACACACAACTGAGAGGGGGGGTGAATCAGTTGTGACAACAACTCAAAATTTTCTTACTTAACTTAATCTCAGATCTGATGATTAAGCAATTTATCATGAAAAATTAACACATCAAAGAGACAAATAACACCAAGATTTTTTTACGTGGAAACCCTATTAGGGGAAAAACTACAGTGGATGTTAGTCCACAAGATTATACTCTGTTAGAAGTATAAGAAGAAATAATAAGGGGAACACACATGCATTCAGACACACTACCTAGAGCTCACTACTCAATTACAAAAGAGGACTCACTATCCAACAATAGGGTTTGGATTAAAACCATCCAAGATGTGAACTGAGGAAATAGCTTCTTCACAAGCCTGATTACAATTCCAATTAAGATCAACACTTCTTCACACTTCGTACAATCTTCTTCACACTCTACTCTACAATCAAATGATATTCACACATACACACATAGGAGCACATGAAGCATCTTATTCATCAATGAACTAATCACCCTTATATATTTGGTACATGAGATTCCATCACTACTTCATCGGCCAAGAAAATAAAATATATTTGTAATGTCGGCCCAAATTTACAAATAAAATTTTAATGCGAATCCACCAAGGTCAGCCGCAACATAATGGAGACCCAAATTAACATCTCCAATGTGAAAAGACTAATTAATTTCACCTCAAAGATCCACAACACACTACCATCAATATGTTGGCCATAAACATGAAAAAATAAACATGCATAAGAAAATATCTTCAATCACGAGCTCACCGATTAATGTGGATGTACCAAAAAGATAGAGAATGATCTAGAGACATTTGAGAGCACCAAGAAACAATAGAGAAGCATCCAAAACAACTAAGATTAATAGAATTACACAAACTTCATTTAGGAACACTCACAGAGACCAACAAAAAACTATTAGACCACAACATACTCAAAACTTCACATGTACCTCTGAAACTTCTGGTAGATGATCTAGATAAACTCAACAATAAACCCTTTAATCCACATCAGCTAATCTTCAACGTACAAAATAGGACACCATCATGACCTGCATAATTCCACTGGGAACACATAACACTTTCTCTTACAATTTTCTCAATATCCTTGACATATACAACAATTGATACACCAAATGCTAATAGTGTTGACATCAATGACAACCACATATCAGCAACCATATCCACAACATCCAACAATCTTCCCCTTTGGAATTGATGGCAACACATGATGTGAAAAATACCATCAATCCAACTGACTTCTTCTACACTTCTCCTCTCTCCACAAGGATTTTTCACAATGCACTTCTCCCCCTTTGACATCAATGGCAAAGGTAACAGTAACCTTTCCATGCACACACTTTGAACCACATATTTGTACATCTGACTACTCCCCCTAAGTAGCAGCCACAAAAACATCAATCTAGATCAAAATATAGCAATGAAGCTCACAGATTGATGCAAGCAAATGCATCATTTAGTTTTTATCAAGAAGGGTAATTACCCCTAGAATTCCTCTAAGATACTCAAAAGTATCCTTTGGCAAAGGTTTAGTAAATATATCTAAAATTTGTTCTTTGGTAGGCACATACTCCAATCTAACTTCTTTCTCATTCACTTTCTCCCTTAAGAAATGAAACTTGATTGATATATATTTAGTCTTAGAGTGTAGTACTAGATTCCTTGAAATAATTATTGCACTTGAATTGTCATAGTATATGGCAATAGGATCTTCATAAATCACCTTGATATCTCTCAACATCTATTTCATCCATATCACTTTAGTACAATTATTTGCAGCAACAATGTATTATGCTTCAACAGTAGATAGAGAAATTGAGTTTTGCTTTTTACTCAACCAAGATACTAGCTTCTTCCCTAGGAAGAAAGCACCACCACTAGTACTTTTCCTATCATCTACATCACCAACCCAATCTGCATTAGTGTATGCACATAAAGTGAGATCATCATCCTTTGGATGCCAAAGTCTAAAGTCAACTATTCCTTTTAGATATCTGAAAATTCTTTTGACAACAGTCACATGTGATTCCTTTGGATCAACCTAAAATCTAGCAACCATACATACAACATTCATAATGCCTGGTCTAGTTTGTGTCAAGTAGAGCAATCCACCGATCATTGGCCTGTACCATGTTTGATTTTCCTTTGGAGAATCATCATTCTATGTCAACTTACATCCGGTCACCATAGGAGTACCAATAGGTTTGGAGTCACTCATTCCAAAATTCTTCAGTAATTCTTTCACATATTTGGACTGAGATATGAAAATCCCCTGGTCCAATTATGTAGTTTTCAATCCCAGAAATAACTTCATCTCACCAATCATGCTCATCTCAAATTCACTCTTCATCTTGTCAACAAACTTCATACATAGATTATCATCTCCTCCAAAAATGATCTATCATCAAAAAAAATTCTTTAATCAATTCCTTATCATGATCTAACTTGAAGTATAAGTTGCTATCAATAGTACCTTTAGTGAATCCAAGCTTTAGTAGATATTTTTCCAATCTAGTATACCAAGCTTTGGGGACTTGCTTAAGTCCATATAGACCTTTCTTCAATCTACAAACCATATCTCCCTTTTCTGTTAGCTGGAATCCATCAGGCTGCTCAATGTATACTTCTTCTAGTTCTCCATTTAGAAATGCAAACTTCACATCCATTTGAAAAACTTTATAATTCTTATGTGCAACATAAGCAAGAAATAATCTCATAGCTTCAATTCTAGCTATAGGGGAAAAGTTTTCTTCAAAATCAATACCTTCCATTTGAGAATAACCTTTACATACTAGTCTTGCTTTATTTTGAACCACTTCACCTTCTTCATTCAACTTGTTTCTAAATACCCATTTGGTACCAAACACATTTTTGTCTTTAGGCCTAGGAACTAGTAGCCATGTGTCATTCTTCTCAATCTGTGTCAGCTCTTCCTTCATAGCTTCCAACCAATGTTCATCTTGACAGGCTTCAGTGACACTCTTAGGTTCAATCTTGGAAATCAGACAATATTTTTCTACAATTTTTCTTCTAGTTTGCACTCCTTTACTCTTATCTCCTATGATTTGACTTTCAGAATGATTCATCTTTACATACCTTGGAGTTTTGGGACTTTCTTGGACTTTTGCCTCTTTTTCTTTCTTCTACACTTGCACTTGCCTGTGCCTCTGCACTTTTCTGACTGACTTGATTTACCAGAACAAATTGAGGTTGCTTCACTAGAACATATGGAATAATCTGAAGTAGATTCGGTGTTTGAGTGTTCTTTACTTGACTTGTGCTGTCTTTATCTAAATCATAGCTGCATCATTTGGATGATTTGATAGAGTCCTCATCAACTTTGAAATTTTCACTTTTAACCATCTTTCTAAGTCTTTTATTATAGCATTGGTATGCCTTGCTCTTAGTGGAGTAACCTAGGAAAATACCTTCATCACTTCTTGCATCAAATTTTCCTATATCATCATCTCTCCTGATATAACACTTGCTTCCAAAGATCTTAAAGTAATTAATAGTAGGCTTGTGACCAAACCATAACTCATAGGGGGTCTTACCAGAATTACCATTCACATGTTACCTGGTTCAAGGTATACACAACAGTGCTTACCGCTTCACTCCAGTAAATCTGAGACACATTTCATTCCATCGTCATGGCTCTGGCTGCATCCATAATTGTTCTATTCTTTCTCTCTACAAATTCATTTTGTTGAGGGGTTTGGGGAGCAGATAACTATCTTTAAATTCCATGCTCTTTACAATAAGAGTTGAAATCCTTAGAAATGAACTCACCACCTTTGTTAGATCTTAGGCACTTGATTTTTTAGACCTTTCTCATTTTCTGCTATAGCCTTGAAACATTTGAATTTCTCCAATGCTTCACATTTTTCTCTCAAATAAGAAACCCAAATCATTCTAGAGTAATCATTAATAACTAACATAAAATACCTTTCTCCATGAATACTTCTAACTCTTGTGGGACCACAAAGGTTAGTATGTAGCAGTTCCAACAAATTATTTGAATAAAACTATTTGCTCCAGAAAGAGATTGTAGTTTGTTTACCCATCTGACATTCCTTGCGGATTACATTATCAGGCTTCACTAATCTAGGCAGATCTCTTATTGCTTGAGTCAAAATTATCTTGATAATGTTGTCAAAATTTACATGACACAATCTCCTATGCCACAACTAGCTTTCATCTATTTGAGCAATCAAACAACTTCCACTAGCAATATTCAAGTGAAAAATGGTACCTTTTGTTTGTTTGCTTGTTGCAATCATGTTCCCAAAAATTCCACATATCTTGCATCTTCCATCTTTGAACTGTATATGATATCCCTTGTGAACCATCTGTCCAACACTTAACAAGTTGTGTTTCAGGCCTCCAACATAGAGGACATCATCTATGTTTTCCTTACCACCAAGGAAAATAGATCCTCTACCACAAATCACACCAACATTGTTATCTCCAAATATTACAACCCCACCATCATACTTCTCCAAACTCACAAATTTTATTTTATCACCAGTCATATGATGTGAGCATCCACTATCAATGAACCACTCATCTTTTTCTTCAACTTGAGTTGCAAGATATTTTTCATCTTTAGTAGATTCAGTAGCCACAAGATTGTTTTCAATGGTAGCAATGAAAGCCCAATCATCTTCTTTTCCATTATCTTTATCAGACTCATCATTAGTCACTACTTCTTTAGCAAAGTAGCATCTCTTTAGGAATCTAGACTTCTTAGGCTTAGATTTAGGAACTCTTTTAGGACATCTTGATGCAAAATGACCTATTTTACTACATGAAAAACATTTAATAAGTAATACATCTTCATAATTACCTTTTTCTCTCCCTTCTTGCTTTGCAATCAATGCTTCCAGTTCTTCTACTTCTCTTTCTTTATCTTCAAGTTGTTTCAGTTCTTTATCATACTTGGATACCTTCCTAGAACTCTCTCCTAGACTATACCTTTGTCTGTTACTTTCAGACATAGTAGCCTTGAATGAAAATTTAGTCTTCGGTGTAGATTCACCAAATTCACTTATCTCAAAAGTATCAAGCTTCCCGATCAGTGTATCTCTTGTCATCTTGTTTATTGATTTGAACTCTTCAATAGCATGAACCTTCATTTTGTAGGAAGGAGGCAAGGATTTGAGTACTTTAGCCACAATTTCATCCTCATCCATAGAACCACAGACACATGTAATACCCATCACTATCTCATTTACTCTCTGCATAAAAGAAGTGATATTTTCATCTTCACCCATCTTCAGATTCTCATACTTTCCTTTCAAGCTTTGTAGTTTAGCCATCTTCACTTATGCATATCCTTCATACAAAGTTTCTAGTTTGGTCCAAATCTCATAAGCTGTCTATAGACCTACCACATTAGCCATCTTCGAATATGTTAGGGCACTCACCAAAGCTTCAATAGCCTTGATATTACTTTTAGCATCATTGATCTCATCAGCAGTGGAGGGACCATTCTAAGGAATGGTATATGGATCTCTTGTAATATTCCAGAAGGCATCACCAATACATCTTAAGTGACATTGCATCCTAACCTTCCACATTGAATAGTTAGTGCCATCAAATTTAGGACTGTCCTTCTTGAATGTTGCCATCTCGGATGACCTCAAGCTATTAGACTTCTTTAGAGGAACTAGCTCTGATACCAATTGTTGGAAAAACAAGGTCACACAACTGAGAGGGGGGGGGTGAATTAGTTGTGATAGAAACTCAAACTTTTCTTAACTTAATCTCAAATCTAATGAATAAGCAATTTATCATGAACAATTAACACATCAGAGAGACAATTAACACCAAGATTTTTTTGCATGGAAACCCTATTAGGGGAAAAACCATGGTGGATGTTAGTCCACAAGATTATACTATGTTAGAAGGATAAGAAGAAATAATAAGGGGAATGGACATGCATTTAGGCACACTGCCTAGAGCTCACTACTTAATTACAAAAGAGGAATCACTATCCAACAATAGGGTTTGGATTAAAACCATCCAAGATGTGAATTGAGAAAATAGCTTCTTCACAAGCCTGATTACAGTTCCAATTAAGCTCAACACTTCTTCACACTTTGCTTTGCAATTGAATGATATTTGTACATACAAACATAGGAGCACACGAAGCATCTTCTTCATCAATGAGCTAATCGTCCTTATCTATCTGCTATATGTGATTCCATCACTACTTCGTCGACCAAGAAAATAAAATATATTTGCAATGTCATCCTAGATTTACAAATAAACTTTTAATGTGAATCCACCAAGGTTGGCCACAACTCTCCAATGCGAAAGACTTTAATTAATTTCACCTCGAAGATCCACAAAACACTACCATCAATATGTTGGCTAGAAACATGAAAAACCGAACATGCGCAAGAAAAGATCTTCAATCACGAGCTCACCAATTAATGTGGACGTACCGCAAAGATAGAGAATGATCTAGAGACATATAAGAGCGCCATGAAACAACAAAGAAGCATCCACAACAATTGAGATTAATAGAATTACACAAACTTCATTTAGGAACACTGGCAAAGACCAACAAAACACTGTTAGACCACAACATACTCAAAAATTCACACAGACCTCTGAAAATTTTGGTAGATGATCTAGATAAACTCAACAATAAAACCTTTAATCCACATCAGCTAATATTCAATGTACAAAATAGGACACCATCATGACCTGCATAGTTCCACTAGGAACACAAAAGACTTTCTCTTATAATTTTCTCAATATCCTTGACATATACAACAATTGATACACCAAATGCTAATAGTGTTGACATCAATGACAACCACATATCAATAACCATATCCATAACATCTAAAAGAGACTGGGCACTGCTCTACTACTCAAGGTATCAGGATAATGTAGGAAAATTGTAGACACAGTGGCTAGGACCAAATGAGGTTGTTGAAGTTTTCACTAATGGTGCTATTCAAGTCACCACCATTGACCTTGTTAGATTTAAGCTTCTTGTCAACTATCATCGCCTCAGGTTGTATCACAAGCCAACTTCCAAGGAAGAATTCTTGTAGCAATTCACTCAACATGCAACTCCTGAACTTCCCGTAGCTGAAGGAAGTGGACCTAGTGTCCCTCCTTCTGGCTAACTAAGGTATGTAACTTGTCATAATAAAGAATTCCACTTTTGTGGGGGTCCACTTCTTCATTCATTCACCCATCCACCCATCCATATCCACCTTTCTCTCTCTTCCATCATGCTGCCATAACTTCACTTCATTTTGCTCCATTTCCATTAATTTCTCAACTAACTTTTTAAAAGGTGACCAGTACTTTCTCCATAATCTTTGCAACAAATATTCCAAGAATTCAGGTCATGTGCATCAATTTGTTATCTCTTAATTATCTTTTAGTACATTAATTTAATTATTGTACATTAATATAGACATTCTCCATATCATGTGATTATTCCCTACCCCTATTAAGTCATCATTACTCCCATGCATGTGAGGACACATGGTCAAATTTGGGTTGGGGGGAAGTGTGAATACCATGTCCACGTGTCATTCCATGTTGGTTCATGCCAACAAATTTAAATTGAATTCTGAGAAAAATGATCGCTCGCATGTGTGAGGTGATATCAACTGCCACCATTTTTCTCAATCATAGCCTTTATTTATTACTCCTTTACTACCTTTATTGCTCTTGTCATAATCCTAAGTCACCAAAAAAAGGAAAATTCAAACAACATTGGCATTAGGAATTTAGTAGCATTGCAAGAAGGAGAAGATTAGCTTTCAAACAAAGATTACAGGAAGAGAAACCTTGCAGAGTGATTGTTTACTTGTAGACAACTGAATAATGGGAGGTGGGTTAATTTGAAATGAGCCCACGGTTCATGACGCATTACTACAAGATGCACCTAGCTTGGATGAGTTCAAAAATTATGGGTGGTTAGATTATTTCCTAAAGATGAATGGTTTTAATGAAGATGTTGTGTTGGAATTTACCCAGACACTGTCTGAAGGAAATGCCATGGTAAAAGGGTTAGAAGTAATTGCTATTGAAGAAATGATTGCATAAGTTATAGGGTTGTCTATTGACGGTGAAAATTACCTTGCTTCCAGAGACGCCATGTCAGCTAGGGTTGAATTTACAAAACCTGGTGACCCTCCATTGAGTGTGGAAAAGCAAGGAGCCAAGAGAACCACTCTGCGTGAGCCATGGAAGCAATTGTCTATTCATGTTGTGAAGTACATTACCTGAAGGTCGTTAGTCGAATCTACATTATGTGCACTTCAAACTGTTGAATCATATGAGGCATGGGAAAAAAATGAATGTGCCAAACGAGCTATACCACCTTCTCCCAATCATGGTGGATGAGACCCAAAAAGGTAGAAATAATTCCGTTTCCCACCATTGTCTAATCAAATTACTAGTTGAAAAGTCTCTACATGATGTGTCTAATATGACTTGGGAAGAATTCTTAAATATTGATCAAATTAGACCTAAGCATTTGTGACCTAGGGTTTTGCCTCAACCTCATAGGACTAGGAGAAGAGTAACTTTTGTTGAAGCCATTCCTGGAACCTCAACTTTTGGTGTAGGCCCTTGTGTAAACCCTCTTGCAGCTGAAAAAACATATAAATTAGCTCTTTGGAGGAAAAACATTCAAACAAAGAAAGTTCCTCTTCAGATTCTGATGATGATGTTCCTCTTGGCATCCTAATTCAAACTAGGACATATAAGAAAGAGGCAGAAATAAGGAAGGGTAAAGCTAAAAATCAAACCACAAGAAAGAAAGTGCCAAGCTCTAAGAAATGGAAGGCTGACATTGTTCTTCTTGTAGCCAAAGAAAAACATGAGAGCCCTCTTATAAAATGAAGACTAGCTGGGCAAGCCTTTAGTGTGTCTCCGTAGGAAATCCCTAAGACTAGAGAAACATCACAAGAGGACACAGAGGCCCCAATGGGGCAGGTGAATGTTGAGGAAAGATACATATTTGAGGAAACAAGAAATGTAACATTCGTAGACCTTGTTGCCATCACTGAACAAGTCGAGAGTCAAAAGTATGAAGAAAATTAAGAGCTCCTACAACAAGAGCATAAGCAAGAGTTCCTATAGCAAGAACAAGAGGCCCTGTAGCCAAAAATGGGAGAGAAGTCAACACCCCTGCACTTTTAATTGGATGAACAAACAAAATCCCTATAGCTGGAGACATATGAAGAGCAAGCATCAGTGCCAAGAAAACTTTTGGTAGGAATACATAGGCCCTCTAATTTGTCGATGCACATGGTAGCTATGAATTTATGGAATGGGATATAGAGGAGGGAAGAAGAATGGAAAGATGATGCAATAGGGGAGGTCCTGCAACACAACTAATCATAAATTCAACAACCAATCAAGTATTGGATCACAAAGTTCTCCATTTCACTCTTTCTCAACCAAATCACACTATTTCCTTATAGCATTGGCAAACCACTAGATCGGGTATCTTTTCACTAACACACCCTTTCAACTCACAAATCAACACACATCAGGGACCCATTACAGATATTTTCAACATATCAAACAATCACCAATAGTTGTTTTGTACCAAACTACTCAAAACAGGGATTTCTCACTTTCTAGGCCTCAAATTAGGCCACTTTTACAAAGGTACCACCTTCAAAACTTGTCCAAAATTTTTGAAACCTTGGGGAAGCAGTTCATACCTATCAAAACCTCAGATTCCATCATTAGATATTAGAAATACAATCATTCACTAGCCAAACCATGAAAACCTCTTCCTAGGCTTAAAAACCCTAGGTTTTATTGAAAGTAGCACTTCCCAACCAACCCAAACCCTATAAATTACTTAGAATAGTCTAAAATAATCTGCACATGCTCAATCCAACATATAATAATGCTTCCTAACTCAGAAATTCAATTTGACTTATCAAAACCTCATTTTTCTCAAAGAAAACTCACTTTTACACACAAGGGTTTCACAACCATCTCAATTTCAGACCTCCCCAACACTAAAAAATAATTTCCATACCTTATTAATTTTAGTGTAGACCAATTCCTCAAGTTACAGAGGCTACAAAAAGAGGAATGGGTCAAAAAGCCATTTTTATTGGTTCAAGACCCTCAAATTTGAATGTTTAGGCTGGTTTGAGTAATTTGCTAATAAAATGCACAAAATGTAATGAAAAACCTTCTAAAAGGATTCAAACGAAAGTTAATTCACCCTAATACTCAAAAAAAAACAAATTTGAGTAAAAAAATTGATGCATAGGCCATACAAACTATTGCTACAATAGAAAATATAGAAAAAATGAGTGAAAAACAAAATTTCTTGTATTTCAATCCTTCAAAATGTTTCAACAACCCTCCATTCAAGTTTCTCATGGATTTTTATAGTGTTTCCCACCTAAAAAAAACCTCTTCAACTTCCAAAACTAACATTTGAAAGAGGTGACTGTTGGTCTCCCTCTTTAGTGCACTTTTACAACCTTACATTATTTCAATTTAACAACTTAGCATTTTTTGTACATTTTAAAAACTCCACCACCTAGACACCTAAGTACTATAAAGAAAATGAATAATTACATCAACACATGGTCTTATAGACCTTATTTTAAACAAAAAACAAAAAACTCTAAAGCCTAGACCTTATGAACTTGTCTTGACAGTTTTGCACCAATGGTGGTCCTGCACCAAAAGAGGAGAAACACGGGTTGAAGAAGGAAATTCAAAAGAGAGATGAAGAAATTGAAGATAAGAACACATAAATTGCTGCTTTAAAGGAGAAAGTAGATAACATGGCATCCCTAGTACCTTAGATATTAGAATGTAGGACTCCTCCAAGATTCTATGCTCTATATTTGAATTAGAAGCATCTTTCTTTTAAACTAACAAGGATTGTTTCAGGTTTGAATCCTTCCATTGAGACTCTTGAATTTTTCAATGCTTATTGGATTGCTCCTCCTGAAATGAAGAATTTTTTGTGTGAATTATATTTACATAATTATGCTATGTCCCAAGATTATGATTGGAATCCTTTGTTGTATGTTGGGGATGTCCAATTAAGGGGATTTATGTCTTGGATATAGACTGAGATTAGTTGGGGACAACAATTTAAGGAATATAGGAAAATAGAATCCAACACTCCCTTGTACATCAAGGTTGAATCTAGAAATCCAGGGGACATTTTCAATGATTGGCAAAAATTCTTTACAAACCAAGCTATGTAAATAGGATCTTGCCTGAGAGAGAAGTAGTTTACAAAAATATGAGGAGGTAGCAAAAACCATAGGAGAATCTGTAAAGGGATATTTGGCACAAAGGTGGAACAGTCTGACTGATGAGTTAAAACAAGTTGAGCCTCATTCTCTATAGAACTATGTTGCAACATTTAAGAGAGTTGATAGGTATATACAGATTGGAAGGACAAAAGGACAATTTTGGCTCCCACTAACTTTTCAGCCACCTATCCTATTATGGCCTATACCAAATTTTAGGTATTACCAGTATGATATAGCTGCAAAAAGATAAAGATGAAGTAAATTGGACAAACAACAAGGGTTCTATTGGGATCCTAATTCACGAACTGCAAGAACTGATGTAGGAAAAATAGCAGCTGCAAATTTTAGGGCATTAACAAAGAAAAATAACAACCCTTCCTCTGTTGGAGGACCAACAAAAGCTTAGGTTGGGGGGAGTGATGAGTCCAGTTTATGAATCAATTTTGATAGAGTTTATTATCCATTTGTTGTAGTTGTCATAGACTTTGATACTTGGATGTTGACCCTTTTATAATATTTCCACAAAACCATAGACATTGGGCATAAGCTATTTTTATAACCTTTAAATGAAATTGACATGCTATATGAACTATCTATGCTAATTTTACATGTGGATTAATGAAATTTACTTTAGGATAGTTACAAATATGCAATTGTTGTGTGTACTAATATTTTTATGCAGATATAATTAGCAACCTACAAAATTGAGGAAGATTCTACCAGCTGGTCACTCGTCATCAAAGTCAACAAGGTGATTGCTCAAAGGTCAAATGGAGGGAAGACTCTCAACAAGAGAGAGATTCTTAGTTTAAATCAAAGATTTAGAACCACCTTGTAACTGGTCTTAATTGTTTGTTGAGCGAATATAGGAGTTATTGTTGTACTAGATCTGCATTAAGGCAAACATGCTTGACCAGATTCCATGCATTCATAACTTCCTCCCCACTTTACATGCTTTCCCTAAAGTGGCGTCGTCCTAATCTATTGGAGTTGACCACCTTGCTAGGTAGTTAATTAGTAGTTTTCTTCCTATAAATAAGACTCAAATGCTCCTTCTCGGGAGGTTAATTAATCTGATGATGTACTTGCATTATTAGTTTTTCAGTAATATAGTTATGTTGCTCGTTTGTACTCATGCTTTCCAATGAATAAAAATAAAGTTATAAGTTTGTGCATCTGAGTTTGCATTTTTCTTAAGGGATACTCATCCAAGGGGGCCCACTTGGTGAGCATTCCATCCTTTAGTTTAGATATTATTTTCCATTCAATAATTAGTTAAAATCTAACACTATCTCTTCTTGCAGCCACTAGAATTCCATTCTGTGACTGTTCCTATAGCCAAAGCAAATATATTAGTTTCCTATTTGTTTGCCCAAATTTTCATTTTTGTCATGCACTTCAGTTTAGTATAGTTGTAGGTTGATGTTCAACGATTATGTTATTTTTTTCCAAGCAATTTACTTTTAGCATTGTGTCTTTCTTAGCTATAGAATGAATGTGGCTACTTTGGGATTCCCAGTGCACATACCATGCTGACCCATTTCAAGTCTACGTCCCTAGGTTGACAAGTTAAATGCACCTTCATGGTGATTTAGACAACTATTCAGATTAGATGTCCAATCTCTGAATCACAACTTTATGAGCTTAGTTGTTAGATCATTGTAGGAGGCCAACATTTTTGGCATTGTTGTTGTGGATGGTGTCAAACTAGGGAGCTCTTTGGATTCATGGATAGTTTTTCTTGTTGTAGTATTTTTGAAAGTTTTTTCTAAGTATATCCCTCATTTAGGAAAGTAATGATCCACCATTCTTTTTCCAATTCTTTGTGTGAGTTGGCTGATAGTGAGTTGATACCATATGCATAGAGGAAGTAGGAGAGATGCTCATGGGAGATTCCTTTCTAATAACCTTGATCCATTCTAGCTAGATGAGCATTTGAATCTTCCAGAGAAGAAGAAGAAGAAGAGCCACACCCCTTTGTTGATGCATTCCCTAATCTGACTAGTTCTAAAATTTCCTCTGAAGACCAAAATCTGATTGAGAATCCCTTTGGTTTGGAACTACATCAGGTAGGCATGGGTGATGCAAATAGAAGTAGACCTAACCAACCAACTTTTTGTTTCCCCATTTATCATCAAAATGAAGTTGACAACCTCAAAAATATCCCTACTTCAGTCTTGCCTAAGTTCTATGGACTTGTCACAAAAGATCCTAATACTTTCTTGTTCGAGTTTGACATACTCTATAGGAGTTATGACTATACCACCGATGCCCATAGGCTAAAGATATTCCCTACCACATTGAAAGAGGCTAAATTAAGATGGTTCATGAGCCTAGGTAGAAACACTGTGGAGACTTGGTCCTTGATAAGTACAAGGAATATTGCAGGGGTAGTGACATGAGGGGAGATGGCATTTTTAGGATGCAACAAAAGGAAGATGAGAGCCTAGAGGATTACATTGCAAGGTTTCTATTTTTCCTATAGAAATGTCCATACCATACACTCAATGAAGAATCACAAAAGATTCTCTTCTTAAGAGGAATTAACGATAGTTGCACTGATGCCTTGGAATTTATGGGAGGAGGATATATCTCCCAAGTTCCTTGGGAGGATATCAAGAAGATATGTTAGAACTACTCCAGGGAAGCTTTAAAGAAAGGGAGAGCTTACCAATCCTCTATGGGTAAGTCATCTACTAATGGAGTTTCAAGATCAGAGATTACTCACTTGATAGTAGACTTCAAGCAAGACATTATAAACAATCTAGCTACTCAGCTAGATACACTTCAGGCCAAGAAGAAACAAGAGGAGGTAGAGGCAATGTTGGCAGAATATTGACCTCATAGGAGACAAAAGAAGGACTACAGATGCAGGGTGGTAGCTAATATTGAAAGTAACCAGATTCCACCTGAGTTCAAATCAATCTAGGTTGAAGAGAATAGAGTCTACTATGTTGCACAATAGAGGCCATGGGCTCCAAGACAAGGTATGCCACCAGATCTACTCTCTTTTGTTGGGCCATATTTCAATTCATATTCATTTGGTAACCAATGGTAGCCTCCATATCCATCCAATTATGGAAGATATCCAACATATCCTTGGAATAATCCTCTAAATACTTGGCCTAATCACCAAAACTCTCCACCCCAGTGGCAACAACCTCAAGGGAATTGGTAGCAGTTTTAAGGAAATTGGCAGCCACCTTTAGGAAATTGGCAACAAACATCTCAATGGAGGGGAAGACAACAATGGCCAAACTAGACAACCAATTACATGCAACCACCTTCTTAGCCCCAAAAACCTGCTATAATGCCCCCCTCCTACTAGCTCAAGTTCAAATACACCTAAACCTACTCAGCTACCAACTCAACCCACACCTAAACCAAATAATAAACCACAACAACAACCAATATACTTTGCTGATCCAAATCAATTCCCTGCATATGATGTGAGTGTAAGTGACATCCACTTGTGTTCAATAACTACTTTTCTAGGTCCTTCCACACCCATTATCACTGAGCTTCCTATGAAGGAAGAGGAGCCTTTGAATTCCCCCATTCAACCAAGTGTACCTAAAATTCCTGAACCAACCCCAGTCAAATAGACTGAACAAGAACCACCATTTCCTTAGAGGTTGGAGATAATTAAACAAAAGGAAGATAAGGTGGAGCCGACCTTTGACATTTTAGATCCGTTGAAGCATATATGTGTCCAGATACCTCTATTTTAGGCCATAAAATATTTTCCTATATATGGCAAAAAAATTAAGGAAGCATGCCTTAAGAAGCCAGGCAGGAAGAAGAAAGACCCCACTACAGTTCATGTGGTGGGACAACTGGCTGACATCATGCTTGAGAAAGTGACTGTTCCCAAATATAATGACTCAGGGAGCCTTGTGGTAGGAGTTATCATAAATGGGATCCAAATAAGGAATGCTTTGATTGATTTGGGAGCAACAATAAATGTAATGACCAAGGATATCCTGCAGTAGCTAAATGCTGCAAGTATGAGACCTACTCCTATTGTCCCACAATTTTTTGATAGTTCCACTATTAAACTTGATGGGATATTAGAGGACCTTGTGGTAACTCTGGACTCTTGGGAGTACCCAGTAGATTTCATGGTTATTTCTCCTAAAGCTACACTAGGCAGGTACCCCATTATCCTAGGAAGGCCATGGTTAGCAACAACAGATGCCTATATTGGATGCAGGATAGGAGACATGAACATTTCTGATGGAAAGAGCACCAAAAAGCTTGTTCTCTACCCTCTTGCTCAGCCATCCCATGACATGGATAATCTTGTATGGCCACATGTTGGTGAAGAGGCTGAGGAAGTTAATTCTATGGAATAGTTTATGATGTTAGGAAGAAGCTCTTTCATGCAGCTTCAAGAGGAAGATGAAGTATTATCTAACATAATTTAGAATCATTGTGAAGTAGAGGAAGCATCATCCTCTCATTCTGGTGATCCAGTAAAGACACTTTTTCCCACTCTTCCTGCAATAGAACTTCCTGTAGCAACAAGTATGTCTCATACATTGATGCCAAATGAACTCAAAGTACCAAGCATTAGTGAAGCAACTATGGTAGAGATAACTACACAAGTGCAAGTGTTAGAAGGAAAATATCTAAATATTAACAACAAATTGAGTGAAGAACAATAGTTGTCATTGACAAACTTACTGAGAACCCACTAGCATGCATTTGCGTGGGACTATCATGATATGAAGGGCTTGGACCCTAAGCTTTGTACTCATAGGATTTACATCAGAGATGATTGTACCCCAGTGAGACAACTACAAAGAAGAATTAACCTTGCACTAAGAGAAATTGTAAAAGGGGAACTACAAAAATTGCTAGATGCAAGATTTATTTACCCCATTTTAGATAGTTAGTGGGTATCTCCATTGGTGATTGTGCCCAAAAAGGGAGGGAAGTGGCAAGTTTGTGTTGATTATAGGGAACTCAATGCTACCACAAAAAAAGACCATTTTCCTCTACCTTTCATACACCAAGTTTTGGATTCAATTGTAGGAAAGAAGTACTTCTCTTTTATAGATGGATTTAGTGGGTATAACTAGATCCAAATTGCACCTGAGGACTAGGAGAAGACCACCTTTACTTGTCCATGGGAGAATTATGCCTACTCAATCCTTCCATTTGGTTTATGCAATGCACTTGTAACTTTTCAAAGGGCGGTCATTAGCATATTTTCAGATATCTCTCATGATTGCATGGAAATTTATATGGATGATTTTACCACCTATGGTGTTGATTTCAATGAAGTATTAGAGAATATTAGGAGAGTCCTAAAGAGATGTGAAGAACATAATCTATCTCTAAACAATGAAAAATGCTTCATGATGATGCAGGAAGGTGTAGTCCTTGGACACTACATCTCTCACAAAGGAATTCAAGTAGATCCTGCAAAGATTGAGGTGATCACAAATCTGCCTACACCTACAAAAAAAAAATATGTTAGGAGTTTCTTGGGTCATGTAGGCTACTATAGGCATTTCATCAAGGATTTCAACAAAATAGTAGCACCATTGTATACTCTTCTCACTAAAGATGTTGAGTTTCAGTGGACTGAAGACTGTAACAAGGTATTTTCTGATTTGAAGGAAACTTTGACTCATGTTCCTATACTCAAGGGCCCCAATTGGGAGCTTCCTTTCCACATCCATATAGATGCATCAAACTATGCCATAGGAGTAGTCCTAGGGAAGAAAGAAGGAGCTATTGAAAATGTAATTTATTTTGTCAGGAAAAACTTGCGAGGAGTTGAATTCAACTATACAGTGATAGAAAAAGAAATGTTGGCAGTAATCTATGCCCTCAACAAATTTAGGCACTACATAACAGGCTATCAAATCTTTGTACACATCGACCATGTAGCCATTAGGTATCTCATGAATAAACCCTTGATATCAGGAAGGTTAGCCAGATGGTTTTTGTTGATGCAAGAGTTTGACATAACCATTGTGGATAAGCCGGGGAAGGCCAATGTTGTTGCAGACTTTCTTTCAAGGCTGACTACATTAGAAGATAATCAAGTCATTGATGACTCTTTCCCTGATGAACATTAATTCTCCATCAGTGTGCAAACACCCTGGTATGCTGACATAGCTAACTATCTAGTGATAGGGAGAGTTCCTCCTCACTTCTCTCCAAAAGAGAGAAGGGTGCTCATTGAAAAATCATTTCCCTTTTCATGGATTGCAGGATGTTTGTTCTACACTAGACTAGACCATGTCATGAGGAGATGTGTGAGGGAAGATGGGACATATGATATTTTGTATGCATGCCACAATGAACCATGTGGAGGAAATTTTGCAGCCAAGAGGACATCAATGAAGATTTTAAACACATGATATTATTGGCCCACACTCCACAAGGATGCAGGGAGATATATAAGAAAGTGTGATCAATGATAGAGGATGGGCAGGCCAACCAAATTTGTTAAGATGCCCCTTTACTCTCAGGTAGTGATCACTCCATTTGACAAGTGGGGATTGGATTTTGTAGAACCCATTGATCCTCCATCCAATGGTAAATCATATATCTTAGTATGCACTGATTACGTAACCAAGTGGGTAGAAGTTAAGGCCATGAAGCATGCAAGAGATAATAAGGTTTTTGAATTTCTTTACGAGGAAATTTTCACACGGTATGGGGTTCCAAGAGAGATAGTGATTGATCAAGGGGATCAATTCACCTCAACCCTAGTTCCAGCACTAGTGAATGAGTACAACATAAGGTGCAAGAAGTCTACTCCTTATCACCCTCAGGCCAATGGCCAAGTTGAGGTGACTAATAGGGAAATTGAAGCCATTTTGACCGAAATTGTGGCTGTTCATAGGAAGGATTGGGAAAACAGGTTGCCGAAAGTTGTTTGGGCCTATAGGACAACCTGTAAAAGAATAGGCTTCACTCCTTTTGAGTTTTTGTATATCTCTGAAGCAAAAAGGGATAGAATCATGCAACTCAATGCTTTAGATGAAATGAGGAAGACAACCTTGCATCACACAAAGGTAGTGCATAATCAGAGAATAAAGTGGCATGAAAAATTCATTAGGGACAATAAATTCTATCCAAGAGACTAGGAATTTCTCTAAGACTCAAGGTATCAAGATAATGTAGGAAAATTGCATACATGGTGGCTAGGACCATATGAGGTTGTTGAAGTTTTCCCCAATGGTGCTGTTCAACTCACCACCATTGACCTTGCCAGATTTAAGCTACTTGTCAATGGTCATCACCTCAAGTTGTATCACAAACCAACTTCCAAGGAGGAATTCCTACAACAATTCACTCAACATGCTACTCCCGAACTTCCTACAGCCAAAGGTAGTGGACCTAGTGTCCCTCCTTCTGGCTAACTAAGGTACGTAACTTGTAATAATAAAGACTTCCATTTTTGTGGGGGTCCACTTCTTTATTCATTCACCCATCCACCCATCCATATCCACCTTCCTCTCTCTTCCATCACACCACCATAACTTCACTTTGTTGGCAAGAGACACTACACATGCTTTATGGTGTTTTCATTGATGGCAACCCTTGTCAACTAGTCAATCCGCATGTTGCATTTTTCTCATACTGACAGACAGATTAAAGATCAGTGTTTAATTTTTAAGATTAAATAGAGCATCTAGTAAATATGTGTTCTTCGATTCATATGCATATTTTCTATTATTATTTTGTGTTGTGGATCTCAGGGAGTATTTTTTGATGCATAATCTG
Source organism: Sequoia sempervirens (assembly GCA_007258455.2). Lineage (NCBI taxonomy): Eukaryota > Viridiplantae > Streptophyta > Pinopsida > Cupressales > Cupressaceae > Sequoia > Sequoia sempervirens. The sequence continues at coordinate 81,632,420 of VDFB02373365.1, forward strand.
TGTTATCTACAAATCTTGGTGCCTCGTATTGATTTGGATGTAAGTTAAGAGGTCTGATTGTCTAATCTTCTATTCATTAGTGTATGAAGATTGACTTGATGGATATAGTGTGTCGCAGATATTTGAGGATTTATTGCTTAAGTGTTTTTGTGTTCGAGCATTTAGTTTTGGGTCCTCACTATGTTGTGGCTGACTCTTGTGGATTCACATTGAATATTATGAATGATTTGAAGCCGACAGTTTGTGAATATTTTCTTATCTTGTTGAAGCTGACATGGAGCAATCAAATCTCTTGTAGTGGATATATATAAGTGATTGATTATATCATTTTGATGTGGGTTCAATATGAGTGGATGTATGTTGCGAATATCAGAAGATCTAGAAAGTGATTAAGTGCAGTTTCACTTGTGCATTAAGAATTTTTACTGTGAGTTGATGTAGAACAGAGAAGAAGAGCAGAATCAACTTGAAGGAGAAGAATTTGATTGTTGAGCCTAACTGAAACTGTAATCAGGCATTTGTAGATGCTATCTTTCTCAGTTCAAATCTTTGGAAGTATTCCAAACTTTTGTAAGGTAATTAGCCTTTCTGATTTTGAGCAGTGAGCTCTAGGAAGTGTGCCTAAATACAAGTGCATTCCCATTTTATAATTTTTTTTTTGAGTATACTTAGATTATATTGTGGTTTGGCCATCCATCATGGTTTTTCCCCTAATAGGGTTTCCAAGTAAAAATCCTTGTGTTATGGTGTTGTGGTTGCTTACATTATACTCATGCATATTTCTTTTGGTTGAATGTTATAAGTACTTTGAAGATCAAATTAATAAAGTTAAAAATTGCACAACACTGATTCAACCCCCCTCTCAGTCTTGCTTGATTCCAACACACTTCATTCCACTTCACTTCATTTTGATCCATTTCCATTAATTTCTCAACTAACTTTTTAAAAGGTGACCGATACTTTCTCCATAATCTTTGCAACAAATCTTCCAAGAATTCAGGTATGTGTGCATCAATTTATCATCTCTTAATTATCTTTTACTACATTCATTTAATTACTATGCATTAATATAAATGTTCACCATAGCATGTGATTATTCCCTATACATGTGAGGACACATGCTCAAATTTGGGTTGGGGGGGAAGTGTGAATACCATGTCCATGTGTCAGTCCATGTTGGTTCATGTCAGCAAAGTTAAATTGAGCTAATTTAAATTCTGAGCGAAATGATGGCTCACATGTGTGAGGTGATATCAACTGCTACCATTTTTCTCAATCATAGCCTTCATTTATTACTCCTTTACTACCTTTATTGCTCTTGTCATAATTCTAAGTTTCCAAAAAAAAAAATTAGATGACATTGGCGTTGGGAATTTAGCAACATTTCAGGAAGGAGAAGCTTAGCTTTCAGACAAAGATTGCAGGAAGAGAAACCTTGTAGAGTGATTGTTTATTTGCAAGAAGCTGAATAATGGGAGGTGGTTTAATTCAAAATGAACCCACAGTTCATGACACATTACTAGAGGATGCACCTAGCCTGGCTGAGTTTAGAAATTGTGGGTGGTTAGATTATTTCCTAAAGTTGAATGGTTTTAATGAAGATGCTGCGTTGGAATTTTCCTAGGAACTATCTAAAGGAAATGCCACGGTAAAAGGGTTAGAAGTAATGGCTACTGAAGAAAGGATTGCAAAAGTTATAGGGTTTCCTGCCGACGGTGAAAATTACCCTACTTCCAAAGACCCCAGGTTAACTAGGGCTGAATTTATAGAACCTAGTGACCCTCCATTGAATGTGGACAAGCAAGGATCTAAGAGAACCTCTTTGCTTGAGCCATAGAAGCAAGTGGTTGTTCATGTTGTGAATTACATTACCTATGAAGGTCATTAGTTGAATCTACATTTTGTTCACTTCAAATTGTTGAATCATATGAGGCACAAGAGAAGAATGAATGTGCCAAACGTGCTATAACACCTTCTCTCAATCATGGTGGTTAAGACCCAAAAAGGTAGGGATAATTCTATTTCCCACCATTGTATGATCAAATTGTTAGTTGAAAAGTCTCTACATGATGTGTCTGATATGACTTGGGAAGAATTCTTAAATATTGATCAAATTAGACCTGAGCATTTGTGACCTAGGGTTTTGCCTCAACCTCGTAGGAGTAGGAGAAGAGAAAGTTTTGTTGAAGCCACTCTTGAAACCTCAAATTTTGGTGCAAGCCCTAGTGTAAACCCTCTTGCAGCTAAACAAACCATAGAAATTAGCTCTTCTGAGGCAGAGCATTCAGACAAAGAAAGTTACTCTTTAGATTATGATGATGATGTTCCTCTTGGAATCTTGATTCAAACTAGGGAACAAAAGAAAGAGGAAAAAATAAGGAAGGGTAAAGATAAAAAGAAAACTGCAAGAAAGAAAGTGCCAAGCTGTAAGAAATGGAAGGCTGACACTGTTCTTCCTACAGCCAAAGAAAAACATGAGAGCTCTCCTAGAAAATTAAGACCAGCTAGGCCAAATTTTAGTGTGTTTCCATAGGAAAGCCCTAGGACTAGAGAAACATCACAAGAGGACATAGAGGCCCTAATGGGGTAGGTGAATGTTGAGGAAAGAGACATATTTTAGGAAACAACAAATGTAACATTGGAAGACCTTGCTGCCATCAATGAACAAGTTGAGAGTCAAGAGTATGAAGAAAATTAGGAGCTCCTACAACAAGAGTAGAAGCAAGAGTTCCTACAACAAGAATAAGAGCAAGAAAAAGAGGCCCTATAGCTAGAAATGAGAGAGCAGTCAGCACCCCTGCAGCCAGAATTGGATGAACAAACAAAATCCCTATAGCTGGAGCCATATGAAGAGCAAGCATCAGTGCCAAGATTTTTTTTGGTAGTAATACATAGGCGCTCTAATTTTTCAATGCACATGGTACCTATGAATTTATGGAATGAGATATAGAGGAGGGAAGAAGAATGGAAATAGAAGAAGCACATGCTGAAGATAGAAATTCAAAAGAGAGATGAAGAAATTGAAGATAAGAACACATAAATTATTGCTTTAAAGGAGAAAGTAGATAACATGGCAGCCCTAGTACCTAAGATATTAGAATGTAGGACTCCTCCAAGATTCTATGCTCTATATTTGAAGGAGAAGCATCTTTATTTTAATCTAGCAAGGATTGTTTTAGGTTTGAATCCTTCCATTGAGACTCCTCTTGAATTTTTCAATGCTTATCGGATTGCTCCTGCTGAAATGAAGAATTTTTTGTGTGAATTCTATTTACATAAATATGTTGTCCCAATATTATGATTGGAATCCTTTGTTGTATGTTGAGGATGTCCAATTAAGAGCATTTATGTCTGGATACAAAATGAGATTAGTTGGGAACAACAATTCAGGGCATATAGGCAAATAGAATCCAACACTCCCTTGTCCATCAAGTCTGAATCTAGAAATCCAGGGGACATTTTCAATGATTGGCACAAAATTCTTTATAGACCAAGCTATGGAAATAGGATATTTCCTGAGAGAGAAGTAGTTTATAGAGAAAATGAGGAGGTAGAAAAACCGATAGGAGAATTTGTAAAGGGATATTTGGCATAGAGGTGGAACAGTCTAACTAATGATTTAAAACAAGCTGAGCCTCATTCTTTGCAGAACTATGTTGCAACATGTAAGAGAGTTGATAGGTATCTATAGATTGGAAGGACAAAAGGACAATTTTGGCTCCCACTAACTTTTCAGCCACCTATCCTATTATGGCTTGTACCAAATTTTAGGTATTACCAATATGATATAGCTGCAAAAAGACAAAGATGAAGCAGATTGGATAGACAACAAGGGTTCTATTGGGATCCTAATTCATGAACTACAAGAACTGATGTAGGATAGCTGGGAGTTCCAAATTTTAGGGCATTAACAAAGAAAAAGAACCCTTCCTCTGCTGGAGTACTAGGAAAACCTTAGGTTGGGGAGAGTGATGAGTCTGGTTTATGACTCAATTTTGATAGATTTTATTATCCATTTGTTGTAGTTGTCATAGACTTTGATACTTGGATGTTGACCTTTTTAAGATATTTCCTCAAAACCATAGACATTGGGCATAAGCTATTTTTATAACCTTTAAATGAAATTTACATGCTATATGAACTATCTATGTTAATTTTACATGTGGATTAATGAATGTTGCTTTAAGATAATTACATATACACAATTGTTGTGCATACTAATATTGTTATGCAGATATAATTAGCAGCCTACAAAATTGAGGGATATTTTTCCAGCTGGTCACTCATCATCAAACTCAACAAGGTGATCGTTCAAAGGTCAAATGGAGGGAAGAATCTCAACAAGAGAGATATTCCTAGTTTAAATCAAAGATTTATAACCGCCTTGTAACTATTTGTTGAGAAAATATAGGAGTTATTGTTGTGCTAGATCTGCGTTAAGGCAAACATGCTTTACCAGATTCCATGCATGCATTAGCTCCTCTCCACTTTTTATGTTTTCCCTAAAGTGGCGTCCTCCTAATCTATTGGAGTTGACTACCTTGCTAGGTAGTTAGTTAGTAATTTTCTTCCTATAAATAAGACTCAAATTCTCCTTCTCAGGAGGTTAATTAATCTGATGATGTACTCACATTATTAGTTTTGCAGTAATATAGTTATGCTACTTGGTTGTACTCATGCTTTTCAATGAATACAAATGAAGTTATAAGTTCTTGCATCTGAGTTTACATCTTTCTTAAGGGTTAATCATCCAAGGGACCCACTTGGTGAGCATTCCATCCTTTAGTTTAGATATTATTTTTTGTTTAGTAATTAGTTAAAATCTGGCACTGTCTATTCTTGTAGCCACTAGAATTCAATTCTGTGATTGTTCCTGTAGCCAAAGCAAACAGAGTAGTTTCCTATTTTTTTTCCCAAATTTTCATTTCTGTCATGCACTCCATCTTAGTATAGTTGTTGGTTGATGTTCAGTGATTATGTTATTTCTTTCCAAGCAATTTACTTTCAACATTATGTTTTCTTAGCTATAGAATGAATGTGGCTACTTTGGGATTCCCAGTGCACATACCATGCTGACCCATTTCAATTCTACGTCCCTCGGTTGAAAAGTTAAATGCACGTTCATGGTGATTAAGACAACTATTCAGATTAGATGTCCAATATCTAAATCAAAACTTTATGGGATTAGTTTTTAGATCATTTTCGGAGACCAACACTGAACACACACACAATTTTGACTTCACTATTTATTAATTTTCTCAAAAGCACTTGGTAACTCCTCATATCGACACACTTGCAAGACCATAAAGATAGCTCCATGTACTCACAAAATCTCAATAGTACCTCAACTATACATGCACAACCTACAATCATTTGTTTCCTTTCTCTACAACAACCTATACAGTGTTGACACCAATGAAAACACCACCATACTCATTCATACTAGCAACAAGTCTCACTGTTGGATGGCTCAGTACCAAAAAGAAAGAAAGGCTCACTGCCAAAATAGAAAAGAATATAGAGAAGAGTGTTACAACGAGAAATCCATCTCAAAGCAATAAAAAAATCCACCACAACATCACTAACACCTTCATAGTCTTTCTGAAGAATTATAGACACCTTTTGCTCATTGCATTTAGTAATTTGACACATGAAAGCTCACACTGCACTTCACAAATTTGTAACCTACAACTTTGCAAATCACATCACTCACATCATACTCATCTATCTTATCATCCCTCAACAAATCAACTCATATTTATACCATCTTCAACCTTGAAAACATTCTCCAAGGTCGGCTACGCACCTCAACCATTCAAATTCAAATTAGTTTGGCACCAAAAAATTCCCGTGGTGGAAAGGAATGAAGGTGGACCACAACACACCTTATCTAGGACCTAAATCCACTCTTACATTCCATGCTACGCTTCCATAAACATCAAAGGAACTTTGCAAGTAGTGCAAAAACCCAAGGCCGGCCAAACCTATGTTAACACCATTAACACTTAAGTACATACGTCCTTAAATCAAAGAAAAATATTAGACACCACATAACACTTGAACACTATCCAGAATATTCCAAAAACCCTGAAATTCAACAAGTTCCTTTGCAACAACTTTCACTTGAAGAATGCACACACCTAGTACACTCAAATAACTCTGTCATACACTGTAACTCAAGAAACTAACTTTCAAAGCACCAAACCACAAACATCTTCATTTGAATAAAGATACATACACTATCATTAATATTCTAGATCTACAAGACCTAAAACCACTCTACGGAGAAATGTGGAGCAATAACATTTCTCCCAAACACCTTTGTAATATACAATTCACACACTGGTGAACACACCTTCCTCTACACAATGATCCAACACACCAAATTTTGAATGCAACACCTCTAATTAGCATATCCAAACTGCACAAGAAGATCTTCAACCTAGAAGAAATGTTGAGCCAAACCATAACACTATTCTACAACACATAACACATTGTAAACTACTGCTTCCTCTTTTTATTTAATTTTATAAAAAACACTTGGAAACTAAGCACCAAAAACATATCATCAACATCTTGAGTACTTCCTCGTCACCATCAAGCCAACTGCAACATAACAACTCAATCATACATCCATAAACTAAAGCTTATCAAAGCAACACTAGAGGTTGACTCCAATAACTTACTAATGAAAACATAATGTAATTAATCAAAGCATCATTAGAGACAACAACCTAATACCAATTGCTCATAGTCTTGCAATAATCTCTTGCCCATACAATTGACACCAATGACAACACCAAGGCTTGTTGACATCAATGAAAAAACCAACTACACATACTTGCAACACCAATGAGGTTCTTAGAACCCTATTGGTCACCAACAAGGTTCTCAAAACCTTATTAAGTCCTAAAAACTCTTTTTTTCTAAAACTTTCAAACTGTATGTCCTTCCTTTGTATTGATTTTCCAACACAATTTCAAAACCTCCATCGATACCTGATAAAGAACTAACAATCATTCACAAAGATAAGTTTCAATAGTTTGCAAATTCGTCCATGACTATGAAAGCAAGCTTCAAAACCATCTTCAAAACCTGACCAAGTTTTTGTAACTCATGAAAGCATCAATCAATTATATCAAGCCATTATTTTAAAAGTTGGCAGTGCAAAATATTATTTGAAAGAAAGATCATAAAGGGAAAGAACTAGAGAAAGAGGTGAGAAAAGAAGAAACTATATATGTACCCTCATCTCCATCTTAGGCAAGTGATTCTTCCTCTTCTTATGATTCTCATAACTCTCTTCCATAGGATGTGCCAAAAATCCCACCAACTAGAGTAAATCCAACTTAACCTTCTTCTATAGAAATAGAAATCATTGATACTCCTATCCTTAGGAGAGCTCCACATTTTGTCTCTCCTGGTGCCAAGTCAATTTCAACCCTACCTCCTCTTCCTAGTTAGAATAAACCCTCTCTAAAAAGAGACAAATAGTCTAGTTGAGCCTTCCTAACAAGGATGTTGTTGGCGAGTTGCTTCAAAGAACTCCAAAGGCTAAGAAATTAAAAACCACATTCAGGTTAATGGAGGACAATAGCATAAGGAGTGTGTATGTTGAAGTAGCACACCCCTCTACACAAAAAGATGCAAGTAAAGCAATTGCTAATGATTTTTTAACATCACAAAAATTAACTTGGGACCTTCTACCAGAGATGGGGATGCTCATAATTTTTAGGTGATGGATACTAAACTTGTAGAGAGAACAACTTAAGATAAGTAGACTAAGGATTAATTAAAGCAACAGGGTGAATATTTTAACTAATTGCTTGAGATTATTGATTGACCCCTCTCCTCTATTGATAAGCCAACTAAGTGCCCCTTTCGACCCAAGTTCATCTATTGGGAAAAAATGGTTAGAAAAATTCATAAATATAAGTCCTATTGATTGTCAAAATAGCACAACAACATGCAAATAGAATATTGCTATTCCATTTCTCCTGAAAGAGAAAGATAACACATGGATACCTAACTCCCAAGGTCTTGTTAATCGGTTCATGACTGTGCTGATTTCACTCAATGGTTGATGTAACTGTAATGTTCAAGAGGCCTACTAGTGTTGAGCTTCTGGATTGTTATAAGATCAAACATTAAACCTACTTTAACTGGGGGTTTTAAATAAACAGAAAAAGATAGATCAAAGCTTTGGAACTGAAGAGAATGTTAATTCATCGAAGTAATGAGACTTGTTTCCTTCCAAGGAATTCCTAAACTAAAACTACAGAATAAAATCAACTTGTAATTAATACACAGTTTCATTCATTCATAGTGCAAACTTTAATAGTAGATTGCAAATCACCATTTAAACAAAACATAAGATAAAAATTCCATTCCTTGAAAGCTTTCCAAATCAAATAATTAACCCAAGATAAATACCATTCTGGAGCACAATATGAAGTAGATTAAATCTGGCTACTTCTATTGTTGGTGAAACAGATAAACAACATTTACAAATCTGGCAAAATCACTAGTGTACAAAAAACCCATGTCTTCAGATTATCTCCATCTACACTAAGAAAAATTGAAAGATACATCACTACCTTCTACTCTCGAGTTTTTTTCTACACTAACCCTAATGTGCTAACCTTAACCAGAAGAAAATATCTCTCTACGTGTGTCTCTCTAAAATTTATGTATCTTCTAAAAATGTATCTATCTCCAATCTCAAAAAAATCCTCCTTTACAAAGAGGCAAAATCCCATATATACACGTGCCCTCAAAATATTAGCCCCAATTTAGAGTTTACAAAAAATGTCGGTTTGTAGCAGAGTCAGCCCTAGAAGAGTTTGAATAAAGTTAAGGATGCATTAAATGCACATACCCTGCTCATGTCGGTGAGAGATCGCTCCAGGGATGGCCTTTTATATCTTTTACAACCACCATCATTAACTTCACAGCCTGCATGTCCGCAATTAAGACATCATACGTTTCATCCTCGACCTTGAAAACTGTTCCTGCAGAGCTGCTTTGAATGTTCTGAAGCACTGTCATTAATGTCGATCTACCTTTTCTAGCCAACATCCCAGCTGTCATTGAGACTCGCGACCTTTCTCTCTATCCAGATCTTTTTGCAAGTTGCTCTACACTAGTGGACGAACACCACTACTAGTTAGACCGATCATCATCTTTGATCATAGAGTAGATCTATATCACTTCACATTCCATCGATCTTACTCATGGGAGCGGATCCATAACATACCGACTGCCAACAGTTTGCCTTCAGCTTCTTCTCATTGATTGAACACATGCCACGTAGAATCCCTAGATGGCCAGAAGTTGTTCAAATAGAATCGCATGTTGGTGAGGCATTAGCCATGTCTCCCCAATGCTACAAAGCTCCATATCAGCTATCGACATAACTTACAACTGTCAGCAAGAGGTCATAGCGAGCCCTCAAAGTTATACCGATATCCAAAACCATCGGCCAGACCACCGCCTCTGGCAAGAGGTCATAGCAAGCGGCAACACATTTCCCTGATGCTACCTATTGCTAGGAGTCTCACCGAAGCCATACACCTATCGGCGAGACCACAACCATCGGCGAGACATCATACCGAGAGAAAACCCTTTGGCCAAGAGTCTCGGTGATCTGAGCATTCCAAAGTTTAAACAGCTGCTAGTCGGCCAAACAAAAAGAATGTCACACCAACTTTGGTCCCTCAGGAGTTTCATGCAAGATCTAGTTGAGGTACGCTTTCCAATTAGACTTCCTTCAACATCAGATGTTTTGGATATGCTCAATTTTGCAAAATAATTCCTTCATTAGTCCCCTAAAGCATAGAAAACACATCATTCTTCATCTCGTCTTTCATATGTTCTTAGCAAAAAGAAACCCAACTCTGGCGGAGGCGGAACCAAATCTGAACCAGAAACATACTTACCTTTAAAATAGGCGGGGGCAGAGCCAAGATGAAATTGAAATTGGGACCGGGGTCGGAACGGGAATCGAACACAAACTATTCTCTAACTTCACATTCATTGCGATGTTTCGGCTCCGACCCCGCAAAAAGGGAATGACACTAAAACCAAAACTCAACACTCAACCGAGTGATTGGAACTGGGACCAGAACCAAATCCGACCCTAAAACTTCTTCAAAGCTTTAGGTTTGGGTTCCATTCCGACCCCGCGTCTGACAACACCCAAAAAGACGAAGAAAAAGACAAGGAAGAAAAAGAATGGGAGAAAGCACCCAACGACAAAACACAAGGAACAAAAGCAAAAGAACAAGATAGGCGGAACCAGAACCAGAACGGAACCGGAACCTGGAACTTAGAAAAGTTATAGAGTTTAGTGATGGTCCCAGTTCTGCATTCATTGGAATTAAAACTAAAAACACGCAAGGCAAAGACAAAAGAGTCAGAACCGGAACCGGAGTCGGAACGGGAACTGAACATGGAAGTAACCATTATTTCAAAGCTCGGTTTTAGTCCCGATCCCACGTCTGCCAGAGTAAAACAAAAGCGCCCAAGGAAGAAAGGAAAATTCCTAAGGCACGAGACACAAAACCAAAGGAAAACGACCAATGAAGAAGAAACAAAAGGAAAGCAGAGTCGGAGTCAGGATGGAACACGAACCAGAAACCTTGAAAGAGTTCAACATTTAGATTCAGCTCTGGACCTGGCTCCAACAGAACAAAAGACAGACTTAGGAGGAAAACAAAAGAACTCTTAAGACCCATCCAAACAACCAAAGGAAAAGAAAAAAAAAGAAAAAGGGGACCCATTTTGTTCCCAAAGTAAAATAAAATGGGGTGGTTATGCAAGGCATAACAAATGGCGACTCGACTGGAAAATGGTTTACCCATTTTTAAGATATTGAATAATTTAATCATCCCAAAACTTATAACTTATGAGACATGTTAACTTAAGTGTGATCAACATATTTAAGTAAAGTTGAGCTGGAAAATCAAATGTAGGACCAACACCAACTACTGCCTGAATTTGAGTGTGTGCATGCTTATAGTGCATCCTTCTTTATTTGAGCCTTCTCCATACCTAAACAACTATATCTATGATTCAAGCTACATGGGTTGAGTCCTTCGACTGTCGTGCAATAGAATCCTGGGTATTGCTCCACTGCTAGCTAGGCATCCATAGCCCCGACGGAGATACTTCTAGTTCTTTCAAAGCATTGCTCTACTGCCAGTCAGGCATCCATAGCCCCGATAGAGATACTTGAATTACCCACTTAGTATTGAGTTTTCCTTTATTTGAATGCTTCTCTTTTTCTTTTTATCTCTTTTACAGGCCTTGTGAAAATTATTTTCAAAAACCTCCTCAATACAAAGACTCTAAAAGTATAAAATGTGGGTTGAGAACTACAGTGGATCCTATGACAGTCTTGGGGAAACAAAATTTTCACTTGAATTGAAGATATAATTACCTAGAGATGAATATGCACTTCATAGTCGGATGTTTTATCTATTTTGTGATAGATTTCAATGATAGTTCAAGAGGTTATCCACAATACACCTTACTCCTAATAGCCTTCAGACTCATGCTAAAATGACCATAAGGCATGAATTTCATAACAAAAACTTTCGACATACATGCCTAAATATGCCTAAACCAATTTCTCTCCTAGTGTCCACAGTATTCTTTGAATAACAACCCCAAGGTTTTTAAGATGGAAAGAAAAGAGGATCCCCAAAGAAGAAAACAAAACAGATACAAAAGAACAAAGGAAAGGAAAAGAAAGAAAGAAAGAAAGAAACAAAGAAACAAAGAATAGAAGCAAAGAACTAGTAATTACACAAAATACATATATACAATAAATTCAGAAACTCAAACCTTTACGAGCCGAAGTAATGCTTGAGAAAATTCCCATTGACTGGCAATGGAACAGGTTCTCCTATCAAGGTGCTCAAATGAAAAGTGTTCTCCCCCAAGATTTCGGCCACTTGATACATACCTAGCCAAAGTCTATCAAATTTTTGGTGATCACCCTTTTTCTCCTTAGCCTTGTCCCACAGCAACACCAGATCTGAGATTCTAAATGCCTTAAACTTAGGTCTCTTGTCAAACCAATGTTTGACAACAGCTTGATGTTTGAAAAACTACTGGAGAGCAGCGTCTCTTTGTTCTTCCATGTTCAAAAGGTTATTTAGTCTTACCTCAATCCTGTCATCCCTTGTATAAAACTCTTGCATGAACTTAAGAACAGGTATCTGTAAGTGTATGGGGAAAACTGGATCTTGGCCATAGACTAATTTGAAAGGGGAACTTCCTAGGGTGACCTTAATATGGGTTCAATTTTCCCATAAGGAAAATCTCAACTGGGTATGCCAGTCCCTAGGATTACTTTCTAGTAACTTCTTTATCACTTCTAACATATTCTTGTTAGTAGATTCTGCTACACCATTTCCCTAAGGATATTAATTAGAGGAATACTTCAAGATAATTTTATGTTCATAGGCCCATTGTATAAATTCAACAGATGAAAAGGTAGGGCCATTGTCACATACCAGGGAAAATGGCACTCCAAACCTGGTAACAATATTTTCAGTGAGAAATTTGATAACCACCTCAGTGGTGCTATTCTTGCATGGTTGTGCCTTAGTCCAATAGGTGCAATAGTCAATAGCAGTTAGGATGAACTTGCGTCCTATAGAATAATTAGGATTAATAACCCCAACAAAATCTAGTGCCCATTGGGAAAATGGTCTTACCTCATATATTGGTTGTAGAGGCATTGCTGAATTACGCTCCTTTGATGTAGAAGTCTAACATGTATGACATGTCTGGACGTGTTGATGTGCATCCCTGAACACATGGGGCCAATAATATCCTGACCTGAGGATTTGATGGGCCAAAGAATCTGCTGATCCATGTCATGTGCCATGCCTACCATGAAATTCAGCCATGGCATGTTTGGCTTCTTGTTGATCCAGACATCGCAGGCACACCCCCTCATAATTTTTTCTATATAAAGCCCCTCCTTTGAGCATGTAATGAGCACTTTCATCCTTAGTGCCCTTCTCTGGGTAGCATTCATCCCATTTGGGCATCTGCTATTGAGAAGGAAGAAGATCAAGTCAGCATACCATGGGTCCTTGGTAAATGAATGCACATTATATTACTGACAAGTGATACTCTTGTTAACATCTGCCATGACCTTTGATAAACCTTGTCCTTGGACAAGTTTCATTGGGTGGATTTCTAAATCATACTCTTGCAGGATATCCATCCATTTTCCTCTCCTTTCCCCTAATTCACTTTGCATAAGGAGAGACTTGATCGCTGGATTAGGCACTATAGCAATGACTTGGCTTCTCAAAATGTAATGCCTAAAATTTTTTACTGCTCGTACCAATGCAAAGGCCTATTTTTCCATGGGTGAGTACCTAACTTCTATATTCTTGAATGGCGAGCTCATGAAGGCAATTGGCCTTTCATCTCCTTCACCTCCACGCTGTGTTAGGACTGATGCACATGAATGATTAGATGCAAATGAATAAATATAAAAGGGCTTTAGGTAATATGGGCTGGTCAAGACCGGTGCCTCAGATATTGATTGCTTAATCTCTAAAAATGTAGATCTAGCCTCATTGCTCCATTCAATTTAAACATCTTTCTTCATCATCTCGTTGAGGGGTTTGACAATTTCTGCAAACCCTGTTATGAGCTTTCTTATGAAATTAATCCTCTTGAAGAAGGACCTCATCTCCTTTTTAATACCTGGTATCGTCAATTTCAAAATAGCCTCAACTCTGTCAGGATCTATAGATATTCCCTTTTTTGATATCACATGCCCTAAAAGTTTCCCTTCAGAAACTCCAAAGACACACTTCTTGGGATTAAGAGATACTCCATAGCTGATACATCTTTTAAGGACCTTAGCTAAATCAGTAGCATGATCCTCTCTCTTCTTGGAAAAAATTTCCAGGTCATCCACATATATAATAATGCACTTACCTATCAAATCCTTAAAAGCCACATCCATTGCAAGCTGAAAGGTAGCTCCAGTGTTAATAAGACCAAATGGCATGCATTGATAGACAAATGTCCCCCATTTTGTAGTTAAGGTAGTCTTCATCCTGTCTTCATGGCTGACCAACACTTGGTTATACCTAGAATAGCCATCTAAAAATGACATCATCTGGGATCCATTAATAGTTTGTAACACCTCATCAAGAGAAGGAAGTGGATAGTTGTCCTTTTTTGAGGCTTTGTTCAGGTTTCTGAAGTCAACACACAACCTGATCTCCCCACTTTTCTTACACACTAGAACTAGATTAGCAACCCACGTGGAGTGCCTTACTAGGAAGATGATTCTTGCTGATAAGAGTTTTTGCACTTCCTTCTGTATCAATGGTTCAATCAAGGCATTGGCTAGGCGTTGGTTTTGACGAAAGGGGTTGGATTTTGGTTTCAGTGGTATTGTGTGTGTGATCACAGCGGTGTCAAAAGTCTTCAAATCTTCATAGCTCTAGGAAATTGCCATAATATCTTCTTTTAACACCTTAATTATCTCATTTTTGATCTCCTCAGGGTAGGTTTTACCTATAAGGACATTCCTTTCGGGACCCGAATTAGCCAAATTAGTAGATGTGTACTTCCCTCCTTCACTTTGCGCTGGCAATCTCTCCCGAGCCTGAGGATCAGAATCGAATATCCTTTCTAAGGCTACCATCCCCTTGGGGATGTTGTTACTTTTTAAATTCATTACTCCTTCTGAATCACAACCTTCAGAGTCCCATTCTCCCTGATCTCTATCCGATTCATCTATGATCTGCCCTTCAAAGACATCTGAACTTGCCAAGAAGGCAAGTATGTGTTGGTCATCCTCGAAGACTTGAAAATTCTGAACATTATCAAGGATTGCTGGGATTGAAACTAGCTCGACTGAAAATATTTTCAATTTGGAGTCTTGCATAGGCTCCAAAGTACTAGCAGTAACTTCCAAAGCATTTGCAATCTGATTTTGCTCCCTAAGAATCAAAGTAATTTCGAAAGCATCAAAGTCCTCGATCAGATTCCAAACCCTATTTCTGTAAGCATCCAATCTTTTATCATGGCAAGTATATTGGTTGTGAACCTGTTTGATAATGACTTCAAAGTCCCCCATCACCATAAAAGATGTGACCTTCTTTTGATGGGCAAACATTAAGCCCCTAGCAAGTGCTACGTACTTTGCCACATTGTTCGTGCAACCAAACTGTAGCCTGTAGGAGGCAAAGTAATTCTTCCCTTTTGGATTGGTTAATTCCACCCCTGCTCCTCTTCCTGATTTGGACTTAGAGCCATCAAATTTTAGACTCCATAATTGATCTGGAGTTAGGGTCTCTTTCTTTATCTGGCCTACAGTCTTTTTCTTAGCAGAAGTATATGGTGGCTTAGACTGGTGCAGATCATCAATATTTGAAAGTGGCTAGGGGCACAATTCATTCGAAGATTTCTTTGAATTGAAAATTTTTTCAGGAAGTGATTCCTGGACCTCCTCTTGAGTCAAGTCAAAATTTAGTACCTTTGTCACTGATCCCCTGGGCATTGGAAGTGTTTCCAGGATAAGTGCAATTGGCAAAGACTGAGATTCCTCAGCCACTAGTCGCAATTCATAACACAGAACCTGAGTCTGCTCGAGTTGAGAAGATGATTCCCTCTGAGCAGAGCAGGCTCTCGTAAGGATGGTTGCATCCTTCACTTTAAAAGGAAACTCATTAATAGGGGCCTGGGGTTGACACTCACCAGTTTCTTCTACTAAGGAGACATGTTTCAAGATATCTACATAGGACTTGCAAGTTAACTTGGAATGATTCTGGTAATGAATCCTACACCAGTTAGGAAGTAGGAGACTGCACATATCAACCTCCTCTCCCAATACTAGCCTATCCTTTTTCAATTTTGTTATTAGGATTTGTTGATTAATAGTAATCATTGGGTCATTTTGCTCTGAGAGGGGTGAGTCATTAGAATGAAGTACTGAAAAAGTCATGACCTCCCCCTGCTTATAAACTCCTAGCTCGATTTTGAAATAGGCTGCTTCATTGGGGAAGTCATACTCAGTAATCATGTGTTTGAGCCTAGGCTCACTTTCAATTATGATCTGGGTTGCTATCCCTTGCTAGGGTAGCCACATGTGTGAAAAATCCAAAGACAAATATCCACCTAGACTTTTCATCAAGTCTCTGCTTAAGAGCATCTCATAGGTTTTTGGGATATCTGCAATTTGGATATCCACATAAGTTTGGATCCTTGGATCAGATCCAATCTGTACATGGATATTTTTTAGCTCTCCTACCACATCAACTTCTATTTTTTCTAACTGAATAACCTTCTTATTTTTCTAGAGCGGGCTCAGGCCTAATTTCCTACAAATGGAAAATGGCATAACATTCCCCAAAGCCCCAGAATCCAGCAGACAGTTATATAAATTCTTTCCAAAAATTCTCAGACTTAGCAAGAAAGGTGGAGTACTAGTCTTACCTTTATAGAGAGTTGCATTCATCTCATTAGCAGGAGTTGCCTTTTCTCTTCCTCTTGACCTATTTTCTTCCCCCAAGGCTTTCAACATGATTTCCTTTTGAGTCGGGCACCATTTCAAAATATCAAAGAAAGACATTGAAGTCTTTTGTCTCTGCATTTCTGTAATGAAATCAAATTCTGACTCGTTCCTAACCTGATATTTAGGAATTGAAGATGAATTACCTTTGTTCTGAGAATCTGATGGTCCCTTTGGTGGTGGTGGATTATTATTAGCATTCTGATTTGGCAGGACCATATTATTAGGAGGCGCAGAGGTTGTGAATGGCCCTCTATTATGATTTCTAAGGAAATGACCCCCTTTGGTCTGGAAAGCTTGGGCATCATACACATCTTCTACTCCTTCATTTTCTTCTTGATTGGGAAATGGAGGCTTTTCCTCAAAGATATCATATGCTAGGGCAGTATCCATCGATGCAACAGATTTGTTGGATGCGCCCTAGAATGGAGCATCAACTTGAGCTATCTTAACCATTTTTTCCACCTCTGGGAAATTTACCTCAAAATGAACCACTGTATCATGTAGTCTACACCAATTAGTCAGAAGGTGGAGGTTTGCCACATTGGTAGTGTGTGGCCTTTCATCTCCCGCTTGATAATTGTGACAAACTCCTCCATTATTGGGTCCAGTATTCCATGGCCTATTGTTATTAGGCCTCTAATTGTATCCTCTATTCTGATTTTGGTAGTTTTGATTAGAGGAGTTTTGGTTCTAGAAATTCCTATTTCCGTTCTGGTTGGCATTGTAATTTTGATTGGGATTTTGGTTTGGATATCCACCCTGATTAGAATATCCCCCCTGACTCTGAAAACCTTGGTTCTGGTTGTGAGGGGGATTCTGTTTAAGTTGAGCCATGTCATTAGACATTTGAGATAGTGTCTTTTTTAGAGTCTCCATCTCGTTGGTCAGTTGGAGAGTCTTTTCATTTTCCACATTCTTCATTGCAAAAGATTGATTAACTGAACTTGATCCTGCAGCTTGATTTTGGTAATTTTGATTTTGCTAGAAGGAATCCTGAGGACCATTGTTAAAAAATGGCATGGGAGGTGAAGCTTGGGACTTAGAGATGGGTTCGTATTGGGAATGGGACATCCCTGGGACCATATTGAACAGAGGGGGTTGATTGGACATTGGGTATCCTAAAGGAGGGAGAACTCCTAGACTCCCAGATTGTAGACTGATTTGTTGTTGCAATTGAATGGCGAGATGATATACCTTAGCCAAAGAATCGATTTCGTTAGCATTATAGGTCCTTTTCAAGAACAAGCCAATCAAAGGGTCCACAACCCTTAAGTATGCCAAGATGGCAATGTTCTCAGCCACCAAATAAGGATCCTACAACCTTCGGTACACTCTCTGGAACCTATGTTGAATAGAGGGAGTGGTTCATGATGTTCCTTTCTTATAGTGGAAAATAGGTGGTAAAGGATAGCAGGGTCTACGTAAACCTTGAACTGATTGATAAAAGAATTTTCCAAATCCATCCAACCTTGAACCGATCCTTGGGGTAAGTTCAGGTACCAATTATATGCCATGTCTCCCAAGGAATAGGGGAATAGTCTGCACACAACGTCTTGATGAGCCACTTGAGCATAGGTACAGGAATCCTTAGATGCTTGTATATGTTCCTCGACACTTCTTGACTCCCTATGCATGTACTTAGGACAAACCTCTCTGGGTTCTTTGGAAGATCATGTATACCTCCAGGGATAGTCCCCAATGGTGAAGGGTTATTAACGAAGTAAGCCATTGGTGACGGTGGTGGGGGTTGAGCCAACTGTTGGATGGGTTGAACCAGTTGTAGTGGTAATTGAGGTGGATTTGGTGGTGAATTAACAGGTATCCACTGGGGTATTGGTGAAAAGCTTGATGGAGTAAGTGGAGTTGATAAGGGTGGTATGATGGTTGCCCTAATCTTGTGAATCTTGTGTCTTGTTGGGGTCTTGAGTTCTATCAAAGGTGGTGGGTTATCAGTTGATCTAAGAACTCTATGGGGCCTCTTTGGTGAGGAAAACCCAAAATTATCTACTTTTCTCTTCTAGGCCCTCCTTCTAGCGCCAATCCTGTTGATGGTCAAAATAGCACAACAACATGCAAATATAAAATTGCTATTATATTTCTCCTAAAAGAGAAAGATAACACATGGATACCTAACTCCCAAGGTCCTATTAATCGGTTCACGACTATGCTGATTTCACTCAATGGTTGAGGTAACTGTAATGTTCAAGGGGCCTGCTGGTGTTAAGCTTCTAGATTGTTATAAGATCAAACATTAAACCTACTTTAATGGGGGGTTTTAAAGAAATAGAAAAAGATAGATCAAAGCTTTGGAATTGAAGAGAATGTTAATTCATCGAAGTAATCAGACTTGTTGCCTTCCAAGGAATTCCTAAACTAAAACTACAGAAGAAAATCAACTTGTAATTAATACACAGTTTCATTCATTCATAGTGCAAACTTTAATAGCAGATTGCAAATCACCATTTAAACAAAACATAAGATAAAAATTCCATTCCTTGAAAGCTTTCCAAATCAAATAATTAACCCAAGATTAATACCATTCTGGAGCACAATATGAAGTAGATTTAAATCTGGCTGCTTCTACTTTTGGTGAAATAGATAAACAACATTTACAAATCTAGAAAAATCACCAGTGTACAAAAAACCCACGTCTTCAGATTATCTCCATCTACACTAAGAAAACTTGAAAGATACATCACTACCTTCTACTCTTGAGTTTTTTCTACACTAACCCTAACTTGTTAACCTTAACCAGAAGAAAATCTCTCTCTACGTGTGTCTCTCTAAAATTTATGTATCTTCTAAAAATGTATCTCTCTCCAATCTCAAAAAATTCTCCTTTACAAAGAGGAAAAATCCCATATATACACATGCCCTCAAAATATCAACCCCAATTTAGGGTTTACCAAAATGTCGGTTTGTAGCAGAGTCAGCCCTAGAAGAGTTTGAATAAAGTCAAGGATGCATTAAATGCACATACCCTGCTCATGTCGGTGAGAGATCGCTCCAGGGATGGCCTTTCAGATCTTTTACAACCACCATCATTAACTTTGCAGCCCACATGTCGCCATTAAGACATCACACGTTTCATCCTTGAACTTGAAAACTGTTCTTGCAGAGCTGCTTTGAATGCTTTGAAGCACTATCATTAATGTCGATCTACCTTTTCCAGCTGACATCCCAACTATCATTGAGAGTTGTGGCCTTTCTCTCTATCCAGATCTTTCTGCAAGTTTCTCTATAGCAGCAGATGAACACCACTGCTAGTCGGACCGATCATCATCTTTGATCACAGAGTAGATCTGTATTGCTTCACATTCTATCAATCTTCCTCATAGGAGCAGATCCATAACAGACCGACCACCAATAGTTCACCTTCAGCTTCTTTTGATTGGTTGAACACATGCCATGTAGAATCCCTAGACGGCCAAAAGTCATTCAAACAGAATTGCATGTCGGTGAGGCATTAGCTGTGTCTCCCCAATGCTACAAAGCTCCACAGCAGCTATCGACATAAATTACAACTTTCGGCAAGAGGTCATAGCGAGCCCTCAGAGTTATATCAATATCCAAAACCATCGGCCAGACCACCGCCTTTGGCAAGAGGTCATAGCGAGTAGCAACACATTTCCCTGATGCTACCTATCGCCAGGAGTCTCACCGAAGCCATACACCTATCGGCGAGACCAAAACCATTGGTGAGACATCATACTGAGAGCAAACCCTTTGGCTAAGAGTCTCGACGATCCGAGCATTCCAAAGTTTATACAGTTACTAGTCGGCCAGACAAAAAGAATGTCACACTAACTTTGGTCCCTCATGAGTTTCATGTAAGATCTAGTTGAGGTACGCTTTCCAATTATATTTCCTTCAGCATTAGATGTTCTGGATATGCTCAATTTTGCAAAATAATGCCTTGATTAGTCTCCCAAAGCATAGAAAACACATCATTCTTCGTCCCGTCTTTCATACGTCCTTAGCAAAAAGAAATGAAACTTTGGTGGAGGCAGAACCAAATCCGAACCAGAAACATACTTACCTTTAAAATAGGGGGGTGGAGCCAAGATGAAACCGGAACCGAGACCGGGGTCAGAACGGGAACCAAACAAAAACCATTTGCTAACTTCACATCCATCGCGTCGTTCTGACTCTGACCCTGCAAAAAGCGAACGACGCGAAAACCAAAACCCGACACTCAACCGAGTGATCAGAACCGGAGAAAAAAATGAACTTGGTGGAACCAGGACCGAACCAAATATGACCCTGAAACATCTTCAAAGTTTCAAGTTTGGGTTCGTTCCAACCCCACCTCCGACAACACCCAAAAAAGACGAAGAAAAAGACAAGGAAGAAAAAGAATGGGAGAAAGTACCCCATGAAAAAACACAAGGAACAAACGAAAAAGAACAAGACAGGCGGAACCGGGACCAGAACGGAACCAGAACTTGGAACTTAGAAAAGTTTTAGAGTTCGGTGATGGTCCTAGTTCCGTGTCCACCAGAATTAAAACTGAAAACACGCAAGGCAAGGACAAAAGAGCTGGAACAAGAACCGAACATGGAAGTAACCATTATTTCCAAGCTCAGTTTCAATCCTGATCCTGCGTCCACCAGAGCAAAACAAAAGTGCCCAAGGAAGAAAGGAAAATTCCTAAGGCACAGGACACAAAACCAAAGGAAAACGACCAATGAAGAAGAAACAAAAGGAAAGCATAGTTAGAGTCGGGATGGAACACGAACCAGAAACCTTGAAAGAGTTCAACATTGAGATCCAGCTCTGGACCTGGCTCCAATAGAACAAAAGACAAACTTAGGAGGAAAACAAAATAACTCCTAAGACCTATCCAAACAACCAAAGGAAAAGAAAACAAAAGAAAAGGGGGACCCATTTTGTTCCCAAAGTAAAATAAAATGGGGTGGTTATGCAAGGCATAACAAGTCCTATGATAAATTTATATAATATTGGGCCAAAGATACTATAACCAAAGGAATTGGATTCATTTAAGGAATAAAAAAAATTGTGATGACACTAAAATTTTGAAGGAGATTGACATATAGGTTGCAAGCACTAAACATGAATAATCCTTATTTATGGCTACAAGTGAACGTTGATTTGAAAGAAATCATTGACCTTGGAATGGACAAGTTGGTAGCAAGAAAGATATTACAAGACATAAATGATACTAGGTGAATTATGTGGAAAAGAAGCATCAAGTAGAAACTCACATTCTTAAATAAAAATATAATAGAGAAAAAAAAGTTAATAAAATAATGTAATCAAATCAAAATTGACATTTAGAAATATTTGTTAAACATTGGTGTTCATTTGAGAAAGGAATATAAAACAACAGATGAGGAAATGTAATCATTAAAAAATAAATTTGAATAGATAATGTAAGGACTATCTAATGAGCAGTGATTCTATGCAGAGAACATAAGGAAGATAAATGCAATAGACTCATCTCTTATACATTATGATGGTCATCCAACAACCTTTACAACCAATTTGGAACAAATCAAAGGGTGTTGGAGTACAAGACCACTGAGAGGGGGGTGAATTAGTGGTCAAATTAAACCAATTTCAAAACTTAACACACTTGATTATTCAAAGACCCTAGATATTGTATGTTATGAAAATCACAAAGCTATGCAAATCAGAACACAACATTTGAATCAGGGATAATAAACTATGCACAAAGTGACACACCATCGAGAAGAAACAAAACATAGGATTTATGAGTGGAAAAACCCTAAAAGGATGAAAAAACCACTCTGAACATTTTCTTTATTAAGCCACACTGGCTAAAATCTTGTTGTTTACAAATTGTATGTCTCTTTGGCAATTAACCAAGCCTCATTGGCAAACAATCAAGCCTCATTGGAAAACAATCAAGCCTCACTAGAAAATTCTTGATGTAGGAGCATCTAGGGTGAAGAGCAATTCTGCATCATCATTCTTTGTTTGTTTGACCAAATAAGGGTTAGCATGTTCTATCGACGAAACCTTAACATATTGGCATGACTACACCTAGTGTTCCAATGATAGACTGATGGTGTTAGTATAGCATGGTTGAGCATGTGAAGTTTGTCAGCATAAGGGTTCCCTATCGACAAGATGATTTCCATTGTTTGTTCAATGGTTTGATCAGTGTGACTTGGTAGCATCGGTGTAACCTTCTATGTCATTCCCCCGATGACTTGATGGTTTCTTTGGTATGTTACATTCATCATCGAGACTCCCTTGTATCAGTGGAAGGTGACTTGTAGTCTCCTCAATGGAGGGACAATGTGGGGTTGGTGTGACGTGATGATATCGGTGGGAGATGGACTGGAGTTAGGGCGATAACCTGATGGTGATAAATACGTGGTGGTTAGCGACAGTTGATGGTCGAGTGAACCTGAGGTTGACACGTGGTGAAGCGATATTGAATATTTCACATCATAGTTGTGAATCATAACTCTATTGGCTAGTATTGACTACGATGTAACAACTTGGATATTTTGAAAGCTAATTGGGTGAGGAATGGTACTATGACATGAGACCAAGGCTGACTTGGAGATCTTGTGAGAAATAAAAAGGCCATGGGAGAACATGTGTAGAGATAGAGAGAGGGAAGAATCGAGAATAGAGAGGATCAATCATAGGACACCTTTGATGAAGAACAAGTGATTAATTCAGATATGCCAATTGGCAGATGCCTCTAAGAAGCCAATAAATGGCATGTTCTCTGTAATATGTAGTGATTAGTAATAAAGAGAATTTATTTTTTCGTGCAAACCTGGTTGTGCATTGTTGTTCTGGTTGTAAGGGGAGAACCCTTCATCAAGTGGTATCAAAGCAGGAGTTCCTGAGTCTATAACAAAGTGTCAAACATGAGGAAATTGCAACAAGACCTATGAGTGTGGGTGAAGAACAAAATGCCTCCAAGAATGGCCCAACATGATAGAGGCAGGGGTAGAGGTGGAGATCCACCTAGAGATGAGATCAAAGTGCTTAGAAGGTAGATGCAAGCCTTGCAAGAAGAGGTCTAAAGAGGAAGAGGAGCACACCAAGAAAGAGATGATAGTGATGATGAAACAAAAGAAGAATTGGATGAGGAAGAACATGATCAAGTAGATCCTAGAGAGCTGATATTGTTGTGAGCAATATCTAGTCTAGGAAAGAAACCAAAGATGGAAGTATCAACCTTCAGTGGAAGCCAGAACCTAGAAGAATTGATCAATTGGATCAACAATATGGAAGAATTCTTCAAATTCAAGGAGATTGAAGATCCTCACTGATTAAAGTTTTCAAAGACCAAATTGAAGGGCCATGCTAGTATTTGGTGGAAGGAGGTCCAACTCGAAAGAGGTAGACAAAGAAAACATAAAATCTCCAAATGGGGTAGGATGGTGGAAAAATTGAAGAAAAAATTCATTCTAGTGGATTACAAACTAGAGTTGTTGAAGAGAATGCAGAGTTTGAGACAAGGAACGAGGATGGTGAACAAATACACTAAATAATTTCACAAGGTTATGATTCGAACTGGACATTCTGAGGTGAACAAAGAGAAGGTTGCTTAGTATATCAATGAATTGAATCCTAGTATACATGAGGAATTGGCATTGGTGAAGATGACTACCATTGAAGTTGCTTATTAGTTCTCTCTAAAGGTTGAAGAGTGGCTAAACCAGAGATTTGAAAGCAAGCAAAGAGGAGGAGATCGAGATGGAAAGAATGGTAAATGTCCATATGGAGGTCAAGGTGGTGATTATAAGAAAAGTGAGAGATCCAGTACTAGTCAAGGTCAGTAAAGAGATGACTCATATCAACCATGTGATCACAATAGTGGAGATTGAGGAGGTCGAGGAAGGTCTAGGTGTGGACCAGGAAGAGGAGGTTTTAGAGGAACATGTTTCTGATGTGGAAAAGAGGGGCATAGGGCATATGAGTTCCCACAACACAAAGAGAAGGTGAACAAGACACCTGAAGGAAAGGTGTGAGTATCCCATGTAGATGAAGACACTTGGTCTTCATAGTCTTAAGATGTAGAAAAGGGTGAGCCCCTTGTTTTCAAAAGGGCCTTGGTGAATGAAGAGAAGGAGCCCGACCAACAAAAGAATTTGGTTCACACCTATTGTAAATGTGAAGGAAAGGTCTGCAATATCATCATTGATAGAGGTAGCACTGGAAATCTAGTGTTGAAAGAAATGGTTGCCAAATTGTACTTGGAGAGGAGAAGGTAACCGAGTTCGTATCGAATTGTTTGGTTGCAAAAGGATCAAAGTGTCCTGGTCAATGAACAGTGCCTAATAAAATTCAAAATTGGTAACTACAGGGATGATGTTTTATGTTATTTGATACCCATGGATGCTTTTCACATGTTGTTGGGTCAACCATGGGAGTTTGATTGATGAGAAATACACGATGGACATGCGAATACTTATTCATTAATGAAGGATGGAGTTTGACATAAGTTGAAATCTCTGAAGGAAGTAGATGAGAAGATATGCAGCATGAATTTGTTTGGTCGATGGAAGGAAATTCCTCAAAGGTATGAAACATGAGCCCATGTATTTTGCATTAATTCCAAGAGTTGAAAATGAAGCTAGTAGTGAGGTACCTACAAAAGTGCATGGTTTTTTGGATGAATTCTAGAGTATTATTTCTGATAATGTGCCTGAAGGATTACCACTAGTAAGAAAGATTAGTCATTAGATGGATCTAAATAGTGCCTAATAAAATTCAAAATTGGTAACTACAGGGATGATGTTTTGTGTTATTTGATAGCCATGGATGCTTGTCACATGTTGTTGGGTCGACCATGGGAGTTTGATTGACGAGAAATACATGATGGACATGCGAATGCTTATTCATTAATGAAGGATGGAGTTTGACATAAGTTGAAACCTCCGAAGGAAGTAGATGAGAAGATATGCAACAATGCACGAATTTGTTTGGTCAATGGAAGGAAATTCCTCGAAGGTATGAAACATGAGCCCATGTATTTTGCATTAATTCCAAGAGTTGAAAATGAAGCTAGTAGTGAGGTACCTACAGAAGTGCATGGTTTGTTGTATGAATTCTAGAGTATTATTTCTGATAATGTGCCTGAAGGATTACCACTAGTAAGAAAGATTAGTCATTAGATGGATCTGATTCTTGGAGCCAATTTTCCAAACAAGGTAGCCCATCGAATGACTCCAGTGGAGAATGAAGAGTTCAACAGACAAGTGTAGGAGTTGTTGTGAAAGGGATTGATTAGAGAGAGTTTGAGTCCATGTGCAGTACTTGTAGTACTAGCACCTAAGAAGGACAGAGAATGGAAAATGTGTATTGATTCAAGAGCCATCAACAAGATCACAATCAATTATCAATTTCCCTTGCTGAGAATGGATGACATAATGGATTGCTTGAGTGGAGCAGAGTATTTCACAAAGATTGACTTGAAGAGTGGTTACCATTAGATTCAAATCAAAGAAGGAGATGAGTGGAAGAAAGCTTTCAAGACCAAAGAAGGCCTGTGCGAGTGGTTAGTCATGCCTTTTGGGTTGACCAATGCACCCAACACATTCATGAGACTCATGAACGAGGTATTGAAGGAATTTATGGGTAAGTTTGTTATTGTTTACTTGGATGACATTTTGATTTTTAGTAAGACATTGGAGGAGCACTTGATGCATATTTGAGAGGTTTTTGAGAAGTTGAGGGAGGAGAAGTTTCTGATCAACTGCAAGAAGTGTTGTTTTTTGAAATGTGAAATGGTGTATCTAGGATTTTTTATCTCAGTAGAGGGTTTGAAGATGGATCCAGAAAAGGTGAAAGCCATTGTGGAGTGGCCAATGCCAAGAAGCACTAATGAGGTAAGATATTTTCATGGTTTAGCAATTTTTTACTAGAAGTTCATTAAAGGATTCAGTAGTATTTGTGCACCCCTAATTGAATCAATGAGAGGGGATAGAAAATAATTCAAATGGAGTTCAAGAGAAGCAAAGAGTTTCAATTTGTTGAAGAAGGTCATGGAGCAACTTGTTTTAGCACTCCCATATTTCAATAAAGTATTTCAGGTAGACTGTGATTCCAGTGGTAGTGCCATTGGATCCGTTTTGAGCCAGGAAGGTAAACCCATTGCTTACTTTAGTGAGAAATTGAATGATGCAAAAAAGAGATTTTGTGTATGATTAGGAATTCTATGTCGTAGTCTATAGGCTTTGAAAAGTGGAGACTGATGAGCCTAGTTTTTGGTCTAGAATCTATAGTCTATTTGCTAGCTGATGTCATGAACTTTGATGACTAAATGTTGGTATTTGCATAATGTTTCCCTCAAACCATTAACATTTGACATTATCCTATCTCTACAAGATTTAATGACATTTGGCATATTATGTGGGTTAACTATATTGATTTTGCAAGTGATTAATGAATGATTCTTAAAGTGGTTATAGATGTGCAATTATTATGTGTACTAACCTCGCCATGCAGATTTAATACACCAAGTTAAGGAAGACACCGCCAACTGGGCATGCACCATAACGTCTAGCTGAGGAATTGCTCCAAGTCAAAGGTAGGTGACGACAAAAGATTCTTCATGTAATTGAATGTAACTACCTTGTAGTGGACCTTAATGATTGAGCATGCATGAGCATTAATGTTGTGCTGGATCTGCATTTGGAATTGCATGTCTGACTAGATTCCATGCATGCATAACTACCATCGCTCCACTTTCCCTTGTTTTCCCTAAATGGCATCCTCCCAATCATGGAGTTGACATCCTTGTTTAGATGTAGTATAAATAATGATTTGATACTCCTTCTCAGGAGTTGCGCGATTTGATATTGTACTCTCATTCTCCAGTTTTAGTGATACAAATACATTACTCTCTTGTATGCATGATTTACAGTGAATAAAATAAAGTTATGATTTCAAGCACTTGAGTTCTTATTAGTTTAGAGGATACTTATCCAAGGGGGCCCACTTGGTGAGTAATATGTCTTATTAGTTTAGCATTAGTTTAGTATTACTTGTTGTTTAGTAATTAATTAGAAATCTAGAATTGACCGTTCCTACAACAAAAGTAGACAGAGTAGTCTCCTGTTCGTTGCTCAGATTTTTATTCATGTTATGCATTTCAACTTAGCATAGTTTTTGATTGATATTCAACATTTGTCTCCTTCCATTTCAAGCAATTTACTTTTAGTATTGTGTTTCTTAGTTGTAGAATGCAATGGCTACTTTGAGTATCTAGTGCACATACTGTGTTGACCCATTTCAAGTTCACATCCCTAGGTTGACAAGTTAAATTCACCTTCATGATGATTGAGATAGCTATTCAGGCTAGATGTCCAATCTCTGAGTCATGGCTGTAAAGGCTTATTTATTAAAATCATTGTAAGAGGCCAACATTTTTTGCATTGTTGTTGGGGATGGTGTCAAGCTAGGGAGTCTTTTGGAGTCATTGGTAGTTTTCCTTGTTGTAGTGCTTTTGGAATTTTTTCTTTGTATGTCCACATTTAGGAAGTAATGAACCCCCCTATTCTTTACCAATTATTTTGTGTGAGTTGACTGACAGTGAGTGATACCGCATGCATAGAGGAAGGAGAAGAGATGCATATGGGAGATTCCTTCCTAACAATCCTAATCAAATATGGATAGTTGAATATAAAACCTACCAAAAGAAGAAGAAGAAGATCCATGGCACTTTGTTGATGCATATCCTGATTTGACTAATTCTGAAGTCTCCTCTAAAGATCAAAATCAGCTTGAGAACCCTTTTGCTTTGGAACAACATCAAGTAGGCATGGATGATGCAAATAGGAACAGACCTAACCAACTAGCTTTTCCTTTCCCCATTGCCCATCAGAATGAAGTTGACAACATCAAGAACATTCCTGCCTCAATACTCCCAAAGTTTTATGGACTTGTCACAGATGATCTTGATACCTTCTTATTTGAGTTTGACATACTCTACAGGAGTTATGATTATACTACTGACGCCCATAGGATTAAGCTATTTCCTACCACTCTGAAAGAGGCTACATTAAGATGGTTCTTGAGCTTAGGCAGAGATACTATGGAAACTTGGGAAGACATGAAGACAAAATTCCTTGAGAAATACAAGGAATATTACAGGGGCAGTGACATGAGAGGAGGTGCCATTTTTAGGATGCAACAAAAGGAAGATGAGAGCCTAGAAGATTGCATTTCAAGGTTTTTGTTTTTCCTACAAAAGTCCCCACACCATGCACTTAATGAGGACTCACAAAAGTTTCTTTTCCTGAGAGGAATCGATGACAGCTGCACTGATGCCTTGTACCTCATGGCAGGAGGAGATATCTCTCAAGCTCCTTGGGAGGATATCAAGAAAATATGTCAGAATTACTCTAGGGAAACTTCAAAGAAAAGGAGAGCTTATCAATCTTCTATGGGTAAGTCAACTGCCAGTGGAGTTTCAAGAATGGAGATCACTCATTTTCTGGTAGACTTCAAGCAGGACATTATCAACAATCTAGCTACTCTGCTAGATACACTTTAGGCCAAGAAGAAGCAAGAGGAGGTAGAGGCAACGTTGATAGAGTATTTCCCCCATTACAAACAAAAGAAGAAGGACTACAGATGTAAGATGGTAGCTAATCTTGAAAGCAAGTAGATTTCACTTGAGTTCAAGCAAATTCAAATTGAAGAAGACCAAGTCTACTATGTTGCACAAAGGAAGCCTTGGGATCCAAGACAAGGTCTGCCACCAGATCCACTATCCTATGTTGGAACCTATTTTAACTCTTATTCATTTGGTAACCAATGGTAGCCCCCATATCCACCCAGTTATGGAGGATATCCACCACAGCTTTGGAGTAACCCTCCAAATGCTTGGCCCATTCATCAGAGTTCTCCACCCTAGTGGCAACAACCTTAGGGGAATTGGCAGCAATTTCAAGGGCATTGGAAACCACCTCCAGTAAATTGGAAGCAAACAAATCAATGGAGAGGACAACAATGGCCTACTCAGACAACCAGTTACATGCAGCCACCTTCTCAACCCCAACAACCATCTATAATTCCTCCACCTACCAATCCAAGCTCAAATGCACCTAAACCCATTCAGCTACTAGTTCAGCCCACACCCAATCCAAATAACAAACCACAACAGCAGCCTGCATATTCTACTAATTCAAATCAATTCACTGTATATGTTGTGAGTGTAAGTGATATCCACCTACGTTCAAGAACCACTCTACTAGCCCCTTCCAAGCTCATCATTACTAAGCTTCCTGTGGAAGAGGAGGAGGAGCCTCTGAATGATCTTATTCATCCAAATGCACCTAAAAATCCTAAACTAGTCCAAGCCAAGTAGACCAAGCAAGAACCACCATTTCCTTAGAGATTGGAAGTTTCCAAGAAGAAAGAAGAAAAGGAGGATACCACCTTTGACTTCTTGGATCAGCTAAAGCATATATGTGTTCAAATATCCCTATTTCAGGCCATAAAGGATGTTCCAATCTACAACAAAGAAATCAAAGAAGCCTATCTCAAGAAGCCAGGTAGGAAAAAGAAAGAACCAACTATAGTTCATGTTGGGAAAAGTGACTATTCCCAAATATAATGACCCAAGTAGTCCTATGGTAGTAGTTGTCTTAAACGGAATCCAAGTGAAGAATGCTTTGATTAATTTAGGGGCAACAATCAATGTAATGACCAAAGACATCCTGTAATGACTAAACATTACAAGTATGAGATCTAATCCTACTGTTCTGCAACTTGCTGATGGGCCTAATATTAATCCTGATGGTGTAGTGGAAGATCTTGTGGTAGTTCTAGACTCATGTGAATACCCAATAGATTTTATGATTCTTTCTCCTAAGGCTACACTAGGCGGGTATCCCATCATTCTTGGAAGGCCTTGGTTAGCAACTGCAGATGCATACATTGGATTTTGGTTAGGTGACATGACTATTTCATATGAGAGGAGCACTAAAAAGTTTGTTCTTTATCCACCTGCTCAGCCATCTCATGATGAAGATGATCTAGTATGGCCACAAGTTGGTGAAGAGGCTGAGGAAGCTAATTTTGTGGCACAACTTATGATGCTAGGTAGAAGCTCTTTCATGCAGCTCCAAGATCAGGATGAAGTGTTGGATAACATAATTCAAAACCATTATGAAGTGGAGGAAGCATCATCTTCTACTTCATTCAGGACACTTCTACCTACTATTCCTGCAGCCACTGTTTCTGTAGACATTCTTCCTGTAGACGATCTTCTTGCAGCCACTCCTCCTGAAACTACTATTCCTATAAACAAACTTCTTGCATAAACATGTATGTTCCATACATTGTTGTTGTATGAACTAAAGGTACCATGTATTAATGAAGCAACCATGATAGAGTTAACTACACAAGTCTGGGTGTCAAAGGGAAGCTATCTGAATGTTAATAGTAAATTGAATGAAGAACAACAATTGTTATTAGCAAACCTATTAAGGTCCCATTAGCATGCATTTGCATGGGATTATCATGATATGAAGGGATTGGATCCTAATCTTTGTATACGCATAATTTATATCAAAGATGATTGCACTCCAATAAGACAGCCACAAAGAAGAATTAACTCTGCACTAAGAGAGATTGTGAAAGGAGAATTGTAGAAATTACTAGATGCCAGATTTATCTACCCCATTTTAGATAGTCAGTGGGTGTCTCCATTAGTGATTGTTCCCAAAAAAGGAGGGAAATGGAAAGTTCATGTTTATTATAGGGAAATTAATGCTGCCATCAAGAAGGATCACTTTCCTTTACCCTTCATTGATCAAGTTTTGGACACACTTGCAGGAAAGCAATACTTCTCTTTTCTAGATGGATTAAATGGCTACAACCAGATCCAAATTGCACTAGAAGACCAAATTTACTTGTCCATGGTGGACTTATTTCTATTTGGTACTCTCATTTGGCTTGTGCACTTGCAAATTTCCAGAGGGCAGTCATTAGCATATTCTTAGATATTTCTCATGATTGCATGGAAATCTATATGGATGACTTCACCGCTTATGGTCTTGATTTTGATCAAGCATTGGAAAATATCAAGAGAGTCCTACAGAGATGTGAAGATAAAAAATTGTCCTTAAATAGTGAAAAGTGTTTCATGATGATGCAAGAGGGTGTAGTTCTTGGCCACTACATCTCCCACAAGGGAATTCAAGTAGATCCTGCAAAAATTGAGGTAATCACAAATCTGCCTACACTTGCAAAACAAAAGGATGCTAGGAGTTTCTTGGGTCATGCAGGATATTATAGGTGTTTTAAATCTCCCACAAGGGAATTCAAGTAGATCCTACAAAAATTGAGGTAATCACAAATCTGCCTACACCTGCAAAACAAAAGGATGCTAGGAGTTTCTTGGGTCATGTAGGATATTATAGGTGTTTTATCAAAGATTTCAGCAAGGTAGCAACACCATTGCATACCCTTCTCACTAAGGATGCTGAATTTTAGTGGATTGAAGCTTGTGACAAGGCATTTTCTGAATTGAAGGTAGATTTGACTCATGCTCCTGTACCCAAGGGACCTAATTAGGAGCTTCCTTTCCACATCCACACTGATGCATCAGATTATGTCATAGGAGTGGTCTTAGGACAAAAAAAGGGAGCTGTTGAAAATTCTATTTACTTTGTCATCAAAAAATTGCAAATAGTTGAATTCAATTATATAGTGACAGAGAAAGAGATGTTGGTAGTAATCTATGCATTGAACAAATTTGGACATTACATAATAGGCTACCAAATATTTTTGCACACTGATCATGCAGCCATTAGATATCTTATGAATAAACCTTTGATCATAGTAAGATTGGTAAGATGGTTATTGTTGATGTAGGAGTTTGATGTAACCATTATGGATAAGCCAGGGAAGGCCAATGTTGTTGCATATTTTCTTTCAAGACTAACTACATCAGAAGACAATCAGCCTATAGATGACTTTTTTTCCTAATGAGAACCTATTCTCCCTCAGTGTACAAACACCCTAGTATGCTGACATAGTCAATTACTTGGTCACATGTAGAGTTCCTTCTCACTTCTCCCCAAAATAGAAAAGGGCACTTATTGAAAAATATTTTCCTTTCTATTGGATTGTTGGATGTTTTTTTTATACTAGGCCTGACCATGTCATGAGGAGATGTGTGAGAGAAGATAAGACATATGACATCTTGCATGCATGTCACAATGAACCATGTGGAGGACAATTTGCATTCAAAAGGATAACAATGGATATTTTGAACACAGGGTATTATTGGACAACACTCCACAAGGATGCAGGAAGGTATACTAGAAAATGTGATAGATGTCAAAGGATGGGAAGACCAACTAGATCTGATGAAATGACACTTTTTCCTTAGGTAGTAATCACACCCTTTGACAAGTGGGGATTGAATTTTTTGGGACCAATTGACCCTCCATCAAATGGTAAGTCTTATATATTGGTATGCACTGATTATGTGACAAAATGGGTATAAGTTAAGGCTATGAAACATGCAAGGAATAACAAGGTTGCAAAATTTCTTTATGAAGAGATTTTCACAAGATATGGAGTCCCAAGAGAAATAGTGACTGATCAAGGGCCACAATTCACATCAAATCTTTTTGCAACACTAGTGGATAAGTACAATATAAGGCACAGGAAGTCTACTCTGTATCACCCCCAGGCTAATGGCCAAGTTGAGGTGACCAACAGAGAAAATTAAAGCCATTCTAACTAAAACAGTAGTTGTCCATAAAAAGGATTGGGAAAACAGATTACCATAAGCTATCTGGGCCTATAGGACAACCTGGAAAACAACTTCAGACTTTACACCATTTGAGTTGTTGTATGGAAAGATAGCTATGATTCCAGTTGAATTTGAACATAAGACTCTGCGAACTACAGTAGATTTGGGGATGAATATTTCTGAGGCACGGAGAGAAAGGATCATTCAGCTAAATGATTTGGATGAAATAAGAAGAGCAACTCTACAACATACATAAGTAGTGCAGAATCAGAGGATCAAGTGGCATGAAAAATTTATTAGGGACAAGAAATTCAAACCAGGATATTGGGCATTGCTCTGTGACTTAATATACCAGGACAATGCAAGAAAATTGCAAACAAGGTGGCTAGGACCATACGAAGTTGTTGAGGTATTTCCTAATGGAATTTTTTAGCTTACTACCATTGACCTAGTCAGATTCAAATTACTTGTCAATGGTCATCACCTCAGGTTATATCGCAAGCTAGCTTCCAAAGAAGAGTTCTTGCAACAATTTATCCAACATTCAACACTGAAACTTCCTACAGCCGAAGGAAGTGGACCTATTGTCCCTCCTTATGGCTAATTAAGGTACACACTTTTCATAATAAAGACTTTCAATTATGTGGAAGTCCATTTCTTCATCCATCCGCCCATCCATTACCGCATTTCTCTCTCTTCCATCACTTCATTCCACCTTACCTCATTTCACTTCATTTATTGCTCAATTTATTTTCTAAAAAAATGTGAGTGTTGCTTTATTCATGATCTTTGCAACTAATCTTCCACACATTCAGGTATATGTGCATTAATTTCTATCTTTAATCATCTTTTAAGTGTGTTCATTTAATCATTGTTTAGTATAGATATTCACATAAATGCCATTATTACTTGTCAGTCACCACTCCCATCTCACATGTGTGGACACATGTCCAAATTTAGGTTGGGGGGAGGGGAAAGAAAAATATGAAAATATTTTGTGAATTTATTGCCCATGTGTCAAATCATATTAGGCTGCGTTAGACATTTTAAAATGAGCTGATTTGAAATCTACGTGAGAGGACAAATTGCATGTGTGAAGTGACAATGGCTGCAGTCACCATTCCTTCCTATCATAATTTTCCTTTATCACTCCTTTTCTTGCCATTATTGCCCTGCCATAATCTTGAGTTGCAAGCAAGAAGGAAAAACAAAAGAAATGAAATTTAGTTGACATTGACACTAGAAATTTAGCAGGTTGGTATTGGAATTTAGCAAATACTACAAGAAAGTGCATTTGATTTTTAGACAGGAATTGTAGGAAAGAAGTTGCAGAGAATTTGTTTGATTGCAGAAAATGGGAGGTGGGTTAATTTGAAATGAACCCATGGTGCATGATATTTTACTATAGGATGTGCAATACTTGGAAAAATTTAGAAAATGTGGATGGTTAGATTACTTCTTAAAGCTGGATGG
Source organism: Sequoia sempervirens (assembly GCA_007258455.2). Lineage (NCBI taxonomy): Eukaryota > Viridiplantae > Streptophyta > Pinopsida > Cupressales > Cupressaceae > Sequoia > Sequoia sempervirens. The sequence continues at coordinate 81,667,183 of VDFB02373365.1, forward strand.
CTTTGATGAAAGCATTGCCCTTGAATTTTCCCAGACATTTTCAAAAGAAAAGCCACAATAAAAGGGTTGGAAGTTGTGGCAACAGAGGAAAGAATTGTAGAGGTCACAGGGTTACCAGCTGATGGTGAAAAATACCCTACTTCCATAGATGCCAAATCAAATAGGGCCGAGTTTATAGAGCCAAACTCCCCCCCATTGAGCATAGACAAATAGGGTGCAAAGAGAATGTCTCTACCCGAGCTATGGAAGCAGATAGTTGTGTATGTTATCAAATACATCACTTGTGAGGGTCTCCAATCAAACTTGCATTTTGTCCACTTCAAGCTTTTGAATCACATGAGGCATGAAAGGAGGATGAATGTGCCCAACATGCTATACAATCTTCTCTCAATTATGGTAGCTGAGACCCAAAAAGGTAGGGATAATTATGTTTCCCACCATTTCTTGATTAAAATTGTTAGTTGAAAAGTCTCTACATGATGTATCTGGAATGACTTGGGGAGAGTTTATAACTATTGATCAAATTAGATTTGAGCACTTACAACCTGGGGCTTTGCATCAATCCCATAGGTCTAGTAGGAGAGTAAGCATGAAGCCATTCCTAGTGCTTCAACCTTTGGTGTTGGATCTAGCATAAATCCTCCTGCAACAGGAGAAACCATAGAAATTAGTTCTTCTAGAACAGATCACTCAGAAAAAGGAAGCTCTTCCTCAAATTCTGATGATGACATCCCACTTGAATCCCTGATGAAAACTAGGGCACAATAGAGAGAGGTAGAAATGAGAAAAGGGAAGGTTAAGACAACCTATAGAAATAAAAGTACCAAGTTCTAAGTAGAGGAAGGATGATACTATTCATCCTGTAGCCAAAGGAAAACATGAGAGACCTCATAGGAATTCAAGACCAGCTGGGCCTGTGATTGGTATGCCTCCACAAGAAAGCCCTAAACCCGGTGAGACCTCACATGAGGACCCTTAAGCTCCAATGGAGCAAGAGAATGTTGAAGAAGAAGAATACATATTTAGGAGAGTAACAAATATAACATTGGTCGATCTTGCTAACATTGTAGAAGAATTGGAGGAAAATTAGGACTTCTTGTAGCATGAGCAAGAGGTCCTACAACAAGAAGTCCTACAACAACAACTAGAACCAAAGTAGGAGTTCCTATAGCCACAACAAGAACAAGAGTCCCTGCAGCAAAAGGAAGAAGAAACAACACCTTTGCAACTAGAGATAATTGGATATCCTGAGTCCATGCAAATAGTGCCTTATGAGGAGCTGCCATCAACAAAAGGACTAGTAGGCATTCATAATCCTCCTAGTTTTATAGTACATGCAACAATTTTGAATTTATGGAAAGAAATACAAAGAAGGGAGGAAGACTGGAAAAAGGAAAAATGGAAATTGAAGGAGGAAATTCAAAAGAAGGATGAGGAGATAGAGGATAAAAATGCAAAAAATTCCACCTTGAAGTAGAGGGTGGATGATATGGCAGCTTTGGCGCCAAAGATTTTGGAATGTAGGATCCCTCCAAGGGTCTATGCTTTGCTCTTGAAAGAGAAGTATCTCTCTTTTAAGATGTCAAGAATTGCCTTAGGTTTGAATCCTTCTATTGATACCCCTATGGAATTTTTCAATGCTTATAGGATTGCCTCCCTTGAAATGAAGAATTTGTTATGTGAATTTTTTTTGCATAATTACACTGTTACAAAGGACCATGATTGAAATCCATTGCTATATGTTGGGGATGTTCAATTGAGAGCATTCATGTCTTGGGTAAAAAATGAGATTAGTTAGGGACAACAACATGGGGCTTATAAGCAATTGGATTCTGATATCCCTCTAACTGTTAGAGCTAAATCAAGTAACCTAAGGGATATTTATAGAGAATAGCATAGAATGTTGCTCAGAACAAGTTATGGAAATAGGATTATGCCTTGGATTGAGGTAGTTTACAACAAGTATGAGGTAAAGACAACAACAAAGGAGGAAACTATGAGGAGATTTTTGTCACATAGATGGAATAGTTTGACTAATGAGTTGAAACAGGATGAGCCTCATTCCATCCATAATTATGCTACAACACTAAAAAGAATTGATAGGAATATTAAGATTGGGAGAACTTGGGGATGACCTTGGCTTCCCCTGACTTTCCAACCACCCATGCTCATGTGGCCCATGCCAAATTTTAGATTCTACCAATATGACATTAAGAGATGGAATAGATTTGATATATTGGGAGGATTCTATTGGGATCCTGATTCACGCACTTAAGCCACTAATGTTGGAAAAATCCTAGTTGCAAATTTCAAATCCTTGACCAAGCAGAAGAACAACTCTTCCCTTGTTGGAGGATCAAAAAAATGATAGGATGGGGGGAGTGATGAGCCTAGTTTTTGGTCTAGTTTTGGGTAGAATCTATAGTCTATTTGCTGGCTGATGTCATGAACTTTGATGACTAAATGTTGGTAGTTGCATAATGTTTCCCTCAAACCATTGACATTTGACATTATCCTATCTCTGCAAGCTGTAATGACATTTGGCATATTATGTGGGTTTAACTATATTTATTTTTTATGTGATTAATGAATGATTCTTAGAGTGGTTATAGATGTGCAATTATTATTCATACTGACCTTTCCATGCAGATTTAATACACCAAGTTGAGTAAGACACCACTAGCTAGGCATGCACCATAACGTCCAGATGAGGAATCACTCCAAGTCAAAGGCAGCTGACGGTAAAAGATTCTTCATGCAACTAAATGTAACTGCCTTGTAGTGGACCTTAATGATTGAGAATGCATGGGCATTACTACTGTGTTGGATCTGTGTTTGGACTTGCATGTCTGACTAGATTCCATGCATGCGTAACTGCCATCGCTCGACTTTCCCCTATTTTCCCTAAATGGTGTCCTCCTAGTCGTGGATTTGACTGCCTTGTTTAGCTATAGTATAAATAATGATTTGATACTCCTTTAGGGGTTGCATGATTTAATATTGTTTGTCTCATTCTCTAGTTTCACTTATACAAATACATTATTCTCTTGTATGCATGATTTACGGTGAATAAAATAAAGTTCTGAGTTCAAGCACTTGAGTTCTTATTAGTTTAGAGGATACTTATCCAATAGGGGCCACTTTGTGAGTAATCTATCTTATTAGTTTAACATTAGTTTAGTATTACTTGTTGTTTAGTACTTAGTTAGAAATCTGGCATTGACTGTTCCTACAACCACTAGAATTCCATTATGTGATGGTTCTTGCAGCCAAAACAGACAAAGTAGTGTCTTGTTCATTGCTCAGAATTTTATTCCTATTATGCATTTCAGCTTAGCGTAGTCGTTGATTGATATTCATTTTTTTGTCTCTTTCCCTTTCAAGCAATTTACTGTCAATATTGTGTTTCTTAGCTATAGAATGCAATGGCTACTTTGAGTTCCGAGTGCACATACTATGCTAACCCATTTCAAGTTCACGTCCTTGGGTTGACAAGTTAAATGCACCTTCATGATGATTGAAATAGCTATTTAGGTTATATTTCCAATCTTTGAGTCATGGTTGTAAAGGATTAGTTATTAAAATCATTGTAGGAGGCCAACAAAGACATTATTTTCTGCCAAAAGAGTATTTTATTCACTGATCATCAAGCCTTACAATACTTGAACAATGAAGGAGAATTAAACCAAAGACATCTAAAATGGGTTGAATTTATGAAAAGTTACACCTTTGTTTTGAAACACTAAAGTAGGCGATCAAATAGACTTGTAGATGCCTTGAACAAGAGGCAAAACTTGTTAACAAAAATACAGTTCGAAGTTTTCAGGTTCAAGGAACTCACAAGTTTGTATCCAGAAGATCCAAATTTTAGAGAAGCTTGAAAATATTGCAAGGATTCTGTCACACTGGATAGGACTAGGTGGTTGGATTATACCATTCAAGATGGTATGCTATTTAGGAGGAATCAATTGTCCATTCCAAGGAGTTTGATGAGAGAAAACTTGATCAAATAGAAGCATAGTGGTGGAATGGTAGGTCACTTCAGACATGATAAGACAATTGTTGTGGTAAGTGAACATTACCATTGGATATAGTTGTAATAGGACATGAAGAATTTTGTTCAAGGTTGCAGGGCATGTAAAATGGTGAAGGGCGCTAGTCAAAATACTTAACTGTATTGACAATTACCAGTCCTTGAGAAGCCATGGGAGGATATTAGCATGGATTTTGTTCTTGGTTTGTTGAGGACACAACATGGTCATTACTCCATATTTGTGGTGGTGGATAGATTTTTGAAGATGGCACATTTCATTCCATGTCATAAGACTAGTGATGTTTTTCATGTTGCAGAATTATTTTTCAAGATGGTAAGACTACATGTTTTACCAAAGAGCATAGTTTCAGATCGATATACCAAGTTCATTGGGTATTTCTAGAGGACGTTGTGGAAAAAGTTGAAAACTAACCTAAAATTTAGCTCAACACACCATCCACAGACATATGGACAACGAAGGTGGTGAATAAGAGTTTGGGTAACTTGTTGAGATGCTTGGTAGGTGACAAACCCAAAGGTTGGGATTTGGTTTTACCGCAATTAGAGTTTTCTTATAACAATTTAGTCAATATAAGCACTGGTAGATCACCATTCTAGATTGTGTATGGAAGTGGCCTAAGAATTGCTACTAAACCAAGGAAGATGGATAAGGGAAATGTAGTACAAAAGTAGAGGATTTTGTTGAACATATCAAGAACGTGCATGAAGTTAAGAAGCATATGGATAAGATGAATACATAGTACAAGACTAAGGTAGATCAAAAAAGAAGACATAAGGAGTTTGTAGTTGGAGATGAATTCATGGTTCATTTGAGGAAGGGAATATTTCTAGTTGGTACATATAATAAGTTGAAGATGAAGAAGTTTGAACCGTGTAAGATTTTGAAGAAGCATGATTCAGGTAATGCATATGAGGTAGAATTGCCAAGTGGGATTCAAGTATCACCTGTATTCAACATTTTAGACTTGAAAGAGTATCATGAAGGAGATAAGGATCCTGAGTTGGTAGAGGCACATAGGAGTGTTCTAGCATCAATAGCAACACAAGGAGAAATTATAGAGATCTTGGATAGTCAAGTGAGATGAAGTACCAAGAATAGGCAGTACGAAGAATATTTGGTGAAGTGGAAAGGAAGGCCGATTGAAGACTCAACTTAGTTGTCTAAATCAAAGGTTAGTCATTTTCTATTTCCTCTAACTCCTGAGGAGTGGTAGAGACACTCTTCAAATCTACCCCAAGTGTCTGATGCAGGAGCATCCAGGATGAAGAGAAATCATGCATCATCATTTTGTGTTTGTCTGACCAAATAAGGGCTAGCATGTTCTATTGTTGCAACCTTGACATATCATCATGATTGCACCCAATGTTCCAACGATAGATGGATGGTGTTAGTACAATGTGGTTGAGCATGTGAAGTTCGTCAGTGTAAGGGTTCCCTATCAACAAGACAATTTCCTCTGTCTAGCCAATGGTCCAATCAGTGTGACTCGGTAGCATCGGTGGAACCTTCTATATCATTCCCCAAATGACCCAATGGTTCATTTCATATGTTAATTCATCATCGGGACTCCCTTGTATTGGCGAAAGGTGAGTTGTGGTCTCCCCGATGGAGCAACAACATGGTGTCGAACTGACATGATGATATCGGTGGGAGATGGACTGGCATTTGGGTGATAACCCGATGGTGATAGATATGTGGTGGTTAGTAGTAGTTGATGGTTGAGAGAACCTGAAGCTGACACATGGCAAAGTGATATTGAATATTTCACATTGTAGTTGTGAAATATAACTCTATTGGCCAGTGTTGAATGTGATGTAATGACTTGGAGATTCTGAAAGCTAATTAGGTGAGTGACAATACTACAACATGAGACCAAGGCAGACTTAGAGATCTTGTGAGAAATAAAAAGGCCATGAGAGAACATGTGTAGAGACAGAGAGAGGGAAGAACATAGAACATAGAGGATCAATCATAGGATACCTTTGGTGAAGAACAAGTGATTAGTTTAGATCTTCCAATAAATGGCATGTTCTCTGTAATCTATAGCGATTAGTAATAAAGAGCATTTCTTTTGCGGTGAAAACCTAGTTGTGCATTGTTGTTTTGGTTGTAAGGGGAGAACCCTTCATCAATTCTCATGTCTCACTGACAAATACCATGCCTCACTAACAAAAATCCATGTCTTACTAATAATCTTCAAAAGGAAAATGAAAAAATTCAGAGGGTTACTTTGTTTCAATTCAAACCACTGCACAATCAAAGTTTCACCATAGTTTTTCACACTTACCAAAGCCTTTTAACACCAATCTAATAAAGAATGCAGATATGTAATCTTACATACCATCATCATGTGATCATGCTTTGATAAAACCCAACATCATCTTGAATTGTAGCAAGAAAGAAAATTATATCTACCCTTCCATCATCTTTTCAATCAAAACATTACACACCCTTTTCATCATATACATTCTATAAGAGAGGGGGACCACCATGTGCAAGACCCTAGGTCATGGAGGGTCAAGATGCGAGAGGTTTCCCTAACTTTCCTTAGCTAAGTGTAATGTAAGGAAATGCAAGGTGAGAATAATGAGGACCATGAGGTCTCTCAGTTACTTTGCAGACCCAAAACATAGGAAAGGGCTAGGCGAGCCAATTTTTAGGTCTAATGCTATGCCTTAGGAAGTTCTCTGTTTGAGGAAAAAAGTGCGGTCTCCAGACGTCAACATGATATGCTAGCATCTCAAAAGTGCATTGGCGTTTGTATGGTTAGACAACAGTGAAGACGAGGTAAAACCAATAAAACTAGCTAATGGCCCAGTTGATTAACTAAAGGGATATAATGATGTGATTAAGTAAATGAAATACTCTCTAATATTATAAGGAAAATACACAAGAGTGAAGAGAGTAAGGAGAATCTCACCAAGGAATTCATTCACTAGCTAATCCCTCAAGAAGCACGTACTCCTACACACAGATGGAGAGGAGAATGTTGGGTGGCTTATAGGGGTCTGCCTCAGTCAGACCCCCATTTAGCTGTTTCCACCTCCAAGGACAACCAAGGAAACAAGATGAAAGAAATAATGTATTAAAGAGAAAAGAAGCACTACAAAATAGTGTTATGCTACTCAACTAAGTGATAGAGGAGAGGAGAGGGAAGATTACCACCTCCACGAAGAGCACTCAAGGTTGCTTGGGGGATAAAATGAGAGTACTCGAGTCTCTACTACAATGACATGGTCCCAAAATTTCTCTACCGAAGTGGAGTGTTGCTTTGGTTGCAATGGAGTGCTTGGAATGTTGCTTGAGAGCTTGAGAGTGAGTGCAAGAGTATGGAAGAAATTTGTGAATCCAGTCCAGAAGTTAGAATGCATGTTGAAGGGATGAATTTGAAGGAGGAACAGAGAAAAATGGTGATATTCGGGTCAGCCGACTGAAGGGGCATTACAAATTCACCTCCAATGAGAAGAGTAACGCCTCTATAGGTTCAACCACAGGAATCTGATAGGGACGTAAGTGCACCGCATAGATGTATGCGCGCTGGATGAGCGTCCCCAAAAAAAATGCCTCCATCGACCCTCAAAATAGGGACCAAGTGGGATGCAAGCAGTGGGATTAGGTGGAATTAAGCCTCCAAACTTGGTTTTCTAATGTGGATAAAGGAAAAAAGGGGATTTGCACATGGGGTGCAAATTTACTCTTATACATTTTTCCCCCACTTTAGCGAGCATGAATACTGATGAGTGCTTGATAAAGTAGATCAAGAAAGAGTAGGGTTAGAAACATATACTTGAATTATTGAGGAAGAAGACCGTGATTTGGTGAACCTAAAGGTGCAAGGAAAGCAAATGACTCCATAGCTGCTCAGAACTATGAAGTTGGGAAAAAATAAAGTATGTTATAGGCCTGCAAACTTGCAAGGAGGAAACCCCCAAGATCTCTCACATGAATGAATCCATGTGAAGTAAGCACCTTTTAGGCCATAAACTTGCAAGGAAGGTATCCCCCAAAACTCTAGCATGAAGGAAACCCCAAGGAAGTGGACTCTACAGAGTCAACAAGCGGCCAAATAGGCAAGTAAGCGGATGGTTGTGCAGACCATCGATGATTTGCAAGTCTTTCAAATGGGTCCCTCAAGAACCTTCAAAAGGAGAGGGGTCCACTCAAGGGGTGCATTGTTTGAAAGGTGAGGTCTAGTCAGGTTGCCCCAAGCTAGATGCGAAGATATAAAACAAGTCTAGTTGGGCTGCCCCCAAGCTAGATGTGAAAAGGGGAATGAAATAAGTCTAGTCGGGTTGCCCCCAACCTAGACATGAAGGAATCCATTTGAGGTAAAGAATTTCAAAGAAGGATACCTTAGGAACTTGTCGTGAAAAAAAAGGGGGGTCCACTCAAGGGACATAGTTCGAAAGCAATTTTTCTTCTCTTCTTAGAGCTATCCATCATCAAGGAATCCTTTTGAAATATGTTCACTTCATCAAGGAATTTGAAAAGAAGGATATGCCCCCACGCACGGAGAAGGTCAAAGATATTCCCACTTCAGAGGAAGTTCTTCAAGTCCTTTCTTTATGAACCCGTGATGAAGGAAACACATTTTGTTAGGGTTCCAAGTTGAGAATGCAATTCCAAAGAAAATTTTGTATAGATTTTTGAGAAAAGATTTGTTGACAACGAACGCATTTTTTGAAAATAAAAATGTTAAAGAGGTGTTGTAACACATGAAATGGAAAACTCAAGCAAAGAAGAGAGAAAGATAAAGGGATAACAAAAGAAAGAGAAAAATATAGATAAAGGGCACAGGGGGATCTGGTTTAGCGGGGTCAGATCTGTCCAAGCTCATAATAATAGGTAACCGCAATGCAAGGTGAAAGATCATCAATCCACAACCAGATCAGGAAGAATGCATGGGAAGACAAAGTAAAAATAAAAAATTGGGTCAACATGGAAGGGAAGCTTAAATGCCCCCAATGCTTTGCATCATCCCTAATTTATCAAAAATCAAGCACAAACATGGAAGAATGATGATACAAATAGAAAAAGGTTTACGACACAAAAAAAAAACCTGTATCCAAGCACCAATAGGGGTGACAAGGGTCATGCATGCACACATAGCACGATCACAGGGGAACACATTACAAAACACACGCACACACACAAGATCAAGAAAAGAGGCCTCCTCCTAACATTGATCAGCCAAGAGGTCATCTGCTTCCCAATCTAAATCCTCATAAGGGGAAGGAGGATGAGCCTGCAATGGTGGGATGTTAAGAGGAGGAACATTCGACCCTCCCGCAAGAAGGGCTAAGGAAGAATCCCCCGCAAGATCTTCTTCACCAAGCTCTTGTGGAGCTAAGGTTAGCGATTTTGCGAAGATCACTGACAGGGTCGAGACTTCATCCACAAAATTAAACATGCACCCCATAGGAGCACCATGTCTAATTTCAGCGAACAAGATAGGTTGTGCCTGAGGTTCACCGCTAAGCTCACCGAATGACTCGGGAGCAGTGACAAACTCAGGGGAAGCTGGGATTGCTTTCATCACCAAGATAGAATAAGTCAACGTTGGGTTGCTATGTGGAGGTGGTGGGGTCCTCCTATGTCCTTCATTGTCGAAGGGACCATCCTCTTCCTCCTATTTCATTGGAGGAGATGAAATCCCCATGGATGAGGCCAGAGGTGCGGATGAAGAGGAAGAAAGAACCGTAGTAGATACAACTAAAGTATTAATCATATCCACAAGTTTTGGGAAAGGCTAGATATCCTAAATAAAAATTAGCAAAGGTGGCTCCACCAAAGGAGCGATGAACACCTATACCCATTTAGGGTTAGGCGCATTCATACTCGCAATGAAATTCAAGATCAGTATAGGACCAGACTAGAGAGAAGTAGAAGGGAGGAAGAAGACACTGTAGGAGGCCCTGAAGCAAGGGCAATCATTTCTTCCTCCTTTCTTTGCAAGGTAGCCTACTCAGCCAAGAGATCCTTTTGCTAGTGCTTGCATTTTTCATGCAAGGCAGTTTCTATGGCTCTTCGAGTTAGAGGCCGAGATTTGTGAAGGGATAGAAGGCTCCTGCTCAACCATAGGAATGTCCACTATGATTGTTTCTAGTGGAGGGATAGGTTCCTGGATGGGAGCAGGAGGAATGGGTAGGGGAGCAACATGAGGAGTCAACTTGAGAGCCTCGACATTGGGTCTCTTTCCACTCATTGCCTTAGGAGCAGGAGTATTAGGAGGTCATGGATTGAATTCTCAATGAGAACCTTTCTTTCTTTCGTATAAGTAATACCATGGTCCAGGGTATTCATTAGGGAGGTCTATGATCCTGAGCTTGGGCCTACACGTAGGAGGAATCATTAGACTCAGTGGGTAGCCACCAGGCTAGCTCATCCAATACTCTTCCCAAGAAGGGGGAGAGAATGAGGTAGACCAGGAGGAGGTAGCCTTCTCTTTACCTTTACGGGAAGGAGAGGGAGCTAGTGTGGACTTCTCCTTCCCTTTTAGGGAAGGGAGAGTAGTCAATGTGGGCTTCTCCTTCTCTTCTCGAGAAGAGGATGCGATTGATTGTTCTGACATGAGAAGGGTCAACTTTGGCTCCACTTTGCCCCTAGTTTTATACTTCACATAGTTCTTGTAAAGTAGGTTCATTCTTGGAGGAAGTCGACTGACTAGGGAGGGCCAAAAGTGATCCAACGAGTATCCACCACGGGACACCAAGGGCTAGTATCTAGTGTCATGCACTATGTGGACGATGCCCTCATGGGAGAAATTTAAACACTTGTGAATAATGAAGGTGATTCCATTCATGGAGGCAAGCTAGGGTATGCTTAGCTTCAGCTTGAATAGATCCAACTCTGGGATATCATCGAAGACTGTGTCAATAGCCCTAGGTCCAACTAGGATAGACAAAGTGATTGAGCCATAAGGTTTAAGGCACATACCATCATGTGTACGGATGGTAGATTTTGTTCCTTCATATTTTTCCTTTTGTAATGAATTCAATACTAATGTCTCCTCAGTGATAACATTCACATGAATCATAGGGTCTATCAAGACTTTTGTCACAATGTTACCATTGATACGAGTGAGAATGTAGAGAGGAGAAGGTTTGTTGTTTAAAGGTAAATCTTGTAATGTACATGTAATGTCTAGCGAAATGGGTGTGGGTAGAATAGTGGAAGTTACCGTGACCATATTGACATAGGCCTCGGGTAGGGTAACAAAATCAATGGGATCAATAATCATGTTAGCAGAGTGTGATAGAAATGAATCTATGTATATTTGTAATTCACTATTAGCTTTTGCCACTGATTTGTTAGCATTCTATTTATTCCCATCGAGACGAATGGTACCGTCCTCGATGCGGTCTTTTATCTCATAACACAACCACATACAACATTCGGTATCATGTCCATTAACATGATGGTACTAGAAATAAGTGATCCCATCATACCAATTAGGGTAGGGTTCTTTGACAGGCTTAAGAGCCAACAAAGTTGCAATCTTATCCTTCAACAACTTTTGTAAGATGGAGGTATAAGATTCCAATAACTTTGTGAACTTCTAGTTATGTTTGAGGCCATTTTCATCAGCAATGGCTACTACATTCACAACAGTCTTACCTTTCCCAGAGATTGATACAATGGATTTTCCCTCAGAATAGGAGCATGAAGAGGATCCCCCAAACTGAACAACTATCTGTTGGTACTCTTGTAAGGCTGCACACAAGTGTGCGAAAGAAGGGTATTTCATAAGGGAAAACGTCTCTTTCCAAGGCCTTTGTAAGTTCCCTATGAATACCTTTTGCATGTTAGAATCAAATAGTTGATATGATATTTTTGAAAGGAGTGCTTGGTAACGCATTATGAAATCAGCGATTTTTCCATTATCTCCCTATTTACATCGAACGAGATTCGAAAAGGTCATCTTCAACCCGATGTTTGCTTGGAACTGTCTAAGGAAATAATCTGTGAGTTGATCGAATGAGAAAATAGAGTTACCGGGCAAGGGATAGTACCACTCAAGCACTGTGTCCTTGAGGGATTGGTGAAACAGTTTAGCCATCAACACATCGTGATGGAAGAAGTCGGTGCACAAGGAATTAAAGGCAAATACATGTGTCTATGGATCTCCCTTACCATCATACTTCTCAAATTTAGGGATCTCCATTCTTTGAGGGAAAGGAGTGTTCAAGATGGTAACCGATAATGGGATATGCCAGAAGAAGGGTTGGAAGATAGGCTGGGAAAAGGCTTGGGAAAGACTTGCCAATTGGCTTTGCATCTTACCCATATTCTGAAGAAGAGTGTTCAGAATAGGGTCATTAGAAGATAGAAGGCCAGAGGGACCTCCTCCAAAACCACCACCAAGGCCTCCTCCAAAGCCACCAACGGTGTGACCTCCACTAGAACCACCACCAGAGCCATTGCCACTAGCAGGGCCTCCGCCGAAACCACCACCACTACCAAAGCCCCCACCAATCATCCCACTGAAGACTCCACCATTAGAGGTGATAGGAGGGGTGAAGCTAAAGCCCAAGGGGACCCTATTAACCTTGATAGTTTTAGGTTGTTCAGAGGTGGAAGGGATACTAATAGAAGTTACCACATCGGCCATATAGATAGATGTGGGAGGCATTGACACTCCTAACTGTCCTTCACATTCTTGAAAGTGACTCCTTGTGTGAAGCTAGGGTTGTTTGAAGGAGCACATGCTTCGGCGAGACCAAGGAGGCTAGTTAGAAGTTCAATACCTATTCAATCTTTACTCATCATATGTTTTAATTCACTGATAACCCGAGTGGCTCTAGCCATCTTTGAGTTTCTTTCCAAATGGTTTTCTAAGTTTCCCAATCCCTTAATAAGGGTGGTAATGTATTTTTTAGGAATTTGAATGGCCTCATGCTCATCCACCGATGATGGCATAGGAGACGTAGGGGGAGTGGGAACGTGATTGGTTCCATCAGCGAATCCTATCTCGTTCCTTGACAACTGCTCCTGCGCAACCAAACTAACGGCAGGAGCGGAGAAAAGACCCATAGAGAGACCGATTGAGAAATTTTCCTTTCCATCGGGAGGTGTCGTATACTTCTCCTAATGATATACCCAAAAGTTGTGGACTGGGTCGTGATGCTCATAAACCTTCACAACACAAGGAACACAATAGTCACAAAGTACATGAGAGAGATCTCAACACTAGTGGATGGATGGACGTTGGTTCATGCCAGGTTCACCAAAAATGTAAGAAAGGGGGACCACCGCCTGTGGTCATGGAGGGTCAAGATGTGAGGGGCTTCCCTAACTTACCTTAGCTAAGTGTAATGTAAGGAAATACGAGGCGAGAATAATGAGGATTGTGAGGCCTCTCAGTTACTCTGCAGACCCAAAACATAGGAAAGGACTAGGTGAGCTATTTTTAGGTTTAATGCTATACTTCAGGAAGCTCTTTGTCCAAGGATGAAAGCACGGCACACTGGCATCTCAAAAGTGTGCTAGCATCTGTATGACCAGAAAATAGTGAAGACGAGGTCAAACCAATAAAACTAGCTAACAACCTAGCTGATTAACTAATGGGACAGAATGATGTGATTAAGTAAATGAAATACTCTCTAATACAAAAGAGTGAAGAGAGTAAGGAGAATCTCACCAAAGAATTCATTTTCTAGCTAATCCCTTGAGAAGCATGTACTCCTACACATAGACAAAGAGGAGAATGTTGGGTGGCTATATAGGGGTCTGCCTCAGTTAGACCCTCGTTTAGGTGTCTCCACCTCCACGGACAACCAAGGAAACGAGATGAAGGAAATAATGTAGTAAAGAGTAAAGAAACACTACAAAATAGTGTTATGCTACTCAACCAAGTGATAGAGGAGAGGAGAGGGAAGCTTACCACCTCCACCAAGAGCACTCAAGGCTACTTGGAGGAGAAAATGAGAGTACTCGAGCCTCTGTTGCAATGGTGTGGTCCCAAACTTGCTCTACTGAAGTGATGGAGTGTTGCTTTGGCTACAATGGAATACTTGGAAAGCTGCTTGAGAGCTTGAGAGTGAGTGCAAGAGTATGGAAGAATCTTGTGAATCCAGTCTAGAAGTTAGAATGCATGTTGAAGGGATGAATTTGAAGGAGGAATGGAAAAAAATGACCATATTCGAGTCAGTCGATTGAAGGGGGCATTACAACTTTACTTCCAATGAGAAGAGTAACGCCTTTGCAGGTTCAGCTGTAGGAATTTTCCAAGGACATAAGTGAGTCGCGTAGACGTTTGCGTGCTGTGTTGGCATCCCCGATAGAAATGCCTCCATCGACGCTCAAAATAGGCACCAAGTGGGATGCAAGTAGTGGTCTTAGGTGGAATTAAGCCTCCGAACTTGGTTTTCTAAGGTGGATAAAGGGAAAAAGGGGATTTGCACATGGGGTGTAAATTCACTCTTATACACATTCTATCTTCAAAACAAAAACACCAATACAATAAATTGACCGTTGATATTTAAAAACATATAGATTGAAAACTACACCTTCAATTTGGCACCATCCAATAATCTATTGATCTTTTCATATTCAAGCAATTGTAAAGAAAAATTGAAATAAATGACTGTTAGACTCCCGTCAAAGGAAGAACTTCAGTAAATAACCATTCATTATATCTAAACACAAGAATTTGATTTTGAAATCTCACCACAACCAACTTTAAACAACAACCATCAATCTCTATTTAAATGTTATATGCAAAGATTATAACTTGCTTGACTAGTTAGTCTAAAAGGAGGGGATGGTTGATGAATGGTTTAAAACCCTTAATAAAGTTACTTAAAATAGCTTAACTTGCTATATCAAGTCACCAAGATTTTAGAATAAAAAGAAAATATGATAAACCCCTTTGCATAATAACCTTGATGTTATGGTTTTAAACTCTTAGAAATTAATTAAAAACCATAAACAAGCTCAATACTCCAATAAACATGAATACCTATGATTAAGCTTTAATCTCTGCAAGACAACATATCAACAAAGCCTTTAAATCTAGAGGTGATACTAAATCTTTTTGAAGTAACATTGAGATGCATCAATTATCAATAACCTTGCATGTCAAACATCAAAACCAAGTGAACAAGTACCTTTGCAAAATATCCTTTTCAAGAAGAAACTTTTGTCATAAAGTTGTCATGAAGCAAAGAACAAATACTACATCTGTATCAACACCTTTTTGTATCATCATGAAATTGCATTCCTTTGCATCATCACTAATGCACAACAAGTAATGCCAAATCCATAAAAAATCAATGCCAAATCCATCACTAAACAATGCCAAATCCATCAATCTT
Organism: Sequoia sempervirens; assembly: GCA_007258455.2. NCBI lineage: Eukaryota > Viridiplantae > Streptophyta > Pinopsida > Cupressales > Cupressaceae > Sequoia > Sequoia sempervirens. The sequence goes on from VDFB02373365.1 coordinate 81,682,553, forward strand.
TGACATCAATGACAAAACATCATGCCAAGCAAACAAAGGGAAGACAACTCTATGGAATTTGAGGACTAAAAATATTATTATCCCACAACACGATGAATTAATAGTGGTAACCCATGCATTCAAAGATTATAGAGTCGAGTGTGTAGCCAAATCATCACAAAGAGGAGACAACGACACTGACTCGAAAAATTTGCCACCTCAATAGTTAATGTAGCCAATGAGATTATTTTAAAACTTTGATGTTGTATAATAGAAATTATTTTTTATTATGTTTAGAAAAACACTCTTTTAAAGATTTATTTATTTAGATATTTGGAAAGTTTTAATTATGTAATCATGAATTTTCTGGGGGCTTTTTCTTTTTTGGGGATTTTATATATTGATAAAAGGGAGACAATAGAAATCTTTTTTTTCCAATTTTTAGAAAGTTTGGAAGTCTATGTGATTTCTATTTCTAAATATTTAGAAATAAGAAACCCATTAAAGTTTGTGTGCTATAATAGGTTTCTATATTATCATAATTTTTTGTAAGTGTAGTGATTAATTTTGAGTATTCAATTTTATCTTAATTGGTTGACATCATAAATTTCATTTCATTTCTCAAGATGTTAATTTGGCCTATGTTTTGAATATCATTTCAAGTGATTCATATTTTCTAGTATAAATTTCTTAAATATTATTGATTCTTTTAGTTTGGAAAAAGATTCAAAATTCTTTTACTAAACTTTTGGTGATGATTGTCTTTTTTGAATAGTGAATTTAGAGTCAAATAATAAAAATATATAAAGACAAATATGTCAACCAACATATTTTTAGCAACTCTGTTGGGGAAACAAACATAAAGATAATCAACATATTTGTAATGGTTGCCTTTATATTTGATTCCTTTTTCATGAATAATTATAGTCTTGATACACAACAATGATATTCCTATCATGTATCCTAATCTTAACTGGATGCATGCATAACAAGAAGACATTATCTCTCAATTAAATACTTTGGCTTGGAGGCTTCAAATAATTGGTGAAGAATACATCTATAAGCGAAGTCTTGGAGGAAGAATAAGAGTTAGGAGAGGTGATTAGATGAATTTTACCTTAGCAAAATTTATGGGTTATTGAGAGAATCATTGAAATTCCCAGAGTTAATATTATAAGGAACCAAGGCCAAGAATTCCAAGATAATTAACTTGTGATATTGTTTCTACATTTTTTCAATAGCTCACTAGATCACAAAAGGTATACAAGAGTCAAATGTAGCAAAGGAGTAGTTGATTCTATTTTTGAGGATTTATACAAAGAGGATTTTTCAAGTTTGACTCCATTAACAAGAAAATATAAATCTCAAATTAGGCCTCCTTCTCCATAAAAGAACACTAATCATTCTCCTATCAACCAATCCCTTGTGCTACACAATACTTGGTGCAGCCACGGTAGGAGGGTCCTCAAAGAGAACAATCCAAACCGTGCAACAAGAGTTACACAATAGAAGTAACATAAAATATGGAGGAAAATGCATATTCAAACATTCTTATTAACATAAACTTCAATTACAAACAGCCAACAACATCCGGGTTTGCAGATTGTGCTCACAGGCCTAACATAACATGTTTGACATACAATATTCCTATATGCTCCTTAATGTGAGCTGAAATCTAACATCTCAAATATAATATTCATCCCACTACCTTTCTAATGATCTATTACAATGATTTATATCACATCTTGAGGTCTCAGATCATCCGCGTCAGCCAAAGATTATTATAATCTCCAATGAAAGAAAATGTAATGTGTGCATGAGTAGGTCAGCCTCAAAATTGAATTTCTCCTCAACAAGTGCATAGGATGAAGTGTGGACCTATAATTAAGGTTGGGGAAACTCCATGGAACAATTCAAATCACACCATCAAGATCCACAAGTTATGAGAAAGATCCACAAGTGATCAAACTAGCCATTAGACTTGAAAATTATTTTGGTGTCGGTCCAAGAAACTGTCACTAAATCTAGAAGCGATAACTTTCCAGAAAAAGATCCAATCATGCTCAAATCTTGGAAGAAGGAAAATGAAAATTTCCACGATGAAAACATAGATCCGCGAGGTCTGGTGAGAAAATATGATGAATCCACCAACCTGAACTGAACAAGAATTGAACAAGAACAAAAATTAAAAGAAAATATTTTTGGTTGATGCAAGATTGCCAAGGACCAAGGATGCTCCCGCATCAATACTATAATTCCTTTGACAATAAAAATTACTAATATCATGGCACATCAATAACCAATGCCATGGGGGCAACTATAGGATCATTAAATCTATGAAATCAAATACATGATTTGCAAAAAAGGCTCAAAAAAGAATCTGCCCAAGTTCAGAGGTGACGATAAAATATTTATAGATGATCATATTAATACTTTCCTTTTTGCATGTGGATTATTCGGGTCCAACACAAGGATGTGTCCATTAGGTTATTTATAAAATCACTTACAAAGGTTGCTACAAAATGATTTTATCATCTACCTAATGGATTTCTTAATTCATGAGACTCAATGAGGAGTAAGTTTAGAGATAGGTTTAAGAGTGTTGAAGATGAAATTATTTATTAGCATAGCTGACTCAATTAAAGAAATAATTCCATGGACATGTGTTAGAATTTGTAGTAAAGTTTAATATGTTGGTGAAAAAAAATGATATTACAAAAAACCCACTCCCAAAAATTAGAAGTTCTTGTTTATCAATGCCCAACCTCTAGATATCAACTTCCATTTAAGAAGAAAGATTAGTTGATTTTTTCATGAAATAGAGCATATAAGTTAAATTAGAAGATGATATTATCACTACTGGGAAGTGGAAAAAATAAATTTAGGCAAGTATGCTTCAATCCTCTACCTCTTCTGATCCTATGATGTGAAGATTGAAAAATGGCATCATTTCTTTGAAAAGACAAATGCCCAAAAATTCACAATAGCTTCAACAACCTTACCAAGACATATCTAAGAAGGGGCATTTGTAGCCAAGTAACAACAATATAAACAACTCTGAATCAAGTCTAATTTGTCTCTTGATAATTTAAAAATGAATAAAATAGTTCATCAAACCCATTACCTTACAATTTAAATTTGAACATTAAGACTCAATATCTATGTATGATATATAAAATTTATAAGTATTCTTGAATTAACTTTTGAGAAGGAGAGACGAATTATAAAACTATATATATATATATATATTGCATCTAGACACTAATTAACTAAGTAATTAATAAATAGTTAAAATCTAATTTTTAAACTAACTTATGATACCTTAAAGATGAGTCTCTTCAACTATTTACCATTTTCTCTTTGAAGATTGTTTTTCACATGTAATGTTATTTCTTGATTTCCTGCATTTGATTGTTGTTTGCAAGAGAAAACATCTTGTAAAATTTATGTTACAGGTTAGCAAGAGGAAGAAGATGAAAGAAACATATTTCAACTCTCTTGTATTAATGTAATTTCATGAAATTATGACTTGGTTCTACCCCTTTGTTTTTTTAGTTTTCTATTTTAGTTTTGAAGTAGAGTATGGTAATGTTTTAATCATAAATTTTATTTGGCTTACTAGGTTGGTTTGATTTTTGGATTCTTATTTGCAGAAACCCCTTAAATATTATCTTTTGATTCTTTATCAAATATTTTGTATGATCAGAAATTTATGACTGTTTTATGATAGATTATTATTGTGGAAAAAGGATTTCAAAGTTTCCTTAATATATCACAATTGGTGATTTGGGTTAGTACAATTTTTGAATATGTTTTCCTAAGATTAGTAATTGAAGAACGCATTAAATTTGATCTTTCAATATTATGTGTATCATTTTTTTATGATCAAATATGTGAAACTACTTTAAAAAAGTTTATTATTTTCCATAGGAGCAATAATGTTGTAATCCACAACAATTGATTAATCAAGTGGGTTAGGATGAGTATTTGATTTGTTTTTCCTAAACTTATTATTGATTACTTTATATAACATAAATACCTTAGAATAAACATTAGAAATTTTGTTTAAACAAAATTAAACATTGTTGGAAAATGTATGTATTAAACATTTAAACAACAACATCCTATACACAAAATATTTCATTAAAACTTGGTTCTTTCTAAATTAATATTATTATTTGAATTCTAAAATCCTCGAAGATAACAACAACTAACCTTTTTTCTTCTTATTCAATTTTAACAAGTAAATTATAACACCTTCATCCATATTTAAACTCTAAATTACAATGCATATCTAGGTACTTAATAACTTTGTAAACCCCCACAAGACCAACATGTTTCTCCCTTGAAATCCATAGGTAGAAATTCCAAAGATAATATTTATTATTTAATACATGTACCTGAAAGACAAAGATCAAAAAGAAAAATAATCTTGTCCAATGGGCTCTCCTCCCAACCATAGGATTGAAATTCAATCCACCCTCAAGCTATAAGGGATACATAGCTCTTCCCTTGCACACACACACACACACAAATATTATTCACAATTACAACTTAACAATTTTATACCCCTAACATTCATCTATACAACCATTTGCACACAACAATCATTCACAAATCAAGAAAATCCCAAACACATAACTCACAATCATAAATACAAGAAATTCAACACAATTTTTTCACCAAGAGTTCTCCTTCCCAAAAGATAAGAAAGCATCCAAAAACAAGAGCAAGGAAAAAGAAAAAAGAGAGAAGCATAAGCAAAAGAGAAAATCTCCTTCTCCTCACAAGGAGAAAGAATAAATGGAAGGGGAAAGGAAACCACCTTTTTATAACTTCCCAACCATCTAACCAACTCCTATTTTTGCCACTTTTCATAAGTGGGTAATTAGAATGGGCTTTAGATTTTATTAAAGGGGTTTTATGAGATAAAAATATGCCTAACCTATAAAGCTACCATAGAGGGAAATTTTTAAATAATAAAGACCACATAAAGACTTCATAAAAAATTAAATAAGTAGTCAAATTTAAAAGGTGACTCAAGAGACTAATTAAACAAACTCTCACATACACACAACACCTACCACAAAAAATAAGGTTAAATCACATGTCCTTGACAAAACCAAAAATTCACAATAATAACATAAAGGAAGTAGTTATGGGACCCCCTGATCAACATTGGTTAATTTTCACCTATTTACTCAACTAGAAAAAGGTGTCAATATTACTCATGATTAATAATATTTGAAGCAAATAGCATAAGAAAAAATAACATTCCAAAAATAATAATCAACTAGAGAATTAAATCCACTAATATTTACATATAATTTAACACTCTCTACTTGCATAATACCTTTTAGAGTCAAGCAATAATTGATCATATTATTTATTATCAAAATGTACCACCTATATCAATAATCCATTTAACTTATAATGAATACCATTGCAAGTAAATATTTAATATCAATCATCACCTTTATATTCACACCTACTCACACCCATAATATATATCACCTAACATAATGTAATCCACTTAATATACATAATGATATTACCAATAACTAAACAACTCGATCATTACATACTTGCGTAGACAAGAAATGGAACTCATTTGGCTATCACAAGAAATTAAAACAACCATTAGTTAGATGGGTTAATCAAGGATATGAACATATTCGTTGTATAGGAACAACCAACACTCATGCATAACATAAAATAGCATAAAATATAAGACATAAACTACCAATGACTAATAGGATCAACAAGGCCACAAGAGATGGGGTCTTACACCTCCACAACAAAGGCTTGCTATAGAATGACCATTTGGTGGAAACAAAGGTAATATTTGTAATTTCCACCTCACTACAGATTATGATGAAGCCATTGTCTAGAAATAAATATATTAAAACAAATGACTACTATGAGGGAAATAATTGAAGATATTGAATGAAGAGAGCATCCCTAATCATTATGGTAACTTTACTATCAACTTCTTTGAGTACAAGTGAAATTTTGAAAGAGGGGGAAATGTCTACACTATACTAGATGAATCATCTTGTGTTGTGCTAACTCATGGACAACAAAGTTTGAATAAAAAAGGTACAAAAAATACCCCTAAAATGTTGTTGACTAAATAAAACTCTTCATCTAGGAATAATTTTTCATCTCCTAGGAGTCAAAAGTACTTAGATACTATTTAAAAAACTTTGATTTATCACTTCTGATAAACTTACCAATCCCTTTGATATAATATATTTTTGTAAAAGTTCAAAGGTACAAATTGCATTAGCAGAATACCTAAGGCTAAAACCTAGTGAATTAGATTGTCTTGTGAAGTACGTCAATTCTGAGAATTATGAAGTATCTCTAGCAACGGATAATCAAATGACTCATGTTGAATAGTCCTCTTCTAGTTCATCCTCTAGGACTAAAGATCTTACTCCTACTAGGCCAAAAGATAAAGCTAACACTTTTTATGTATCTATCTACATTAATGGGTATAGGTTAAGCAATTTTATCATAGACTTAGGGGCCTCAAATAATGTTATTCCTACTAAAGTTTCCCAAGCCCTAGGTTTATCCTTAACAAAAATATTTTAAAAATGTTAGTCATGGAGTCTAAGAAGGTTCCATTAGTTGGACAGATTAAATATTCCCAAGTCTCTCTAGCAGCGAATAAAAATAAAAGAATCAAATTGACTATCTTGGTAGTTGACATCCCTACTAGCCATGGTATGTTATTAAGTCTAATTTTTTGTGAAAAATTGGGTTGTTGGAGATACATTTGGATTGGTCTCATGCATTGATCCCTTTTGGCAATAAAAAAGGTATATTCCTAGATCCAGAACCTAAAGCCAAATTTATAGTTTTGAATTTAGATGATCCTAGGTCTTAGATTTAGTTTAAAGAATTAGAATTTTGTAATATATGATCCTTTCAGAATAAAAAAAAGGACACAAATTTTCTTAGCCTAGATATTTCTTTAGAATTTGATGGAAGTAGCTCAAATTTAGGATCTAGTGTAGGATTGGTTTTGATCTCTATAGATGGAGATAAATTCCTTGTATAAGTTGGAGTTTAAAAATACCAACAATACAAAAAAATGTGAAGCCTTGATGTTGGGATTGGAAGTAGCTAAAGAAAAAGGAATTAAAAAATTGAGAGATCTTGTAGATGCAAAGTTGATTGTTACACATGTAAAGTTTTCACTATTAAAAACGAAAGGCTAAGACTCTATAGAAACAAAGCCTGGGATAGAATATAGAGTATTTTGATGCTTTCTCTATTGATATGGTACGTAGGGAACAAAACTCTAGAGCTAATTCATTGGTGATTTTTTCATCCTTGATATTACCCCACCCCAATCTTAAAAAGGATTCATATCAAATACAAATGATATATATAGACCTAGATTTCAAATAATGTGGATTTTTGGAAAGTTTTAAAAAAGGACAGATAGATTGAAACCTTCTTGGAAAGTGTGGAGATGTTTGCAAATTCCTACTTTGAAGGAAGCTGTTAGGATTTAATCTTTAATTAGGTGAAAACCATTTATTATTTATTTTATTTTATTAATTTTAGGAATATTCCAAAGGAATCTTTATAATTCTTTTGTCTCATTTGAGTATCCTCACACATGTGTACAGATGAATCATTTTTGTAACTCCTCTTTGGAGGAATATTAAGGCTTAAATGTAGCCTGCTCCTTATAAGGACCTTGACACCTTGCACACACATAAGATGAAATGTGTCATACATAAAAATGAGAGTTACTTATGAAACTCCTTTCTTGTCTCTATTTATTTAGGTGTTTATCTCCTTCATTAGAAGTATTCTATTCTTAAGCTATACAAAACACTCTTATTCTAATCTTCTTTAGTGTTTGTGTCATATTCATAATATAGTGAGTTTTGTATTTTTTTCCCCTGTACAAAAAATTATATTGCCTTGGATATTTGGTGTGCTTGTTGTTGGTTTTAATCTTGAATGGTAATCTATTCCTTCAAACAAATTCTCTTGGATTAGTACTTTCCTTTTATTTCCTTTTATTATTACTTTCATGGCATCAGAGCAGGTGTCATTAATCCTTGTTTGAGTTGCATTGTTAAAGGTTTACCATTCCTTTTGGAGCACTCACCTTGGAGGAACACTCTTGAGAGAAGAGTTTGGTGCAGGAGCACCTAGTTCACTAGTGGCCTCTCATAGGCAAATTTTGTCTAAATTGAATATTCACTTGTAAATTCATATAAAAGGTCATATGAAGACCTATTTCATTGTATTTAAGGTCCTAAGTTGGTCATTAGGGGGGTTTAATAAGTCAAATTTCAAATAATGTGGTTTTATTACACAAATTGCAAAAAAATGGCAAAAACTTGTAAAATTCAAAAAAAAATACAAAGGACTGTGAAGTTGGTTAGTCAGGATAGTTACAAAAAATGATGGAAATGTCTTTATAAAGCATTGTAAGGTTGAAGGAAGGGAGATACTTTGTAATCTTGGTCCAAATCATGCAATAAAGGTCCCTGTTTTGTTATTTTTCTGAGTTTTTTTTATCTTTTACTAGTCCTGTACAGACTGTACATCAGTTTCATGGTTGTAATCTTGCTATGATCTTCTAAAGGAGTGTGTGAGCCTTCAATACAAGTTGATTTTGTGGGGTTCTACTTGTGTTTTGTGTCCATTTTTGACAATTTTACAAAACTGGTCTATAAACCTGGGTAAGGGTTTTGAGAGTCCTTTAGGGTAGAAGTCACCATCCCACCAAATGTAGGGTTAGATATTGGTGGGATGGATTGTTTAGGATGTTGTTAGGTTGTTTGGAATGTTGTTTTGTGTAGGGAATTCAAGATTACAATGAAGAAGTTGTTGCTACAGGGTCTTTAAGGGTTTCTCTAGTAAGAAATTGTTGCTACAGTCATGATCATGAAGGAAATTACAGTTGTAGGGGCTTGGAATTGGTTTCAAGAGTATGGAAAAACCTAAAAAAATGTGATTAGGGTAATGGTAGAGCATGGAAATCTATGGAGTATATTTTCTTAAGAAACCCTCATGAGGCAAGTTTATTTGAAGCATAGGATAAGGGTTTGTTAATATAGTGTTTTATGAAGCCTTTGAGTCCTTAAAAATTGAAGATTCCTAAGTTTTTCTACATGTTGAAAGACTATTTGAGGAAATTTAGTGTTTTTGTGGAGATTAAAGACCACTTCATGTGTAAATTTGAGCTAATTGGGTGTAGTTTCCAACAGACAGCCTATTCGTTTGCACATATTTTCTAAAATAAGTGTTGGTGTCTTTGAAGTATGTTATTATTTGTTGTAATGGGTCCCTTGTACAATGAATGGATTAAGGAGTTTCTATAAAGATTGCTTAATATGCCCCTTTTGTGATGTTGTTATGCTACTAGAAGATTGGAGATTGAATGCTTGAATTTGTGATTCTGATAAAATAGTGACTTGGATGATTAAAGTTGACTTGGAACAATCAAGGTAATTTTGTAAAAGGTGTCTAAATGAAGGGAAAGGGTTTAGAAAGTATCTTGTTGAATTTTGAGGTTTTAGGCAGGTTATTCCCTATGTGTAAGATAAGGTTTTGGTTGCTAAAAATAGATGGACTGCTTGAACAGTGATATGTGAGCAAACATTTGGTCTATTTCAATTGTAATAATGGTATTCATAGTGATATAGATGTCTGTTGATGATAAGTTAATAAATTTCCTTGGAGATCTGAATGAATGCTTGTAGCATGGATAATTGTTGGTGGTTACTTTGCTTTGACGAATGAAGAGTAAAATAGTGTTTTAAGAAAAAAATTTGATATGAGAGAGTTGCATGGTGGTCTAGATGGCTTATTCCTGAAAAGTAATGATATTGAATGGTTTAGTAAAGGTCTAGAAGTCAGTTATGAAGGTTGTTTTTCCTTGTAGAATGTAAAATGGCAATGAAGATTACTTAGTGAATCATGAAAGAATGAAATGGTTCAGTGTTCAAGAACTGGTTATTGTTTGATTGTATCATACTGATGATGGTTGAGATGTATTCAGATTTGATAGATTTGTAATCTAGTTTGGATGATTTGAGGTTTTTGTGAAATGAAGAATCAGGTGAAATTGTGTGAAAGTTTGATGAAAAGTTAAGTAAATAAAGATGCTTGTTCAATTTGATCTTCTCCAAATAAGTTTTGGGACTAAAGTTCCTTGATGATTGAGTGTTTTGATATGATGCTCTGCATCAAATTGGTATCAGAGCTAGCAAGGTTCTATCGATTGGTTGAATTGATGGTTTGTTGAAGTTGTTGTTGCTGATAGTTGGTTGAGATAGTTGGTTGGTTGTAGGTGCTTGATCCATCTATGCTGCAAAGAGGAAAGTTTTTGAGTTGTGTGTTGGTAGACAAGCTGAGGTATGTGGTCACCATCCTCCAATGGAGATTAAGCTGGGTAGAAGGTGCAAGGAAAAAGAGTGAGGCATCTTCTAGGATTTGTTGTTGGGTAAGATGGATGGTTTGTTGAGTTAGTGTTTGAGTTTGTGTTTGCAGGTTGAAGAGAGATGGATAGTTGTTTGAGGAAGCACTTGACATTGTAGCCATGTTGAAGAATACTCCACTGATGGGAGTAGTTGAGAAAATGAAAAGAAGATTGGTTTGAGGAGGTCAAGGATGATTGTTGAAGAGAAGTAGTTTGCAAGGACAACCATGTGTCCTTGGTTGAGCAAAAGTTAGAGAAAAGGAGTGAGTGGTAAAAGGGTAGTCATGTGTCCTTTTGGAAGAGGAAAAGATGATTGAGAACCTGATGAAGAAAGTTGACAAAAAGAAAGTGAAGAGGAGAAAGAGAAGAAGATAGAGTTGGAGGCAGAGGATGAAACCGGATAAAGACAAAGAAGAGGACAAATAACAAGGTAGTTTTGAATTTTCTTGTAGGTACAAGCATGTTTCCAAGGGACTTGGAAAATTTTGCTCGTTGGTTGTATGGTGCAGGAGCACCTAGTTCACTAGTGGCCTCTCATAGGAAAATTTTGTCTAAATTGAATATTCACTTGTAAATTCATATAAAAGGTCATATGAAGACCTATTTCAATGTATTTAAGGTCCTAAGTTAGTCATTAGGGGGGTTTAATAAGTCAAATTTCAAATAATGTGGTTTTATTACACAAATTGCAAAAAAATAGCAAAAACTTGTAAAATTAAAAAAAATACAAAGGAATGTGAATTTGGTTAGTCAAGACAGTTGTAAAAATTGATGGAAAATTCTTTATAAAGCATTGTAGGGTCAAAGGAAGGGAGATACTTTGCAATCTTGGTACAAATCATGTAATAAAGGTCCCTGTTTTGTTATTTTTCTAAGTTTTCTATCTTTTACCAGTCTTGTATGGACTATACATCAATTTCATGGTTGTAATCTTGCTATGATCTTCTACAGGAGTGTGTGAGCCTTAAAGATAAGTTGATTTTGTGGAGTTCTACTTGTGTTTAGTGTCCACTTTTGACAATTTTACAAAACTGGTCTATAAACCCGGTTAAGGGTTTTGAGAGTCCTTTAGGGTAGAAGTCACCATCCCACCAAATGTAGGGTTAGATATTGGTGGGATGGATTGTTTAGGATATTGTTAGGTTGGTTGGAATGTTTTTTTTGTGTAGGGAAGTCAAGATTGCAATGAAGAATTTGTTGTTATAGGATCTTTGAGGGTTTCTCAAGAAATTGTTGCTACAGTCATGATCATGAAGGAAATTATAGTTGTAGGGGCTTGGAATTGGTTTCAAGAGTATGGACAGACTTAAACAAATGTGATTAGGGTAATGGAAGAGCATAGAAAGGTATGGAGTATGTTTTCTTAAGAAACCCTCATGAGGCAAGTTTATTTGAAGCATAGGATAAGGGTTTGTTAATACAACATTTTATGAAGCCTTTGAGCCCTTAAAAATTGAATATTCCTAAGTTTTTCTACATGTTGAAAGACTGTTTGAGGAAATTTAGTGTTTTTGTGGAGATTAAAGACCACTTCATGTGTAAATTTGAGCTAATTGGGTGTAGTTTCCAATGGACAGCCTATTTGTTTGAAGTATGTTACTATTGGTTGTAATGGGTCCCTTGTACAATGAATGGCTTAAGGAGTTTCTATAAATATTGCTTAATATGCCCGCTTTTGTGATGTTGCTATGCTACTAGAAGATTGGAGATTGAATGCTTGAATCTGTGATTCTGATAAAATAGTGACTTGGATGATTAAAGTTGACTTGGAATAGTCAAGGTAATGTTGTAAAAGGTATCTAAATGAAGGAAAAGGGTTTAAAAAGTATCTCGTTGAATTTTAAGGTCTTAGGCAGGTTATTCCCTATGTGTAAGATGAGGTTTTGGCTACTAAAAATAGAGGGACTGCTTGAACACTGATATGTGAGCAAACATTTGGTCTATTTCAATTGTAATAATGGTGTTCATAGTGATATAGATGTATGTTAATGATTAGTTAATACATTGCCTTGGAGATATGAAGGAATGCTTGTAGCATGGATAATTGTTGGTGGTTACTTTGCCTTGAGGAATGAAGAGTAAAATAGTGTTTTAAGAAAAAAACTTGATATGAGAGAGTTGCATGGTGGTCTAGATGGTTTATTCCTGACAAGTAATGATATTGAATGGTTTGGTAAAGGTCTGGAAGTCAGTTATGAAGGGTTTTTTTTCTTGTGGAATGTAAAATGGCAATGAAGATTACTTAGTGAATCATGAAAGAATGAAATGGTTAAGTGTTCAAGAATTGGTTATTGTTTGATTCTATCATACTGATGATGGTTGAGTTGTATTCAGATTTGATAAAGATTTGTAATCCAGTTTGGATGATTTGAGGTTTTTGTGAAATGAAGAATCAGGTGAAATTGTGTGAAAGTTTGATGAAAAGTTAAGTAAATAAAGATGCTTGTTCAATTTGATCTTCTCCAAATAAATTTTGGGACTAAAGTTCCCTGATGATTGAGTGTTTTGATATGATGCTCTGCATCAAATTAGTATCAGAGCTAGCAAGGTTCTATCGATTGGTTGAATTGATGGTTTGTTGAAGTTGTTGTTGATAGTTAGTTGAGATTGTTGGTTGGTTGTAGGTGCTTAATCCATCTATGTTGCAAAGAGGAAAGTTTTTGAGTTGTGTGTTGGCTAACAAGTTGAGGTTTGTAGTCGTCATCCTCCAATGCAAAAGGAAAAAGAGTGAGGCATCTTCTAGGATTTGTTGTTGAGTAAGATGGATGGTTTGCTGAGTTGGTGTTTGAGTTTGTGTTTGGAGGTTGAAGAGAGATGGATAGTTGTCTTAGGAAGCACTTGACGTTGCAGCCATGTTGAAGAATACTCTCCTGATGGAAGTAGTTGAGAAAATGAAAAGAATATTATTCTGAGGAGGTCAAGGATGATTGTTGAAGATAATTAGTTTGCAAGGACAATCCTATGTCCTTGGTTGAGAAAAAGTTATAGAAAATGAGTGGGTGGTAAAAGGCAAGCCCTATGTCCTTTTGGAAGAGGAAAAGATGATTGAGAACCTGATGAAGAAAGTTTGCAAAAGGAAACTGAAGAGGGGAAAGAGAAGAAGATAGAATTGGAGGAAGAGGATGAAACCAGATAAAGAAAAAGAAGAGGACAAAGACCAAGGTAGTTTTGAATTTGTTTGCAAGGGACTTGGAAAAATTTCCTGGTTGGTTGTATGGTGCAGGAGCACCTAGTTCACTAGTGGCCTCTCATAGGAAATTTTTATCTAAATTAAATATTCACTTGTAAATTCATATAAAAGGTCATGTGAAGACTTATTTCCATGTGTTTTAGGTCCTAAGTTGGTCATTAGGGGGGTTTGATAAGTCAAATTTCAAATAATGTGGTTTTATTATACAAGTTGCAAAAAAATGGCAAAAACTTGTAAAATTAAAACAAAAATACAAAGGAATGTGAAGTTGGTTAGTCAGGATAGTTGCGAAAATTGATGGAAATGTCTTTATAAAGCATTGTAGGGTCAAAGGAAGGGAGATACTTTGTAATCTTGGTCCAAATCATGTAATAAAGGTCCCTATTTTGTTATTTTTCTGAGTTTTCTGTCTTTTATCAATTCTGTACGGACTGTAGATCAGTTTCATGGTTGTAATCTTGCTATGATATTCTAAAGGAGTGTGTGAGCCTTCAAGACAAATTGATTTTGTGGGGTTCTACTTTTGTTTAGTGTCCATTTTTTACAATTTTACAAAACTAGTTTGTAAACCCGGTTAAGGGTTTTGAGAGTCCTTTAGGGTAGAACTCACCATCCCACCAAATGTAGGGTTAGATATTGGTGGGATGGATTTTTTAGGATGTTGTTAAGTTGTTTGGAATGTTGTTTTGTGCAGGGAAGACAATATTGCAACAAAGAAGTTGTTGCTAGGGTCTTTGAGGGTTTCTCAAGTAAGAAATTGTTGCTACAGTCATGATCATGAAGGAAATTATAGTTGCAGGGGCTTGGAATTGGTTTCAAGAGTATGGAAAGACCTAAACAAATGTTATTAGGTTAATGGAAGAGCATGGAAAGCTATGAAGTATGTTTTCTTAAGAAACCCTCATGAGGCAAGTTTATTTGAAGCTTAGGATAAGGGTTTGTTAATACAACATTTTATGAATCCTTCGAGTCCTTAAAAATTGAAGATTCCTAAGTTTTTCTACATGTTGAAAGAATTTTAGAGGACATTTAGTATTTTTGTGGAGATTAAAGACCACTTCATGTGTAAATTTGGGCTAATTGGGTGTAGTTTCCAACATATAGCCTATTCGTTTGCACATATTTTCTAAAATAAGTGCTAGTGTCTTTGAAGTATGTTATTATTGGTTGTAATGGGTCCCTTGTACAATGAATGGATTAAGGAGTTTCTATAAAGATTTCTTAATATGCCCTCTTTTGTGATGTTGCTATGCTACTAGAAGATTGGAGATTGAATGCTTGAATCTGTGATTTTGATAAAAAAATGACTTGGATGATTAAAGTTGACTTGGAACAGTCAAGGTAATGTTGTAAAAGGTGTCTAAATGAAGGAAAAGGGTTTAGAAACTATATTTTTGAAGTTTGAGGTTTTAGGCAGGTTATTCCCTATGTGTAAGATGAGGTTTTGGCTGCTAAAAGTAGAGGGACTACTTGAATAGTGATATGTGAGCAAACATTTGGTCTATTTCAATTGTAATAATGGTGTTCATAGTGATATAGATGTATGTTGATGATTATTTAATACATTGCCTTGGAGATTTGAAGGAATGCTTGTAGCATGGATAATTGTTGGTGGTTACTTTTCCTTGAGGAATGAAGAGTAAAATAGTGTTTTAAGAACAAATTTTGATATGAGAGAGTTGTGTGGTGGTCTAGATGGTTTATTCCTAACAAGTAATGATATTGAATGGTTTGGTAAAGGTCTAGAAGTAAGTTATGAAGGTTGTTTTGCCTTGTAGAATGTAAAATGGCAATGAAGATTACTTAGTGAATCATGAAAGAATGAAATGGTTCAGTGTTCAAGAACTAGTTATTGTTTGATTCTATCATACTAATGATGGTTGGGTTGTATTCAAATTTGATAAATATTTGTAATCTAGTTTGGATGATTTAAGGTTTTTGTGAAATGAAGAATTAGGTGAAATTGTGTGAAAGTTTGATGAAAAGTTAAGTAAATAAAGATGCTTGTTCAATTTGATCTTCTCCAAATAAGTTTTGGGATTGGAGTTCCTTGATGATTGAGTGTTTTGATATGATTCTCTACATCATAGTCTGAATCATTTGAGAAATTTAAATAATTCAAGGCACAAGTTGAGAATGAAATCAGAAGAACAATCAAAATTTTGAGGTCAAATAGAGGTGGAGAATTTACTTCTGATCAATATTATGAATTTTGTGAAGAACATGGGATCTGAAGGAAACTTTATGCTCCTAGGAGTCCACAACAAAATGGAGTTGCAGAAAGGAAGAACTAGAATGTACAAAAGATGACAAGAACAATCTTGAGTCAAGAAAATATCCTAGATATGTATTGGAGAGAAGCAACTTAGGCTATAGTATATATTTTGAATAGAGCTAAAATCAGACCAAAGACTAACAAAACATCATATGAGTTGTGGAAAGGAAGACTAGCTTTAGTAAGACATGTCAAAATATTTGAAAGAAAATGCTACATCAAAAGGGATGAAGAACATTTGGGTAAGTTTGATTCTAGATCTATTGAAGGTATTATTCTTGGTTACTCTATGAAAAGTAAAGCATATAAGTGTTACAAAACAATGATGAAGAATATTCTTGAAAGTTCCAGTGTAAGAATTGATGAAAATATTTAGTCTATTGGTACTCTGAAAGTAGAAGATGATGAAGAACCAATCTACAACAGTGATGAAGATTCAAAAGTTGTTACAAAGACTAAAAAAAGTATGTTCAAAAGAATCACTTTGAAGACAAAATTATAGGAGATAAAGACAATGGGGTTCAGACCCAGAGGAACCAAAATCATATAAGGAATCAAGAAAAGAAAAAGGTTGGATAGAATCTATGGAGGAAGAATTGAATCAGGTCAAGAAAAATGAAACTTGGGAACTAGTATCGAGACCTAAAGGCAAGAATGTCATTGGAACCAAGTGGGTTCTTAGAAATAAGCTAAATGAAGATAGTGAAGTGATTTGGAACAAGGAAAAAAATGTGTGTAACAGATATGCTCAAGTTGAAGGCGTGGAATTTGAAGAGATGTTTTCTCTAGTAGCAAGATTGGAAGCAATCAAGATTTTTTTATCTCTTTCAACATTTGAGAATTTCAATGTATACTAGATGGATGTTAACTGAACATTTCTGAATGGACAACTAGAAGAAGAGATCTACATTGAGCAATCAAAAGGGTTTCAATGTTTAGATAATATAGATTATGTGTGCAAATTGAAAAAAGGCTCTTTATGGTGTCAAACAAGCTCCTAGAGCTTGGTATTCAAGGTTGGATGGGTACTTGCAACACCAAGGTTTCTAGAGAGGAAGTGTAGATAGTAATCTATACATAAAACAAAAGGTGATGAATTGCTGATTGTTGTGGTCTATGTAGATGATATTATTTTTGGTGGAAGCAGTGATGACATGTGCAAGGTGTTTCAGAATGCAATGCAAAGTGAGTTTGAAATGTCAATGGTTGGTGAATTATCTTTCTTTCTTAGTTTACAAATTGCAAAATTAGACAAAGGCATATTCATTTCTCAAAACAAGTACATAAAAGAGATGCTAAGTAAATTCAGGATGAAAGACTACAAACCAATGGGTACTAATAGGCCAAAACTAGGGTAAATAATAAGAAGGATTTAATATTTAATAATAAGACTCAGCTTGGTTCATGTGTCAACCTGAGGTGTAAACTTGTGAAAGATGTCGTGGCTATATGCACAAGGGCTATGATTCATGAGGTGAGTGGGGATGAAAATGCATTCCTAAACTACCTAAATTGAAAATAAAATTAATGTTTATGTTTTGCTTCTATGTCTATGGTAGTACTGCAATATTTCTACAATAGAGACTACAATAGAAATAACAACAATAATGATTCTAGAAATTGAACTCACAGTTGTAATCAATCATTAACATATATAATCATTAGATCCCATAATTGAATTATAAGCAATGAACAATAAACATTAAATAGATTCACAAAATAACAAAAATAAACACACTGCTGAAAATAAACACATTGCTAAAAATAAACACACTACTAGAAATAAACACACTCAAGGGGATGCCATTCCTCCTCAGTCAGCTAGTGCTGAAATGAAATTCCTTTACGCTAGTTGATTCATGTGGATATGTTCTTTTATTTATCAAAAGTAATACAAGGTCTATATGTATATTCCTTTTCTCCTCGTGTAGCTCATATTTATAAGAAATATGAGTGCAAGTCATTCCCTATTTTTATGCCACCTTTCCATTATTTTTTGGCTGATATCTAGCTATTTGATTTATTGAAACAACTCACCCTAAATTGTAGGAGCTTATTTAGCTCATGGTTACAATCATCAAAATATAATATTATTTTCAACGTGAAGACATTCTTATCAAAACTGAATAATAACTGGTTATAACTAAATAACCAAATTATTTTATGAGAAAATAATTACATTGGTGGAATTAATTTGCTAATACGTGTACCCATGGGTGACATGAACCAAAAGGCAACATGAACAAGAAGGCGACAGGAAGTTTTCATTCCTCTCCTTCAATCAACTTGTTGCAAAATATATTTTCTTAACATAATAGAAGCAAATACTAGTAAATACAATCTAACAATTATTATTCACTTATTTTATCTAAAAATAAATTAAACATTACTTATTTATATTTAACCATAAGCAACAAAAGGTGGTAAATGGTATGATAATGTATGGAAGTGGAATATGGAAATGGGTTAAATGGTATAGGAAAAAGTATAAAATATGGTATAAAATGGAGTGCAAATGAAACTCATCAGGTACACCTATGGTTACCAAATATAAGCTGAGTAAAGATGATGAATCTGCTCTAGCAGAGAAAATCATGTACAAATCTATGATCGGTAGTTTGCTATATGTGACAACATCTAGACCAAATATAATGCAAGTAGTTAGGACGGTAGCTAGATTCCAAGCGGCTCCTAAAGAAACTAATGTCAAAGAAATAAAGAGGATATTTAGATATTTGAAGGCTACAATGGATTTTGGCTTGTGGTATCCAAAGAGTGAAAATTTTAGTTTGACTATATACATAGATATAGATTGGGTAGTAAGCATAGATGACCAGAAGAGTAAAAGTGGCATAGCTTTCTTTCTTGGTTTTAGTTTGGTTTCCTGGTTGAGAAACAAACAAGACTTAGTTTCATTATCTACAATAGAAGAAAAATACATTATTGCAGCCTCATTTGCACTCAAGTGTTGTGGATGATACAAAACTTGGAGGAGATGAAGATTGAGTTTGATGAACCTATTTCTATTATTTATGATAATAATAGTACCATAAACATATAAAATAATATGCTAATGCACTCATGGAAAAAACATGCTACAATCAAGTATCATTTTTTGAGGGAGAAGGTTGCAGAAAAGGAGGAAAAGTTGGAATATGTTGAGATCGAGGAGCAAGTAGTAGACATTTTCACAAAACCACTTCTTAAGTTGATCTTTGAGTTTCTCCAGTAGAATTTAGGAGTTGTTGCTCCCTCCTCTTGAATCAAGAGGAAGTACCAATTGAGGGGGACCTTTGTCTCCCTACCATAAGAAGGATAGGTGGTTTTGTGGAATGTTTTCAGAAGCAACGAAGCATGGACTCAGGGGGAGTCTATCTATGAAATAGGTTTCCAAATATTGTAGAGTTCCATAGATCGCAAAAGGGGGGTGTTGGAATTTTCCATTGATGTCAAATGAGGAGAAATGAAACTCAAAATTCTATATCTGATAAGAGGAGAGAATGTGGAACTCATTCCTAACACACTAGAATTGTCTTTGTGTGGTCGATTAGTTTTCTGGGTGGCCCAACATTTTTCTATTTTCCATCAATGACAAAGGGGGAGATTTTTGAACAAAGGTTGTCATCAATGTAGTAAGAGGATTGATGTCAAAGGTGTTGGTGGTTCTTGTAAATTCCATGGCTATTTTTGATGTTCTGGGATTTCAAAGGTTTTGAAATTCCTCAATTTTATTCAATTAGGGTTGTTAAGTCTATAGCCTAGGGCTTCCTAAAACCCTAGTGTTCTTATGTTTTGTTGTTGGAATTGTTCACATTTTGATTGGTCTTCAAGTTACAATTTAGGGGTATCAATGTCATATGTTCCCGCATCCCTTTTTTTCTAGAAAGAGACCCTTTGATAGCTTTGCTAAGCTTTAATTATTTTCCTTCATGGTTCCACAAGTCATGAATTAATTTTTACCTAAGCCTAATGTTTTTCCCTAGGTTGAAATACTTCTAAGTGTCAAATCTTTATGTTACCTAGGCATGGCCCCTTTTAAGTCTTGACTTAAAGCACATGCTTTAAGTTATCTTTAAGTTGTGCATCCCTCAAACATGTGTTTTAATTTTATTTCCCCCTCACATTCCCACAAGGAATATAATAATCGCAAGAAATAAGATGCGAGATTGTGGGATGAGCTCCATGTGTCAAAGTGGATCCCACGGCCTCTTCATAGAGTTTATTCCAAAAGGTGGTGGGCCCGAGCTCTTAAATGATTAAAGAAATTCCTAGTTATGTGCCACATGTTAGTTACCCACTATCCCATGGGACATAGTTAAAATTCACAAAAGAGACTGCAAGAGTGTCGAATGTCACCACGCCAGCTCCTCTAACACTTCTAAAGGTGGTAGGGCTAGAAGAATATTCCCTGCCAAGTGTTTGCTTCTCATTACATCTCTAATTTAATTCACTTCTCTATTGTGAATTAGCGATGAAGATCAATGGCTCAAATCTAAACAATTTGATCCAATAACCATGTTTTAAACTTCGCAATGGACTCGATCTTAGCCATTTATCCTTGATTTGATAGCCAAAATTCAAATTTCAATGGCTAAGCATGTTGTGTTTCGTGCACAAATCAAGATTAATGGTGAAACTATATTTATAGTGACCAAATCAAATTTGAATGGATCTAGATCAATTTTATTTTCCCCTCCCATGTTGCATTAATGGTTGTGGTGATGCAGGTACTCCCTTGTGTTTTGTAGGTGCTGAAATTCTTTTGTCAGAACATGATTGCTTGGATTTAGAAGCAGATATCCTAGGAAGTCCTGATCAACATTCATGAAGATTTTGATGGATTGTTTGCTGGTGGTGTCAGACCTATTATGGATCAGATCACTTCTTAGGTTTTTAAGGGAAATTTGAATGCATTTTGAAATTCAAATGGATTTCATCCCTGTTGTAACTCTAGTTAAATTAGGGTTAGGGTTCAAAGTCAATTCTGAGTTATTCTTACACTATAAAGGAAAGTTTTCTTGTCATGTGAAGGGTTGTTTCTGATTCTTAGTTTTGGTAAGTCTTTGTATAGAGTCAATTTGAATAGGTAAGTCCTTAGAAACTCAAAGAAGAAGTTTTATAAAGTTTTGCTCTGTAATAACAATAGATGATTGAAATACTCATTGTATTTTTCTAAAAATCATATATCAATCTATTATGTCTCCATCATTGTACTCATTATTTTTGAATCAATATAATCAAGGGTTATGTCTGGTTCTCATATCACATTTTCTATTATGGGTGTTTGAATTATTAGTTTCTATTCAAGAAGTAGAAGTAATTTTTCTTTCAATTCATTTATCAGAGATTATGGAGTTGTAGTGTGGATTTGTAAGTAGTGTGATGGAATTTTTCCTTTGTTTGTTTCTTGTTATAAGGAAGTAAGGGTATTAGAAGCCAAGGGTTGGTCTATTGTAGTATTTTTACTTCATTTCTAGAATCTTTGTGGATAAGGCACTAGTCAGGGAGATTCACAAAATTTGAAGCTAATGCATAATCAATCATCAAATAAAATAAAATCAAAACCATTTACATTTCTGCAATTTTACTTTTTATGTCCATTTCCACACTACAAAGAACCATTGAAAATATAGGGGGTTGCAAGGATGATTTATCCCATCATGTTACCTTCTACCATATTATTGTGAAGAATTTGTTATCAATGGCATCATTGCAAAGAGGTGTTATTTATTGAATGATGTTATGGGGGAACCCACCTTGGTTTTACAGAGCCTAAAGTGTAGAGGAGAACTTGTAAGTCTATCTCTTTCTCATTGACCATTTTCTTGTAGTTCTAATCATAAAAAAGTAGCTAATCTTTAAGAAAACCCAAAAAATTAGTTGGAAACACCAACAAATTGGTGGCTCTGCTAAGGATAGAAGGCGTTTCTACCCAGTTGTCTATGTCCTAGTGGATTGAGTCAAAAAAATTATCCAAATACATTTAAAAAAAATAATCCTAAGAAAATTTTCAAGTCTGGTGATCCTATCAACGTGCATTGAAGAAAGGAATACAATTCCCATTAAGTTGGGTGGCAACTCTACACTCTATTGCATTTGAAGGACTAGTTGAAAAGAAAAAAAATCTCAAGGCTACCATCATGAACAAAAAAAGATCCATCCAAAGCATAGGCCATACAAGGAGGCTTGAAAAAGGACTCATAGGATGCAAGACAACATGGAAAAACAAGTGCATGAGACACCAAGATGCAAGTAAGTCAGATCTCACCTTTGATAAAAATGTTGGTTATATCTTGCATAGTGAAGATACTTCTAAATGTTGTCAAGATAGATATGCTCTTTTAAATGAAGAGGATACATTATACACTCCATTGTTAGGGCCTACGAAATCTTAGAAAAGAAAGAGGAAAACAAGGAACATGGACCGAAGTAGGGTTGACCCTGCATAAGAACTTTAGGATCAAAATCCTCCCGTTATAAATTTTGTAGTACAAAAACTATATGGTGATCTTGCTGCTTCAAAATCCTATACCCTTTCCTTTGAAAATATTGTTAATCCCTAGCTTACTACTGGAATGCTTCCTCAAATTCCTACTCAAGCCCCTCTATCTTTTTGACAAGCTCCTATTCCTAATGAGGCATCTCAAACTAAAAGAGAGATATTAAAAGAAACCCATGATTTGCAATTAGAAATTGAAAGATTGAAACACGAAAGAATTAGAGAGGCTACAATAAAGAAAAGAGATGATATGAGGAGAGAGCTTGATAGTATGAGAGTTTCTCAAAATATTGCTAGCACTTTCATACCTACACTTGGAAATCAAGCTGGAACTAACCATCAAATAAGTCTGCCTTTGAATACCTCACATGTGAACACATGGAGTAATCCTCAACCAAACACTACTTCAAAACATGTGACTAGTGTATCTTATGTGGGAATTTCCCCATTAGGAGGTTTGGTCCCTTCTAATTCACAAAGTAATCTAGGTGTGAGTTCCATGCCTATGAATTTGGGTATTTCAGCAAGCCTTCAAATAAACCCCACCCAAGGCCAACAATTCCAACAAAATCTTGGTAGGGGAAGTGTGTCTCAACCACAATATGTGGGAAAAAATATAAGGGTTGGAAATTATGTACCAAACAACCAAGGACAATATCAAACTGGCCCTCATGTGCAAAGTGGTATTCCACCATATGTGGGAAATCGATATATCCCTCAAAATTAACAACATGTGTAGAAAAATCCCCCCATAACCAAGTTGGTCATCAAAATTTTGGAGGAAATGTTCCTGGAAGGAGACCTCTGTAGATGGAAAAATATAGACAACTTGACTTTGGTGAAATCCATGGATTCCCCAACCAAGTCCCTAATGAAGTGAGGTAGTATCTTTTTATATTTTCAGGAAGTGGTGAGGAGCATCTAAGTACCTTTTTGAACCTATTGGATGACTTTGAAGTTGAAAGTGAAGATGTTATTATGAAGTTACTCATGTAATCTTTAACTAGTGATGCAAAGGATTAGTATAGCGGCCTACTAGAGGGGGTCTTGGGAGGACTTCAAAAGTTCTTTTTAGAGAACAATATGGTGACAAGACATACCCAAGATTCATGTTAAATGAATTTGATAATATCTCTAAGGGACAAAATGAGATTGTTTCAAAATTTAACATGAGGTTCTAAAAGGCTATGTTCAGGATCCCAACTTATTTGAGACCAAACAAACATGTGTGTTTGGTCTCATATTGTAATGCTTTTGATTCCAAGATGGGATACCACCTTGGGGATAAGAGCCCTCAGACTTTAAGGGATGCATATAAAGTTTCCTTCTATATTGAAAGTAATAGAAAATCCTTAGGTATGGTAGGGATAAGGGAACATATAAAGCTTCTTAAAAACCCTAAAGGTTATCAAAATGAAAAATAAACTACACAAGAGGACAAGATGGATATGATGAGTACTATAAAGGACCTTACCTACAAATTTGCAAGAAATGACAAGGGTTTATCTCATGATAAACTAAACTATCAAAGGCAGGAGAGAATGCTAAATATTTCATATCAACCATATAATACAAATTGGCACAAAGGTAGGCATGTTCAAAAAAATTAGATAAATATACCAAAAAAAGACCCCTTGATCCTCTAAAGAGAAATAATATGAATTTTGTGGAGGATACCCCTTGGTGTGATCCTTTTCAGTTGCCACATTCATCTCGATAGTGCATGGTTACTCAATCCTTGGGATATAGCCATGAGTGATACACTAATTGTGATGATTCACATATGGAGGACCAAGGAGTAAACATGTTGTTTGGAATGGGACTAGCTATTGATGACTACTCTTCAAAGGAGGGATGTTCAGAGGTTTATGTTCAGGACAAAAGACATCAAATTCATTCACATCATCAACTAGTTTGATCTAATGTCAAGAATGATTGTCATGATATGGTGAACAATATGGAATAAAAAATAAGGGTTAGATTGATAAGACCTTCAGATGCTGAGATCCAATCATTAAGTGTTGCTATTGTTGCTATTGCATGGGCTAGGAGTACGTATAATTTGAGAAACAAATTATTCAACAACGATCAAGGGAACCTTGGAAACATTTTAATAAAAGAGGGAAATACTGATACAAAAGGGAAGACCCTTATAAAGAATAAAAATATCAAGGGCAAGGATGCTAAGAAATTTGAGAACTAGAGTGTATCTCCCCTTGTTAAGGCTGAGTATCAAAAAGAGAGGAATGATCAAGAAAATAAGGAAACTAAGCTTGCTAAGAAAGATAAATTTTCAAACAAACAAAAAAAGGTGAATGATAAAGTCATTTTAGGTTGTGACATTCAAAAGTACACATGATTTGACATGACTCAAATCTTGTCACAGATCAAGGTATCAGTCCCTTTATTGGAAATGATGAGGATAGAAGATAACAAGGAGAAAGAACTTGTTAGTGTAGGTTTTTTATTTTTCTTATGTTAGGGAATATTTATTTTTCCTACACATATTATTAAGCTTGCTTAGGTTATATTAGAATGGTTAGGGTGAGGACATGTGGCATAATCCATCACTCACATGTGTCACTCACACCCACCTTTGGATGGTTGAGTCTCACACCCTCTTTTGGCTTGTTGTGCCACCTCTCATAACCACTATTATATCCTCACCTAATTAGGTTATGGGGTAGTTGGGTTTCTCATCCTCTTTTGGTTTTGTGTGCCAGCTCCTTTTCATCTTCACCTAAGGAGGTTATGCCACATGTTTTTTCATTTACCAAGTAGGAAAAACCTCCCACCTTTTATTGGTAGTAGGAGTTAATGTACCTCTTGGATGCATTTACCATTATTTTTCTATATATTGAGCACTCTCCTCTCACCATCACTATTTCGGCTAGTTTAGTGATCACTCAGTGAGAGTATTGAGATTATTCTATAAATTCTCTTTCCTTGTATCTATTTTTCTCTCATTTTTTGTTTCTCTTCATTCCTCTATTTTGATCTTTGATCATCTTTTGAGTGGAGTTGTATGTGATCTATGACTGACATCAAATCCTAGCTTGGTTCTCACTTCTCGTAGAATCTAACAACACTCACCCTTATTACTGGTATATCTGCTAGAGGGAAAGTAAGTACCTTTTTTGAGAAAGATAAAGAGAAGATGAATGAAGTTGAACCTGAATGAAATCACATTGAGTTTCTTGAAGTGTTTTTAGGCACCACCCTAACCACTTCCCCTAGTAATTATATCCCTCTTATGTGACCTTGCAAGTAAGTGAAAAATTGATCAGAAATTGCATGATAGATTTAGGAGCTTCCACTAGCATCATGCATTTAGAAATCATGAAAGAGCTAGGGCTATAGGCCAGTTAAACATATGGAAAGTTTTTTTCAATGGAATCATGAGAAGCCCTTCTAATTGGAATAGTAAAAGAGGTTCCTTTCAAGTTGAAAGCTTTCCCTAAAAAGAATTATTCCATGAGTGTGAATGTTGTTGACATTGTAGCTTAGTATGGAATTCTCCTATCAAGAGGGTGGGCAGTAATAGTTGGGGGAAGCATGAAGTTAGACCTCTCTTATGCTACCATACCTATGAATGGCAAGGAATTCAAATTAATTAGGAAGAAAAGAGCTCCTAACCTCATTGAGGATTCTTATCCAGTTGAGAATGTGCACTTCATTGATAAAGACATGGAAAAATTCAATGTTGTAGATACATAACCAATAGAGGATGTGAGTGTATAATAAATCAAAAAGGAGGTTAAGCAACATGCTCAAGAGAATGGCTTATGGTCTATGAATTTTTATGGGGCCTATTCAAAGGAAGGATCTAGTGCAAGGGTGATTCTTATATCACCAAAACGTAAGTCCTACAAGTACTCATTAAAATTTGAATGCACAAATAATGTTGTTGAGTATGAGGTATGTTGTTAGGACTGAATATGGAAAGTAAACATAAAATTAAGGAACTTAAGGTTTTTGGTAATTCTGAACTGGTAGTGTCCCAAATTAGAGACAAGTATGTTTCAAAGAATAAAATATTGAAGCAACATAGAAATTGCTACATTGGTGGTTGTTGTTGCACGAAAATATCAACCTATCAATGCTTGATACAACCACCAAATTTATGTAAGATCCATAGGAGGAAGTTAAGCTATGTCACAAACTAGAGCACCATGTTGGAAAAGGAAGACCAAGGGGCACACCATCTTCCAACAATCCCCCCTAGTGCAAGTGAGGGGTTTAAACCTATGACCTCAGCTTTGATACCAGTTGCTACATTGGTGGTTATCATTACACCAAAAGATCGACTTGTTAATGCTCAATACAACTTCTAGATTTATGTAAGATCCAAAGGAGGTGGTTAAGACATGTCACTAACCCAAGTTCCATGATGGAAAAAGAAGACCAAGGGAGACACCATCTTGTAACATAAATTTTGTTTGGGATACAATTGAAATGTTTGATGCCTTTTCTATTGATTGGATAGAGAGGTAAAAAAATGTTATGGTAAATATCCTTGCTAACATTGCTTTGAGACCTAATGATATAAATTTTGTTGGTGTATCAAATGTTGAGGTTCAAGTAAGTCATTTTCGTCCAAACAACATCAAGAACTGGAAGATATTTAACAATGATATTGATCCATTGAAATTTCTACATTTTATAGATAAGTATCATAGTCAAGAGCTTTATTTCCAAAATTTTATGGAAAAATTTGATGGAAAGGATACCATTTTTGGAAATGAGGTAATTCAAATCAAGACCAATAAGATCCCAAAAGGATTAGTAGCCTTAGAAATATTTTTTGATAATACTAATAATGAAATATCAAACAAAACTCTACACATGAGCAAGATCTAGAAGAGATCAATTTGGGGACTGAGAATGCACCCAAGAAAGTATATATTGGTAAGAGGCTCAACCACAATATTGGAACAATGTTGATTTATTTTCTTAGAAAATACAAGCATGAGTTCACATGGTCATATGATGACCTAAAGACTTATAGAGAGGGCCTATTCTAGCTAGAAATTCCTTTGAAGTTGGGTACAAAACCTTTTAGGCAAAAATAGAGGCCAATAAATCCTACTTTGGCACCTAAAATTCAGCAAGAACTCATGAAACTTAGGGAGGGAAGAGTTATAAATCCTATCATACATTCCACCTGGGTTTCAAAATTGGTCCTAGATAGAAAGAAAAATGGGGATATTAGGTTATGTATAGATTTCAAAAATTTGAGCATGTCCTCATTAAAAGATAATTATCCATTGCCAAATATGGAGGAAATGTTGCACAAGGTTATTGGTTGCGAGATCTTGTCCATGATGGATTGTTTTTCAAGTTACAATCAAGTAAAGGTAAAAGAATCAAAGTAATATTAGACTACCTTCACCACACCATGGGGGACATATGTTTATATTAGAATGCCATTTGGTTTGACTAATGCAGGGGTTGTATTCCAAAGGGCCATGTATGTTTCTTTTTTAGATTCCATAGATATATTCATGGCCATAAATCAATATGACCTCACAAGATATTCCAAGAAATAAGAAGAGCACTATATGTACTTGGAAAAGATATTTTCTAGAGCTTTGGAATATGGAATTTCATTGAACCCTAAGAAGTGTACATTTGGGGTTATAGAAGGAGAATTGTTGGGGCATATATTCTCAAAGGAAGGAACAAAAATTGATCCAGAAAGGGTTGCATCAATTGATAAAATTTTGATTCCTAAAATCGTCAAGGGGATTCAATCATTTTTTGGCCAGATCAATTTTGTCAGAAGGTTTGTTACAAACTTTGTTGAGACTACAATATCCTCCCCCAAGATGCTAAGAAAACAAGAAAAAATTGCATGGGGAGATGAGCTTGTTGAGGAATTCATTGACATCAAGAAAGCCATCAAAGAGGCACTAGTGCTCAAGTCACTTGATTTTCCTAAACCCTTTCAATTATTTTCTTTTGCATCATTTCACACCATTGTTGTTTTTTATTATAGAAAAATGATGATGGTTATGAACAACCCATTGCTTTCTTTAGTAAATCATTGCAAGTAATAGATTTGAAGTATAATATCATGGAGAACCAGGATTATGCTTTAGTAAAGGTTGTGAAGAATTTTAGACCTTACTTGGTATGTGCTAAGATAATGACTTATGCGCCTAATTTTGTAGTCAAAGACATATTTACTTAGCAAGAAGTCACTAGAAGAAGGTGTAGATGGATCAACAAGATCCAAGAATTTAATATTGATATTAAAATCACTACACTTGTTAGAGGGTATGGTTTATTAAAGCTGATGGCTGAATCAAATCTTGAAGCTATTCACATAAATCAAATAGATGACAATGTCCTATAGAGGAATGTGTTGTTCAAGGTTTCTTTTGGTATAAAGATGTGTATTATCTGAGGAACATGTCTTTCCTTGATCACATGATTGATAATAAAAAAGGAACTTTGAAGTTACAAGTCATCAAGTATGTTATGATTGATGATTGTTTATATTGGAGGGATAGGTTTGGTGTGATGTTAAGATGTGTAAATGAAGAACACGTAGGGAAAACACTTGAATAAATGCATAATGGGGTCTATGGAGGTCATTACATAGCCAAGACAACCTCCCATAAGATATTGAGATCTGGATATTGGTGGCCTTCCCTTTTTTCTGACACACATAAGATGGTAAAAAGGTGTGATGCTGGCCAAAAGTTTTTTGGTAAGTTAAAAAAAAATTGTTCTTTACCCCTTAGGAAACAAAATGTAGAAGCTCCTTAGCAATATGGCATAGATTTCATTGGTGAATTTAATGATAAATCTAGTGGTGGCCATAGTTGGATATTGGTAGCCATAGACTATTTCACCAAATGGGTGGAAGCAATTACTACAAGAAGGGAAACTAGCAAGCTTGTCATCAATTTTATTATAGATAACATTCTGATTCAGTTTGGTACTCTTGCAAAGTTAATTATGGATAATTCCATGTGTTTTATGTTAGAGAAATAAGTTATTCCACTTAATTAATTATATCATATTGGTTAATTAATTAAGTCACTTATTCCTTTAGTTACTTAAGCTAAACTTAGGCACATTAATAATTGATTAATTATTAAGTGTGCACACTAGGGTTTCATTTAGGGTTTCCTTTTTAGGGTTTCTTGATTTCCTTCATAAGGATTGATCTCTTTGTAATAATTGATTCTCTTTAATGCATTTTTACTTTGAGGTTTATAGAACATCTTCTTTGGTTCTACATGTCTTTTGCATGTGACAGGTGATTGCATGCAGGTGATCTTGGATTCTAACATTTTAGATTAGAGGAGTTTACTGACTTTTGCAATAGTTATGGAATTGCTATATCATACTCTTCTCCTTATCATCCATAGGGAAATGGATAGGATAAGTCTAGTAATAAAATCCTCATGAAGATTATGAAAAGAGTGATGGAGAAGAACAAAGATCCTAGGATTCAAAGTTGAAATTGGCATTGTGGGTTGATGGGTAACTATCAAGAAGGCTATAGAAAAATTCCCTTATGAAATTGTATATGGACTGGATGCAAGAATAGAAATGAACAATTTATTTATAGTGTATAAGTTCATTTAGGAGTATGGAGATGATATTGATGACAACATGACTACCAAGATTAACCAACTGACAGAGTTGGATGAGTCAAAAAGGGCAACACATAATGTCAATTTGAAGAAGCGATAGTAGGTCAAATACTTATTTGACAAGAGAGCTATAGATAGGAAGTTTGTTGTAGGAGACTTGATTTTAATGTGGAATGCTAGAATCTAGGATAAGGGAAAACATGGTAAGTTTGAGGCCCTTTGGATTGGCCCTTATGCCATTTTTGGTAATCATGGTGAGAATTCATACATCCTATAGAATATGAATGAATAATTGTTGGAATTTCCAATGCATGGACAATTCCTCAAACCCTATTTTTCATAAATAGGGCATATACATGCACATTTTACTATAATGTATTTGTATATTTTGTCGTGGTTTGATTTTTTAGGTTTTTATGGTTCACTCTCCCAAAGTTTTTGAATTCACACTCTATTTCTGTTAAACAGGCGTCCCCAACTAGAGCCATTGGTGGAGCTTGTAAATTCCATGGCTATTTTTGATGTTCTAGAATTTCAGAGGTTTGAAATTCCTCAATTGTATTGAATTAGGATTGCTAGGTCTACAACCTATGGCTTCCTGAAACCCTAACATTCTTATGTTTTGTCATTGGCATTGTTCACTTTTTTTTATTGGTGTTCAAGTTATAATTTAGGTGTATCAATGTCATATGTTCTTGCATCCCTTTTTTGCTAGGAAGTGACCCTTTGATAGCTTTGTTAAGCTTTAATTATTCACCTTCCTAGGTCCATAAGTCATGAATTAATTTTTTCCTAAGTCTAATGTTTTATCGTAGGTTTGAAATACTTCTAAGTGTCAAATCCTTATGTTACCTAGGTGTGGCCCCTTTTAAGCCTTAACTTAAAGCATGTGCTTTAAGTTATCTTTAAGTTGTATGTCCTTCAAATAGGTGTTTTAATTTTATTGGCCCCCGCATGCTTGTAAGGAATATAATAATTGCAACAAATAAGCTATGGGATTGCGAGAAGAGCTTCATGCGTCAAAGTGGATGCCACAATTTCTTTACATAGTTCATTCCAAAAGGTGGTGGGACGGAGATCTTAAAGGCTTCAAGTAGTGCCTAGCTATGTGCCACATGTTAGTTCCCTACTATCCCATAGGACACAATCAACATTTACAAAAGAGACTACAGGAGTGCACGATGTCACCACTTCAACTCCTCTAACACTTCCAAGGGTGGTGTGGCCAAAAGAATATTCCTTGCTAGGTGTATGATTCTCATTGCATCTCTCATTTGATTCACATATCTATTGTAAATTAGTGATGAAGATCAATGGCTCAGATTTGAATGATTTGATTTGATGACCATGTTTTAAACTTCATAGTGGACTCAATATCATCCATCCATCCTTTATATGATGACCAAAATTCAAATTTCAATGGCTAAGCACGTTGTGTTTCATGCACAAACCAAGATTAATAGCGCGTCTACATTTCTAATAACCAAATCAAATTCGATCAACTCTAAATCAATTTTATTTTCCCCTCCCATGTTGCATTAATGGCTATGACAATGTAGGTACTCCCTTGTATGTTACAAGTGCCAAAATTATTTTTTCAGAGCATGATTTCCCAGATTTAAAAGTGGATTTACTAGGGGTTCTAGATCAACATTCATGGATATTGTGATGGATTGTTTGTTGGTGGTGTCAGAGTTGTTATGGCTCAGATCACTTCTCATGTTTTTTGGGGAAATTTGAATGTATATTAAAATTCAAATGGATTTCATCCTTTGTATAACTCTGGTTGAATTATGGTTGGGGTTTGAAGTCAATTCTGAGTTATTCCTGCACTATAAAGGAAATTTTTCTTGCAATGTGAAGGGTTGGTTTTGATTATTAGTTTTGGTAAGTCTTTGTAAAGAGTCAAGTTGAATAGGTAATTCCTTATAAACTTAGATAAGAAGTTTTGTAAAATTTTGCTTTGTAATAACAACTTGGATGACTAGAATACTCATTGTATTTGTCTAAAATTCAAATATCAATATGTTATGCTCTCCATCATTGTACTCATTATCTTTGAATCAATATAATCAAGGGTTATGTATGGTTCTCATATCACATTTGTTGTTATGGGTGTTTGAATTGTTAGTTTCTATTCAAGTAGAAGTAATTTTTTTTCCAATTCATTTATCAAAGATTGTGGAGTTGTAGTGTGGATTTGTACATAGTGTGATGGTATTGTTCTTTTATTAGTTTCTTGTTGTAAGGAAGTAAGGGTATTAGAAGTCAAGGGTTGGTTTTTTGTAGGAGTTTTAATTCATTTCTAGACTTTGTGTGGATAAGGCACTGGTTAGGGAGATTCACAAAGTTTGAAGCTAAGGAAAAATCAATCATCAAATCAAATCAAATCAAGACATTTAAATTTATGCAATTTTACTTTTTATGTCCATTTCCACACTACAAAGAACCATTGAAAATATAGGGGGTTGCAAGGATGATTTAACCCATCATGTTACCTTCTACCATATTAGTGTGAAGAATATGTTATTAATGGCATCATTGCAAAGAGGTGTTATTTGTTGAATGATGTTATAGGGGAATCCACCTTGGTTTTGTAGAGCCTAAAGTGCAAAGGAGAACTTGTAAACTTGTCTCCTATTTGTTGGCCATTGACCTGATTTTTCTAAGCATAAGAAGTAGCTAATCTTTAGGAAAACCCAGACAATCAATTGGAAACACCAATAGGTGTGTCAAAGAATATATGATTAGAGGTGGCACTATCTTTTCAGGAGTTGTGCTAGCATACCTTTATGTGTTGGTAATTCTTTTATCATATCACTAAATAAAGAAACATGAATTACAAGCTATTGAGGAGTTTCTATGTTTTAGAAGTATGCGTGACTACTGTATGATTGTAATATTATGCATGCACCCATTCACTATGATAGAGGTGATCCAAAAGGCTATACTAGAATGTTTCACTTTAATTTTTCTCAGGTCTCTTTTCTAGAGGCATCGTTTTCTCTACAATTTGAGAGGACAATATGTATACACTTGTTATATCATATTCCTGAGTTTCTGGAAGATATGTTCAACATGAAAAAATATTGAAGTGACATAAGGTTTTCTATGTTTGTGTATCAACCAGTTGGTGTTCAAGACCTATGTGGTAATGACTAGTAGCGTGCAACATTTGAATCTAGAATGTGGTGTCAAGATAGGACTTGATTAAGGGGTAGTGCATGACTTCATGTTATTTTGGTGGGTAAAAAAATCAATTTTGGACTAACCTATTACACATTTCATGTAATTTGAATTTAGTTCCTCCTTATGTTGTCCTGGTTACTTGCAGGTCCCTAGCCAAAATGGAATAGTGTTAATGCAATGTCATGTATATATTCCTCAATTGCACGAATGCACAATGTGAAGTATGATTTCATGTGAGGCATAAATTGAAGAGAAGGTGGTAATTATACAAGGATATTATCTTATGAATCTAGAGGATTGCATCCCAGATTGTGTGCCAATGTTAGAAGATCATATGAAGAGTGGAAGAGTGCCAAAGGAAATTATAGCACATGTATGAGGTGTATTCAGCTATATTAAAGATCCACAAGCTTTATATGTGTAATCTAGTAGGATTGGTGTTCTACTTGTAGAGCGGGTGCTCAGTTCATTGTATTGGGGATTGATATCTCCGATAGGTTGGTGGCTAAAGATACAATTGGGGATTGGTGTCTTTGGTAGGTTCATGCCTACTTCATATTGTAAAATTCACTTATTATATTCTTTCTTTGTGATATTGGATTCAGACAGTAGATCCAAGAAACTATTCTCACCATGGGTTTTTCCCATCTTGGGTTTTCACATATATTTGGTGTTCAATTGTGTGAATGTGTGTTCATTTCTTGATTAATAGTGAAGATTCAAGTTACATGATCTGATAATTGTGTTGAAGTTAAGAGTTTTAAATTAATTTTATCTACTTCTCCACCCCCCTCTCAGTAGATTGTGTTCCCTTCAAATATGTATAATAGAATCTATATAGTGTTTGGATTTGGTTTATAAAATTGCACATCTTAATTTTTTATTTATAATTAATCAAGTTTTTATTTAACATTTATTTTTTTATTATTTACCATCTTGGATCAAATCTCTAGGTGAATATTTTATTTGAGTCACTTTTATAGATGCAGTTTTGATCTATAAAATTTTAAAATTCAAAATTCAAATTCTTGCCTTGTTGACCCTTTTACTAGTTGTGAGCTAATATATTACATGTTTTTGTTGATTTGTGTACTTGGTTGTATCTAAAGGTATTTACTCACTCATTTGAAATCATGTTAGAGATTACATAATATTTATACAATAATTTTTTATAGAGTGTTTATGGGAGGATCATAGTAGAATTTTCAAAGCATTTTACATCATAACATATATTTATAGGTTTGTTGCATGCTTTCTTGCTCTCTTTGATATTTTATTTAGATCTATAGAGACAGTTCTTTAGGGGTTTAATTAAAATTCACATGTTAGTACACAACTTGAACACTCATATGCATTAGCCAACATTAACTTATCCCATGCCATAATTTTTACTTGTGTGCACAACATAGTGCCAAGATGCTTTGAACATACACAAGAATTTGATAGAATAGATTCAAACACTTTTGTGCAAGAACTAATTCTGATGCAGGAGCATCCAGTGGTGTAAGGGAAATCCTACATCACCCAAAAATATTCTTTCCATTTATGTTTCCTTTTTTTAGCTTTTTGTATATTTTTTTGCATTTTTGGATACCCTTTTCGTCGAATAAGAGTTCCCAACTTTCAAAACTGCTTTTCTACTTTTTCTGCTCAACTACTATTTTTAGCAGTTTTGAATTTGAAGGTGTGAGGAGGAAAAACTTTAAAGGAAGGTTCAAGACAGAAAAATAAGCAATTTGGTGAAAGAATCAGGTCAAGATCATTCACAGTTTGAAAGTTATTCAAGTTTAAGTTTCTGCTTTTTGCCCTGAAAAAACTTCTGAGTCCAGTTTGAGGCACTAAACGGTCCTGTACCAGACCAAAAATTACTAGAACTAATGGAGTGGGTTCTTAACACGTTATTCACTCTGATACCTTTCCAATGGTTCAAACAGTTCGAAAAATGGAGTCCCGGATCAAAAGTTATGGCTTTCGGAAGTTGGCTGATTTTTGGAAAATTGCCAATTTTTGAATTAGGACTCAATTTCTAAATTTCAAATTGTAATTTTTGGTGCCAACCACCAAAAACTCATAATTCAAATGTTGTTTTGGCTCCAAAATTGAAAAGGAGCTATTTATGGGCAGGGTTTTCTAATGTTTTGATAGCTTTTTAGGGGAAAAGATCGCGGACTGCGAAAAGGGGAACATCTATAATATCTGTAATTTGCATGTATTGCAGAGCTTGAGGATTGGAGATTCTTTGCATTTAAGATTTTAATTTCTGGATAATAATAAAATTCTCTAGTTGTTAGCATTATTTTTGTGTCTCAGGTTAGCACCCTCGTCAAATCTAGTAGATCTATGCAACTCTAGAGGATAGCTATGTGTGCACTCTTTAGTCATGTTGTGCAACTTTACGAGTATGTACTTCTATGAAATAACATTAGAAATTATTGTATCCTTTTTTGTATTGTGTGTGACTTTCCTATGAACAAAAAATGCAATTTTACCAATAATTTTAATCTGGCTCGATATCTATTTGGCATTTAACAATATCAACTCCACATGATCATGTCAACTAGGTAGCACCATATATATATGTGAGACATGGCACAACCTTAGCCATATGGAATGTGCTTCAAATGTGCATTATGCTTGTTAGTATATCATGGAATGCTTAATTGATAATGCATTGTATAAGTACATAATATCAACTAGTGATCCTTGTACACCTATAAAGTAGTTTATTGACTAGTAAACCTTTGTAACAATATTCAATCTAGTTTGGTTGTACTCCAAGATGTTCTATCTAATTAGGTAGATGTTTAGTTCTATATATATATATATATATATATACATTCCTAATACAAATCCTATAACATATTATACATTTCACATAAAATCAATGATGAAAAGGCATGTTCCTCACACCAATTATATGATTTATCTTCTCACAAGTTGCTTCTCCTATACATATTTCCCCTAAAAAATAACTACATGAACATACAACTATTTGCACCATTTCATAACTTTGTTGCTACATGCAAGGTTCTCCTATGGTCCTAGATACAAATTAGATCATTTGTAGCATTGCCTTCATTTTTATCAGCCCCATTTCCCTTATTATTTTTGCTTATACTAATAAATACTTATAAAGGCTATGAAACTCTTATTGACCTCCAACAAATTTCTCCAAACCTTTCTAAACCTTGAAGATTCACCTTATCCTAAAAATCACACATCTTTCCTTTTATTTTGACTTTCTTAATTGGTTTCAAAACCTATGTCAAGACCCAATGTGGTTCTCAAAACCATATCAATCACCTACAAGGTTCTCAAAACCTTATTAAGTCTTGAAAACTCTTTGTTCTAAAACTTTCAACGTGTATGTCCTTTGTATCAGCTTTCTGAAAAAGTTTCAAAACCTCCATTGACACCTGGCCAAGTTCTCACAACCATGTTGGGACCTAATAAAGAACTCACAATCATTCACAAAGATAAGTTCCAATATTTTGCAAATTCATATGTAAATATAAAGTAGGTTTTGAAGCCATCTTCAAAACCTAATTAGGTTTTTGTAACTCATGAAAGCATCGATCAATTATATCAAACCATTATTTTTAAATTTGGTAGTACAAAATATTGTTTGAGAGAAATCTTATAAAGGGAAAGAACTAGAGAAATATGTTACAAAAGAAGAAACTGTAGGTGTACCCTCATCTCCATCTCAGGAAAGTGATTCTTCCTCTTCTCATGATTCTCTTAACTCTCCTTTGCGGGATGTGTCACAAAGCCCATCAACTAGAGTAAGTCCAACTTCTCCTTCTCTAGAAATGGAAATCTTTGAGACTCCTCCCCTTAGGATAAATCTACATTTTGTCTCCCTTTGTGCCAAATCAATGTCAACCCCTACCTCCTCTTCTTGGATAGAATAAAACCTCTATAAAAAGAGAAAAATCATCTAGTTGAGCCTTCCTAACAAGGATGTTGTTGATAGTTGCTTCAAAGAACTCCAAAGGATAAGAAGTTAAAAGCCACATCTAGATTAATGAAGGGCAATACAAGAGGGAGCATGCATGTTGAAGTAACACACCCATCTGCATAAAAAGATGCAAGTCAAGCAACTGCTAATGATTTTAACATCATGAAAATTAACTTGGGGCATTTTACTAGAGATGGGGATGTTCATAATTTTTAGGCGACGCCTCGTAAACTTGTAGAGAGAACAACTCGAGATAAGAAGACTAAGGATGAATTAAAGCAACAAGTAAAGATTTTAACTAATTTTTTGAGATTATTGATTGACCCCTTTCCTCAACCGATAAGCCAACTATGTGCCCCTTTTGATCCAAGTTCATCTGCTAGGAAATAAATGGTTAGAAAAATTCATAAATATAAGTGCTATGGTAAAGTCATATAAGATTGGGGCAAAGATACTATAACCAAAAGAATTGGATTCATTTAAGAAAATAAAATAAAAATAAAATTGATGACACTAAAATTTTGAAGGAGGAGATTCACACAAAGGTTGCAAGCACCAAACATGAAGAATCCTTATTTATGGCTACAAGCATACAATGATTTGAAAGAAATCATTGACCTTGGAATGAAAAATATGGTAGCATATAATATATTACAAGACACAAATGATACTAGGTGCATTATGTGTAAAAGAAGCATCGAGTAGAAACTCACGT
The DNA here is from genome assembly GCA_007258455.2 of Sequoia sempervirens. NCBI lineage: Eukaryota > Viridiplantae > Streptophyta > Pinopsida > Cupressales > Cupressaceae > Sequoia > Sequoia sempervirens. The sequence continues at coordinate 81,720,430 of VDFB02373365.1, forward strand.
TCTTGAAGAAAAATATCATAGAGAAAAAACAAGTTGTAACATCCAAGAAACGCGTTGCACAATAGAAGACAAAGATCATTAGAAGCAAACAATGCAACTATTAAATCTAGAATGCAAATCTAAATGTTAAGCAACAAAGAACATAGGAAAGTCAGAAACGTAAACAAAACTAGAACAATCTCACCAATTTCGAACGTATTTCCATGATTCATCTCGATTGCCCTTCTCCATTTTGCTTGTGTAGTATAATTGCCCTCAGATTTATCGTAAGTTTGTGCAAGTATATCCTAATATAGTGATTAGCAAAATATCGAAGATTCAAGATTGAGTGCTCTCAAAAGTCATAAGATTTCGCGAGAGAGTGAAATGAAGAATGACAAATCAATTTATAGAAAATTGATTATTCGAACGACAGGCCAAGATCGAAAGATCAACGGACGGTTGAGATCGACTGATTAGACATGGATTCTAATAACTGTCAGTAATGACATGAGTGATACAAACTAGAAATAGACTTAAAGATTAAATAAATAATTTAATTTTCAGTTTGGTATTCGAAAATAGAAGAAATATCTTTGCATGACAAAGATGAAGATTGATTAAAGCAACTCTTGTTCGAATGCACGCACAAGATTTAATTAATTAAATAAGAATATTTAATTAATCCGCATGTACACGCAAATGAGTTAGAACTGGACGATTTGAATGATTTGACGAAGAGACTACTCGAAGATGCCACTCAGACATTAAATCAAGAGTTAACTGAGCGATTAAAATAGATGTCGAGTAGAGTAAAAGTGAATACTTAGATAACTCACACAATTATCTAAATATAGAGGAATGCGTTAATACAGAATTAATGAATTAAATAATTCATTTAATTCAAGATTTGATATTTGAAGAATAATTAAATAAATAAGATTTGTTTAATTAAGTGATGAAGGGATTTAAATGAATAATTAAATAAATAAATATTTATTTAATTATAGTTGAAGTATGGTAAAGAGTAAATTAAATAAGAATTTATTTAATTTGACAAGAAGGATAAGGTTAATTAGTAACATAATTAAATAAAAATTATTTAATTAATCAGATAGACTAAAGAAAAGAATTAATTAAATAATTTAATTATTAATAAATTAATAGAAGATGAATTAATTAAATAATTAAGATTATTTAATCAATAGAAGAATTAATGTTAAGATGAATTAATTAAATAATTAAGATTATTTAATCAATAGAAGAATTAATGTTAAGATGAATTAATTAAATAATTAAGATTATTTAATCAATAGAATAATTAATGTTAAGATGAATTAATTAAATAATTAAGATTATTTAATCATGACCATGAAGAATATTAAAGTCGCAGGCCTAGACCAAATTTCGGTGTCTACATTTGCCCCTCTTTGATACAATATCATTTCAATGTTGTGTCAAAGAAAATCGATAAAAATATGCCCCAGTCATGCCCTAGTGTAAAAAGATGAAGGTATGCCCCCTCGGGAGGACAGGCAGGTTCAAAGAACATGAGTGTGTTCTCGAAATTGATGAGAGAAATAGAAGATGAAAGAAAAAAAAAGATAGAGGAAAATAGATAATGGTGGTGAAGATGTAGAAAAGAAGAAATGTTAGTGTGAAAAGAAAGATGAATAATAAAAGACCGTGATGTTAGTATTAGAAATCTTTGATGTTTCACTGTATCACAAAAGGTATTGCACTTTATCATCATTGGGCAGGACTAATACAAATGGAGACAAACACCAAGATATGACATAGATCAAGGTGTGCAAGGTCATCCACTTGCTAACAACAGTCAGTCGCAGACAAGGAGTGTTGTTAACTCATACCAAGGGCACAAGTTGCCCTAGTATTTTTGTCAGGACAAACCATAGATAGCAAACAAAAGAAAAGACGGGTCATGAAACGTCATCGCTCCTCTAAATCCTTCATGGGACATCCTTGAGGAAACTAGTAACATGACTCAACAATCAAATTTAAAAGATAGTCGACAGACAACAGTCAAAGAAAATAGAATTCTGATACATTGTTGCTTCTCTAAATCCTTCATAGGACATCCTTGAGAAAGCTAGTAACATAATTCCTATCATAAAGTCAATTAAAAAGATAAGATAAATAAGTCAGACAGTCAAAAAGCCAGTAAAATATTTGCCAAAACTTGATTTGTTTGTTTGATTTGTTTTGATTGATAAAAGAATTGATTGATAGAGCCTAATGTCAAGAGATACACATACCGGGTAAGACTGTGAGTCTGGTTTTGATGTTATGACTATCTGTATAAGGCATGACAAAGCCTGGTTTTAGAAAGACATGTATTGTATAAGACGTTGAGTCAGATGCCGTTGATGTGATAACCTATGTAAGGCTATGTTTGATTTTGTGATCTTGTCGATTATGCAGGAAGGACTCATCCTGTATAAGACATAGGTTGATTGTTTTGATAACGTCTGTTTCCAAGAAGGGTACATCCTGTAGTAGACATTAATTGATCTGTTTTGATTGTTTTGTTTGGAAAGTTGTTTGATTTGACTCAGAGACATTGCTGACTTGTTCACTAGATTGATGAATGACTTGAGACGATGCGTTGACAATTTACCATGTGTGATGACAAAACCCTAAAGGACTGACCTAGTGCGGCCTCGGGGGCTCATCGATTGATGGCCTTGCCTACGTTGTACATGCAGAGACCTCATAGTTCGACTTGACTTGGACTGATAAGACTAACTACAAATAGAAGATGTATGTGAAAATGAATGTGACGAACCCTAATGGACTGACCTAGTGTGGCCTCGGGGGCTCATCGATTGATGGCCTTGCCTACGTTATACACACAGAGACCTCGTAGTTCGACACGACCAATGACCTTGTCATATAGACATATGGATTGAATCATGATTTTATACGGACAAACCTAAACAGACTGGCCTAATGCCTTAGGGACACATCGGTAGATGGCCTTGCCTATGTCCAGTCGCAGAGGCAACGTAGTTCGACAAACGACAACGACTGACAGGTGTGACTGATTTTGACTCTGTTTTTGGATTTTTGAAATGTTTTTTTTTTTTTTGTCTTTTTGAAGTTTTCTGATGTTTTTGTGTTTTCTCAGGTCATTTTGCGATGTTATGTGGATTTTCCATGGTATTACGTCTTCAACATAGCTAATGTAAGAACCAATATGACACATGTCAAGTGTCTGCCCCCAGTCGAGTATAAGACCAATTGATTATGAATAGGGTAAAATGGGGGATATGAAATGCACTCGATGTCAATCGTTCCAGGTTATGGGAAAGACTACCACTTATTAGGAATGGTATATACAAGCGATGGACAGGAAAGATAAGGGATATGTACCAGGATAAGTAGTATGTACAGGGATAAGGACTATATAGAGGGAAGTGGACTATGTACAGGGTAGTGGACTATGTATAGGGATGTGGTGTATGTACAGGGATAAGGACTATGTACAGGGGTGTGGACTATGTACAGGGATAAGGACTATATACATGGATGAGGACTATATACAAGGTAGTGGACTATGTACAAGAATCCAAGGACAACCATGATCTTGCCCCTAGTCAAGCTGAAAACCAATTGACAGGTGATGAGGATGGTGACAATGTTGTTTGACGTAGGAAGGACACATCTTGAAACAACATGAGGATGATGATAATGTGACTAAAGGATCAAGGTTTGTAGCCAGGCTAGAAACAAAGCTGATGAATGTTTTGAATGATACACTAGAATGCATAGAAAGATTATATGGATTGGGCTTGTTGCATTTGGAATGAATTTTCAAGATTGGATGGGATGATGGAAGATCCTTAGACCATTGACAAGGGAAAAACCAAGGCATGCGATAGGTATTGCGTATAAGGATAACTCGTTTGGAAAAATGCTATGAAGGCTATGACATGATATTTCATGGATAGTGTATGACCAAAGGATAGACATGTCAAGAGTTTTTCCAAAGCATGATTTATGTTTGTACCCATCCTTATCAAGATCAAAGTAGGTGGGGAAATGGATGTGAAAGGTAGGGCTAAGATGGATAGATGGAAATGTCAGACGAAGGGTATGGGAGATGAGACAACTTGCCCCCAAGTGTAATAGTCCACATAGATAATTTCTTACACATGATGCCTATTTTCCAGGTTTTCATCATGGTACTTATCCAAAGCGCCATAAGAATGGTTTTCACTATTGGACGGAATTTTTCTCTTGACTTTTTTTTTCTTTTTGGTGTCACCAAGATGCCTATTTGCCAAGTTTTCATCAAAGTGACCTTTTTTTTTTTGGATGGCTTCGATGCTTTAGATGATCACTAATTGTGTTGAATCCATTAATGGTGCTGATGTAGAGATTGGTGCCATGATATGCCAATAATAACCTTGATGAAGTAGTTGCCTCATCAGGATCATAGCACTTGCATACAATTGATTGGTGTCATTGTGATCCTTGTTGACACTAGAGTTGGCCTTATCAAAATACGCACATCGCGATAGAGTGTCATGTGAGTCCTTACAATAAAGAGTTGCTGCCAAGATGCGATGGATTTGTGACGTAAGATTTTTAGACTTTAGGCGAGATGTAGGATTATGATGGATGATGGTAGACATGTTTAGAAATTTAGATGTAGGAATTTTCATTTGCCAAACTTGGGGTGATGGATGATGGAGACTAGGTTTCAGATTGGGATAATGTTTGGAACCATGACTTTTATATGCCTTGTATGATGACCATTTTGAAGGAGGTGGACATTTATTATATGTGGGAGTCCTATTTTCTTGTAGCTCCACATTTTGATTGACTTTTACTTTTGAACTATTTTCTTTGCTTGATCCATTTTTCTTTGGGATCCATTTTAACTTTATTTGTCCACTTGGATTTTTGATTGATTCAATAGGATTTGATATTTGATTTTGAACTTTGAATTTGTAAGACTTTTGTTTTTGTTGGTTCCAAATGGAAGGTTTATTCATGTTGGAATGACAATTTATGGTATGGGTGGAAGGAGTGCTGGCAACAACCTTATGGTAAGAACTACTCATGGCCTCCATTTTGATGTTTGTATCAAATAAAGTTTCCCCCAATATCGAGAAGATACCATTAACATCATTAGATTTATTGACTGAAGAATAACCAAGACCTTTATGTCTAGGATTTGCTTGAAATTGTACTGGTTCTAGAATTCCTTGCTCGTGTATGCCTAGTCCTTTTCCTTGATATTGCATGCTTTGACAGATTCTGTTTGCAATGGGGTATTTTTTGTTTTAAAAGCAAGATGTGAAACCATCACTATTCATGTGGAAACTGTTACTTGGAATCTTCTCTTCAAGAAAGCCTGATTTGATAAAAGTGGATGATCCTAGTTGATAGGATGTCATATCTTCATTGACATGTTGGATATTGTTGCTGTTATTTTGTGACATATCAGATTTAGAGGATTCTACTGGTGCTTCCAAGTTGATGTTGAAATTGTCTTTATGGTCATTGTCATAGAGTCCAATGAACTCAGCTATAGCTTGATCATTTGCAAATATGTCTAGAGTAAGAGACTCTCATTCTAGAGGAATATCGTCTATGTGTTCAAAAGAGGCAAGTGTCTCATTTTGGGAAATGGATGTGTTTTGTACTTGGATAGGGTCATCTTCAAGTGTTTGATCATGAATGGCATAAAGGTCAAGGAGTGGATCATTTTGGACTTCTTGCTCAATAGTAGTGTCTTGATCAAAGATAGGTTTGTCTTGAATAATATGGTTGGGAATGGAATCTTGATCAAGGATAGGTGTATTTTGGATGCCATGATTATCTAGAAGGACTTATTGGATGGACTTAAAGATAGGGTCATGGGATAGACTACTTTGATCTTGATAGGAAGGTGAAGCCATGAAGTCATGCTTTGGACTTTCCATTTGAAATGTATCCTCAAGTTTAGTAGATGGGATGTGACTTTGGAGACCATGAATATATGTATTTTCATGACTAAATGTTGATTGAGATGGAGTGGCTTGGAAGGGATTAGTGGATGAAGGACTATGATAGGATGTGGATGATTGGAAGGGATTAGTGGATGAAGGACTATGATAGGACATGGAGGCTTGGAAGGGATTAGTGGAAGGTTGGTTTCCCTTGTCAAGGTTAGGATAAGGGTGATAAGTGGATGTTTGTTGTGGATTCATGGCATGGATTATGCTAAGGGACTCTTGATAATGAGGGTAGATGGATGGAGGACTAGGACTTATGAATTGTTGGTAGGAAGAGTATGTAGGTAGTTGACCATGGGTTGACATTAGTTGGCATTTGGATTGGATATATTGTCTTTTGAAGTCTATGGCTTGTTGGAATTGACCATTATGGAGTAACTGGTATTCAACTTGACTAGCACACATATCAAGGTAAATTGCAGACATGGTGATGAGGTTATGATGAAAGGTGGAGTATGACTAAGGTATGTGATATGAGGGCTACGATATGACAATGAAAAGAGTGACTTAAATCTAAGGTATGCAACCTAAGCTATGTTTTTGGGATTTTCTATGCAAGTAAAATATGTCTAATATGACGCTAGTCTAGGATGACAATATCTAAGTATGCAAAGTTCAACTAAGCTTCTAAGGTAATCAATTCTGTAAACCTAAGAAGAGGGTACCAACTACCTAAAGTCTAACCAAGGTGCCAATTTAGTTATGTCAAAAAACCACTGTAGGACAAGGATCAAAGATAACTTGAGTCTCCTAACTAGACTGATGAGCTAGGCGGACTCTCTATAGGACAAAGGATAAGATGATAGGACTAGGTTCAATGAAAAATTTTGTTGACACTATGATTTTTCTAGAGTATAGATGATGGACCTATCCTAAAGTTTGTAAAAGTGGCCTTCCTAGAAGTTTAATGCAAGGTAATATGTACCCTAAAATGAAACTAAACTCTAAATGAAGACAACTATGGTAATGACTAAATGAACCTAAATGATGCAAAATTGAGCAAATCATTTCAAGTTTCTGTTCAAGGACTATTTGTGTGAAGATAAATGAAACTGGTGTAATCGTGTTGACTAGACAATGATTTTGAATTCTGGTTTCCTGATAATCAGACAAATGCGTCGCGGAATTTGACAGTTGCGGTTCAAGTTTACAATTGCAGTTTTATAGTGATTAATTGCGTTTCTCTGGTAAAGTTTAGTTTGAATCTGACAGATGTGGTTAAGATCTAACAGATGCGACTCATACTGACAGTTGCGACTCAAAATATAACACATGTGGTTTTTTGCAAAGCAATTGTGAGTTAAACTGGCAGATGCGACTCTATTCTTGACATATGTGACTGATACTGACAGATGTGACTCACAGCTAAACAGATGCGACTCCTAATAACAGATGCGACTAAAGTTTTAACAGATGCGACTCCTAATAATAGATGCGACTCAAAGTTTTAACAGATGCGACTCCTGATAACAGATGCGACTAAAGTTTTAACAGATACGACTCCTGATAACAGATGCGACTAAAGTTTTAACAGATGCGACTCCTGATAACAGATGCGACTCATGATAACAGATGCGACTAAAGTTTTAACAAATGCAACTCTTGATAATAGATGCGAGTTTCTGGTGAACAGTTGCGACTCTCTGTGTAATTTCAGTGATAAGATTTAAACTGACTTAGTTTTTTGTGATCAAATTCTGACAATCAAAGACAATCATAAGACAAAGTGTTTTCAGTTTCGATTTTGGACTCAAAGAATGTTTAAATTGATAACAGACAAGCACATCCTAATAGGCCAAAGGCCTAGGGTTTGTATACTTGGTATAGCCCATCGAAATACCCCGAATTGGTGATAAACACCTTTCCTTCTCGAGAGCGAATAACTTAAAAATTTGGTGGCATTGGCTCCCCTCCATGGCTCATTAACGTCTTTCGAGCACACCAATTTTGAATTCTTTGGGCAATGACCTCCCAAGAACTGCTATCTCTACTCAAGGGATCAGTAGTGAGTATCTTCGGGCATAATACTGTACCCTGCACTATACCAAGCAATGGCCACAAATAGGTTGGTCTCTAAAACAAAAGGTATTTAATTCGGGCATTCCATTCGTAGGGCATGATCCATGCGGCGAGAGTCCTCTTTCGAATCCATCTCATCAGAACCATACGCGTAATTCTTGAACTTTCCCCAAGAATCCTCTTTTATATATCCACTGGAAGTCCCTCGGGTTTAGGGTGTTATCGGTTTGAGTCATCCTGGGGTGAGTACTTTTTCCCACCAGAACAGACCCAAGTTCTAGAGTTGGTAACTGTATCTCTTACACCTAAGATCGCACAGATGTGCAAGGGGAGAGGATACTTCGATGTACCAAGTCGTAAGGGTGACCAAACTTGTGCTTTCGCACCAAACACAGTAGACACTTGTTAATTTTAATCCAAATGAAAGATTTGCTACACTACCAAACAATCTGTTTCAAAAGTTTAACTAGGGTCTTCGACATGCATTCTGCAGAAAGATTCATTAGTATTTTTCAATATTGTCTTCGTCAATCATCCTGCAAAAACTCGTTAACTCCTTAAGACACGCTGAAAATAGAAGATTAGTACAAAAAAAAATTAAATGAAAACAACAAACTAAAATAGTGATAACTTCCTCAAAACTAAACAAAATTTTAAACCGTAGATATCTATGGAAAGCTAAGACATAGACCTTCAAAACCCAGAAAATGTTTTGCAAAATCCTACAAGACAAAAGTGTTATAAACAAAACAAAATTCGTGTTTTAACAGTTAAAACTTAAAAAAGTGCGATCACTAAAATGGTCATAACTTTCTGAAATCTTAACAAAATTTTAAACCATTTAAAGTTCTGGAAAGCTGAGAACGAGGTCTACAAAACCCAGAAAATGTTTTAAAATATTTTATCCGCCCATTTTTCTGTACTCAAAAGAAGGTGACGGGATTTCGTATGAATTATTGGCTGTAACATGCAAAACAATGAAAATAAACAAGAAAACACACAAATTTCTCTACAAAAATGTCAGATCCACGTCGAGTTCACCAATGTAACATCTAAGAAACGCGTTGCACAATAGAAGACAAAGATCATTAGAAGCAAACAATGCAACTATTAAATCTAGAATGCAAATCTAAATGTTAAGCAACAAAGAACATAGGAAAGTCAGAAAGATAAACAAAACTAGAACAATCTCACCAATTTCGAACGTATTTCCATGATTCATCTCGATTGCCCTTCTCCATTTTGCTTGTGTAGTATAATTGCCCTCAAATTTCTCGTAAGTTCGTGCAAGTATAGCCTAATATAGTGATTAGCAAAATATCGAAGATTCAAGATTGAGTGCTCTCAAAAGTCATAAGATTTCGCGAGAGAGTGAAATGAAGAATGACAAATCAATTTATAGAAAATTGATTATTCGAACGACAGGCCAAGATCGAAAGATCAACGGACGGTTGAGATCGACTGATTAGACATGCATTCTAATAACTGTCAGTAATGACATGAGTGATACAAACTAGAAATAGACTTAAAGATTAAATAAATAATTTAATCTTCAGTTCGATATTCAAAAATAGAAGAAATATCTTTGCATGACAAAGATGAAGATTGATTAAAGCAACTCTTGTTCGAATGTACGCACAAGATTTAATTAATTAAATAAGAATATTTAATTAATCCGCATGTACACGCAAATGAGTTAGAACTAGATGATTTGAATGATTTGAGAAGAGATTCAAGACACTACTCAAACATTAAATCAAGAGTTAACTGAGCGATTAAAATAGATGAACTTGAGTAAAAGTGAATACTTAGATAACTCACACAATTATCTAAATATAGAGGAATGCGTTAAAATAGAATTAATGAATTAAATAATTCATTTAATTCAAGATTTGATATTTGAAGAATAATTAAATAAATAAGATTTATTTAATTAAGTGATGAAAGGATTTAAATGAATAATTAAATAAATAAAGAATTTATCTAATTATAGTTGAAGTATGTAAAGAGTAAATTAAATAAGAATTTATTTAATTTGACAAGAAGGATAAGGTTAATTAGTAACATAATTAAATAAAACGTTTATTTAATTAATCGATAGACTAAAAAAAGTGTGAATTAATTAAATAATTAATATTATTTAATTAATAGAAGAATTAATAGAAGATGAATTAATTAAATAATTAAGATTATTTAATCAATAGAAGAATTAATGTTAAGATGAATTAATTAAATAATTAAGATTATTTATTCATGACCATGAAGAATACGAATTATGAAGAATATTAAAGTCACGGGCCTAGACCAAATTTCGGTGTCTACACAAGTTAATAAAAAATGTAATCAAATCAGAATTGACATTTAGAAAGATTTGTTAAACATTGGTGTTCATCTAAGAAAGCAATATAAAAAAAACACACAAGGAAATGGAATCATTGAAAATGAATTTGAATAGGTAATGGAAGGACTATCTAATGAGTAATCATTCTCTGCATAGAACATAAGGAAGATAGCTACAATTGAATTTTTATTTCAAAACTTTGATGTTGTATAACGAAAAGTCTTTTTTCTTTTAAAGATTTATTTTTTCGGTTACCTAAAAGTTTTAAATATGTAATCAAGAATTTTTTGAGGCTTTTATTTATTTTTTGGGGCTTTTCTTTGGAAACACTTGACAGAAAGGAGGCAACATAAATAAATTTTTGTCAATTTTGAGAAAGTTTGGAAGTCTATGTGCTTGCTAATTTTAAATATTTAGAATAAGAAACCTTTTATTGTTTGTGTACTATAATAGATTTCTATATTATCTTTATTTTGTGTAAGTGTGCTGATTAATTTTTAGTATTTGATTTTCTCTTAATTGGTTAACATCATAAATGATATTTTATTTCTTGAGATGTTAATTTGGCCCATGTTTTGAATATTATTTCGAGGGATTCATATTTTCTAGTATAAAGTTCTTAAATATGATTGATTCTTTTAGTTTGGATAGAGATTTAAAATGCCTTTACGACTTTCTAGTCAAAAGTACACCATCAATTTATTTTAAAAAGACAAACTAAATCTTATAAGGGAGTTGTACCTCCAAAATTTAGAGGGAATTTGATAATCATACAACTTAGCTAACTATTGGTGATGATCATCTTTATTGAATAGGACATTTAAAGTCAAATAAAAATATATATATAGACAAAATGTGTCAACCAATATATTTTTGGTGACTCTATTAGGGAAATGAATAGAAAGATAATCAACATAGTTGTAATGGTTACCTTTATATTTGATTCTCTTTTCATGAAAAATTATGGTCTTGCCACACAACAATGATATTCGTGTCATGGAACCTAATCTTAATTGGATACAAGTTGAACAAGAAGATGCTATCTCTCAATTAAATTCTTTGGCTTGGAGGTGATGAAGAAGTTGTGAAGAATATCATCAATAAAACAAGTATTAGAGGAAGAAGAGAAGTTAGGAGAGGTGATTAGAAGACTTTTCCCTTGACAAAATTTATGGGTTATTGAGAGAATTATTGCAATTCCTAGAGTTAATATAATTATAAGGAACCAAGGTTAGGAACACCAAGGTAATTGACTTGTGATTTTTGTTTTGTATGTTTTCAATGAACACACTAGATCACAAAAGGTATGTAAGAGGAAAACATAGCAGAGGAGTAGTTGATTCTATTTTTGAGGCTTTAAAAAAAGAGTATTTTTCAAGTTCTTGAATCTATTAACAAGGAAATATAAATCTCAAAGTAGGCCTCCTTCCCCATCAAAGAACACTAATCATTATGCTATATGCCAAGACCTTGTGCTAAAGTACTATAATTCCTTTAAAAATAAAATTTACTAATATCAATGCACATCAACAACCAACACCATGGGGGCAACTGTATGACTGTTAAATCTAGGAAATCAACTACATGATTTGTCAAAAATCTCTAGAAAGAATCTCCCCAAGTTTAGAGGAGATGGTATAATCTCTACGGACGAGCATATTAATGCTTTCTTTACCACTTGTGGAATATTGGGGGTCTAACATAAGGATGTGGTCATTAGGTTAATTATAGAATCACTTACAAAGGCTACTATGGAATGGTTTTATCATCTACCTAATGGATTTGTTAATTCATGGGACTCAATGAGGAGTATATTTGAAGATAGGTTTAAGAGTGTTGAAGATGAAAATTATTTATTATCACAAGTGACTCAATTAAATAAATAATTCCATGAACCTATGCAAGAATTTATATCAAATTTTAATAAGTTGGTGAGAAAAATTGATACTACAAAAAGATCCACTCTAGAGAATCAAAAGTGCTTCTTTATCAATGTTCAACCTTTAAATATCAAAATCCATTTAAGAAGAGCAAGAGTATTTGATTTTTCCATGGCTTATAGCATGGAAGTTGAATTAGAAGATGATCTTATCATTGCCAAGAAGTGGAAAAAATAACTTCAAGCAAGTAAGCTTCAAGCCTCTACCTCTTCTAATCCTATGATACAAAGATTGGAAAATGACATCATTTTTTTGAAAAGACAAATGCCCAAAAATTCATAATAGCCTCAACAACCTTACCAAGACATATCTAAGAAGAGGTATTTTTAGCTAGGTAATAGCAACAAAACAATTCCCTTACCCCCTCCATAACAAAGGTTTGCTATAGAAGGGCCATATGGTGAAAAAATGGTAATATGTGAAATTTTCACCTCACTATAGATCATGATGGAGTCAGTTGTCTAAAAATGAATATATTTACACAAATAACTACTATGAGGGAAGTAATTGAAGATATTTCCAATGAAGGGAGCATCCCTAATCATTATGGTGAAATTTCTATCAACTTTGCATATAAGTAAAATTCTAAAAGAGGGGCGATGTCTACACTATACCAGATGACTCATCTTGCATTGTGCTAACTTGTGGTAAAAAAAATGTGAATAAAAAAGGTACCAAAAATGCCCCTTAAATCTTGTTGACTAAATACAACTCTACATCTAGGAACACTTTTTCATCTCCTAGTAGTCAAAATTCCTTAGATACTATTCAAAAAAACTTTGATTTATCATCTTTTGAAAAACTTTCCAATCCCTTTGATATAATAATTTTTTGTAAAAGTTCAAAGATATAAATGTTACCAAAAGATTACTTGAGGCTAAAACCTAGTGAATTACATTTTCTGGTGAAGTATGTCAATTTTGAGAATTCTAATGCATCTCTAGCAGCTGATAATCAAATGATTCATGCCAAAGAGTCCTCTTATAGTTTATCCTCTAAGACTAAAAATATTATTCCTACTAACCAAGAAGATAAACCTAACCATTTTTATGTATCTCTCTACATTAATGGGTATAGGTTAAGTAATTGTATCATGGAATCAAGGGCCTTAAATAATATTATGCTTGCTAAATTTGTCTACGCCCTAGGTTTATCCTTAATAAAATCCTTTAGAAAGTGTTACTTCATGGATTCTAAGCAGGTGTCATTAGTTAGATAGATTCAAGATTCCCAAGTATCTTTAGAAACACATTCAAATAAAAGAATAAAATTCACTATCCTGGTAGTTGACATCCCTACCAGCTATGATATGTTATTAAGTCAAAGTTTGAAGACTTGTGTTAGTAGGTCAAAGGTAGAAACAATACATACCGTAGAGTATCAAAATAAGACCATGGTACCGAGTGAAGATATTAGACACTATAGGATTCATGTCCCTTCAAGGGAACATATGTATATATGTCATATTTAATAGATAAAGAGATATACATGTAATGATAAGATAAGATAAAAATACTACTAGAGCATAAAATAGACCGCTCTTTTGTATTTTCTATAATATAATAGATAAAGGAGTTATAAGAAAAATATGTGTCCTATGGATGTATGAGAATTTTCTTTTGTTAATATGATATTGTATGTCACGTATGCCTCATAGATTTCTACCATGCATACTTATTTCTCTTATTGTATCCTATGGGGTATAAAACTACTAATCGAGGAGTACTGAGGTACAAATCTCTAGACTATACTTCCCCATTTCTCTTGCCAACATTGGCTCCATTGTTGAGACCTTGGAGAGAAAAATCACGAAATTAGAAGCACAAAAGAAGTAGGAAAGTTAGCAGAAAAAAATTCATTTGACCCTAAGGGCTGCCTCTATGAGAGGGGGTCGGCCATTAGGGGATGATGAATGTAAAGGGGGGAGGATCCAAAATATCCTGGAAAACATGTGACTGTTTAAAAGATTCTTTCAAAACCTTCAAATAGGAGGAAAAGATAGAAGTATAGACCAAAGATACATATGAGAATAGGGAAAAACAAAAGGAAGAGAGAGGTATTTGAAATCATCAAATTAGGGATGAAAATAAATGTGGAAGAAAGTAAACTAAAACAAACCAAGGATAAAGAAGAAAGGTACCGCAAGAGGGAAATAGAAAGAAGGGAGAAAAAATAAGTGGGAAAAATGGTAGAGGAAATCCTAAAGAAATGAGTGGAGCATTCCAACAAGGGTGTTGCTGAGTGTGCCAATGTGGGTGGAGCCCATGATAAGAAGTGAAGAGGAAAAGGATTGTAAGCCAAAGATACTATAAAAGAACAAAAGGGAAAAGTAGTGGAACCTAATCCTGAGGATTTGTGAACTAAACGTAAGATAAGGTCAATCACTAATGGAAAGAAACAATTACAAATGAAAAGGTACAAAGAATAGACATCACCCCTGGATCAAGAGTCACCCCTTAAGCTAGATATAAAACACATAGAAACAAATAGAGAAAGAAAATAAAATAAGAAGCTTGAATAATGAATAAAATATACAGTAAATTGGGACATCATAGAAGATAATGACCAATCTATTGAGTGGAGAACCATAGAGGAACAAAGTAACTACACAAGGAAAAATAATGACACAAAATCTAGTTCCATATTTAACAATCATAGAAATGGTATCGCAAGTCCAAAAGAATGTTCATTGGAAGAAGACATGGCCACAATGAGAAAAATTCCAGTGTTTGAAAATGACACTAATAACGCCATAGAATATATCTTTCTATTAGAAGCTGTATGATAGAGCTGAAATAAAAAAAGAGAAAGTACAAAGCTATTTGACTTCATTAGCTCCTTAAAAGAAGAACCACTAAAATGGTATCAAAAATCATACACCCAGAATACTAAATCTTGGGACGAAGTAAGACAAGCCTTCCTAGAAATATTTGATAGTCCAGAACTCCCAATGAAAGGAGTGAGAAAGTTGAGAAGACTAGCTCAACTAGATGATGAATCCATCTTAGAGTTTGAAAAAATGTTCAAGGAAGTAGTCAGGTAATTGGATGAACCACTAAACGACAAATATAAAAGAGAATGCTTGCTCTCCATCATAACTTCAAAACTCAAAATGGCCCTGGATGGTAGGAACTTTGGTTCATACTTAGAATTGGTTGCATTACCATGCCAAATAGAAGGTTGGTCCTAGAGAAGGATGTAGAAGGAAAAATAAAATAAGAAGATGGAAATATTACAATTGGAAATGGATCAGTTGAAATTAAGATAGAAACTTGTGAAAAGAGAAATCAGTCTATAGAGGCCTAACATATAGTGTTCCTATTACAGTAGAGAGGGCCACATCTAGAATGAATTTCCAATGGAGGTATGGGAAACTAAGGAGAATTCTCTAAGGATAGACGTCCACACCACCAGAAAACCAAACTTATTTTATTATGGAGTTTGCAGAGAATGGAACAACCACAAAACAAAAAAAAAATTATCACATAAGTTCTAGATTTAAAGGAGGAACCTAACTATGACCAAGAGATGGCATATGTAAAAGAACTAGTAGAAGGAACATTGTATGCACAGGATCGCGAATACAAGATCCCACCATGGAAAAACCAAAGGAATGCTAACACCATCCAATGAATAGGAGCATAAAATGATAGTGGCTTCTTGATGAGGGTGCAGCCCGAGACTTAGAAAATAACCAACAAACAAGATAATAATTTTATTATTCAGAAAATGGAGCTTCTTACATGTAGAGGATCTCAAATCCCCAAGTTCTACAACACATGCAAGTTACAGAAAGCTACAGAATCACCCTTTCACAATATGCGAGCTTGTCCCCAAAAAGTTACCCAAAAATTAGAAACCCGCCCATAAATAGAGCTCCTCTTTTGTTTGGAGCCAAAACAACATTCAAATTTTAAGTTTAGGCAGTTTGGCGCTAAAAAATTACAACTTGAAGTTCAAATTTCAAAAGAACATTTGCAATTGTATCTTCTAGAAAGTGCGCCAACTTCCCGGGGCCATAACTTTTGATCCGGGACTCCGATTCGCGAACCGTTTGAACCGTTGGAAAGGTCTCAAAGTCAATAACATGCTCAAAATATACAATTCCAATTTCAAGAAGTTTTGGGGCCATTCCGAGAACTCTAAGTGCCTCAAATCTAACTCGAAAGATTTTTAGGTGCAAATCTAGGAAACTAAAACTGCAATATCTTTCAACCAAGGAATAGAAAATAAAAATCATAAATTGGGAATTTCATTATGATGAAAAGGGTATCCAAAAATGTAAAAACATCTAAAAACTGAGAAACTTGAAATTTAACTATTTTTGGGTGATGCAAGATTGCCCTTACACCATTGGATGCTCCTACATCGACACCCAGGGTAATTTGAGAAGTGACCCGTCACATCTCCAGATGGTTGAGGAAAACCCATCCAGTCAACCAGCTGCCTTAGATAGCCAGGATGAATCTTCCACAGGCCTTCCTCTCCATTTCACCAGATATTCTTCATACTACCTATTTTTGGTACTCCTTCCCACACGACTATCCAAGATTGCTTCAATCTCCTCCCTTTCTGAAGTAGGTGCTGGAATGCCATACTGCCATTGCTAGTGCTTCCTCCGTTCCACCTTCATGATACTCTGTCAAATTTGAAATGTTGAACATAGGGGAAATATTGATTCCATCAGGCAACTCTACCTCATATGCATTCCCTGAATCATGCTTCTTCAAAATCTTACAGGGACCGAATTTCTTCATCTTCAATTTGTTATAGGTTCCCACAGGAAACCTTTCTTTCCTCAAGTGGACCATTACTTCATCACCAGTCTGAAACTCCTTATTCCTCCTTTTCTAATTTGCTTTAGCCTTATATTGCATATTCATCTTATTAATGTGTTCTTGTACCTTCTCATGTATATTCTTGATGTGCTCTGCAAAATCTTTGGCTTCAACACTTATTTTCTTCTCTTGGTCCATCTTCCTCAATTCTGGAGCTATTCTAGGGCTACCTCCATACATAATCTGGAACAATGATCTACCAGTGTTTCTATTGACAAAATTGTTGTAAGAAAATTTTACCTAGGGTAAGATCAAGTCCCATCCCTTGGGCTTATCTCCTACCAAACATCTCAGTAGGTTACCCAAACTCCTATTAACAACCTCTGTCTGCCCATCTGTTTGTGGATGGTGTGCAGAACTGAACTTCAACTCTGTCTTCAACTTCTTCCACAAGGTCCTTCAAAAGTACCCCACAAATTTGGTGTCACGATCTGAAACAATACTCTTTGGAAGACCATGTAGCCTCACCACCTCTTTGAAGAATAAGTCAGCAATATGGACTGCATCATGGGTCTTCTGACATAGAATGAAATGTGCCATCTTCAAAAACCTATCAACCACCACAAAGACTGAATCATTCCCTCATTGTGTCCTTGGAAAACCAAGAACAAAGTCCATACTTATATCCTCCCATGGCCTCTATCCTCCCATGGCCTCTCTGGTACAGGTAAGGGCTGATATAAGCTTGTATTCTGACTCACTCCTTTAG